>JARPZY010000014.1:0-22733 GCA_036172905.1 Meloidogyne graminicola | reverse complement strand
ACCTCCCATGTATATTTTTTCCTTATAAAGACAGTACCTGGTACCAAATATTTATAAAAGTTTTAAAGTACCAAGGTGCGCAATTAAGAATCTGAAATAAAATTCAGGTACCATTGATTTTAAAAAATTTAATTTTTCCAAAATTATGGGTAAAAGTAATAAAAATTAATGTGTGTGGCAGTGTTTCTGGTTGCGTACAATTGTATCATGAATATGTCTGTTGGTTAATGATCAGCGTAACATTTTCTAATGAAGCGTTGTATAGCACATCAATGTCTAGAAGCATAAATCTAAGTGAAGCAATGTCTAGGGTGGCTGAGCGTATGGGTTATCAATGTATAAGATTACAGCCCTATGGGAACAAATATCTAGTGGATCAATGTGTAAGGGATCAATGGCTATGGTAAGGTTTCTAAGGTAGCATTATCTACGGCTGCCAATAGTTACGGTAATCAATGTGTACGGTAGTCAACGTCTATGGAATTCAACGGGTAAGATAATCTATATCTACGGAAGCCAATGTCAATCTGCTACACATTGTCAAATCTATGGCTAGTCAAAGTCTATGCCTAGTGAATCTACGTCTATTGAAGTCTATGGCTATACGTCTACGTTCAATCAAATCTATGCCTAGTCAAACCTATGCCTAAGCTATTCTATACCTATACATCTACATCTAGTCAACCTATGCCCAGTGAAGCCTATGCCTATACATCTTACTCAATCCTGGACCTACGTAAGCCTACGCCTGTACCTATATGAAGCCTGACCTACGTAGCCTATACATATCTAATCTATGGCCATCAAGTAGTAAAAACCAATACCTAGTGAATGCCTGTCCTTATGTCACTTAACTTCTATATTTAAAGGTAAATAAGCTTATACCTTTTTTAAAAGAGAAATAAATGTTGAAGAAGTAGAAGATGTGTTTAACCATTAAAGTACCTGAAATTACATATTTTTTAATAAAAAATTTTTATCAAATTTTTATTCAAATTCTTTATAAATTTCCAAATTTTTAGTGAAAAATTTTAATTAATTGTTTTAAATATTTTTTTTAGTGACAATGTGGCAAATGGCAATATGCGAAGTTGACTTAACAACAATAAAAAGAGAAAAAGAACAAGAGAGAACAAGAAGATGAAAGAAGAAAAAGAATGTAAATGAATGGCCTCCAATAAACGGTTTAATTTTATTTGATTTAATACTGAATTCTAATTTAAATTTTTACTTTAAAATTTTGATTTAATTCTCATTTAAGTTTAGGGAAAAAATTTTAATTTTTTAATAATTTTTGTGTTTTTTAGTGACGATATGGTTAGTTGCCAATGTGCAAACGAGAGACAACTTAAGAGCAATAAAAAGAAGAAAAGAAAGAGAGTGAACAAAAAGTGGAAAAGAAGAAAAAGATACTTAAATAATGGCCTCCAATAAAAGGTTTTAATTTAATTTAATTTTATACGTGAAATTACTAATTTAGAAAAAAATTGTACTTTAAATTGTGATTTAAATTCTTTGAAATGTACTAGCAAGTCTTTAGGGGAAAATTTTAATTTTTTAATAATGTTTTGTTTTTTAGTGACGATATGGCTAAATGGCAATATGCGATGATGCATAACAACAATAAAAAGAAGAAAAGGAAAGAGAGAACAAAAAATGAAAAAGAAGAGAAAAAGAGCGTTTAGTTAAATGGCAGCCATTAAAGGTTTCATTTTAATTTATTTAATTCGACTATTTTTGATCTTCAGAATCTGATGAAGCTTATAAAATTGGAAGGCTACTGCGGTTGAACGTCTAGCCATGGATATGTAATGTTCTGAGGCTTTTAAGGACGTTGGCTTTTTTCTACGTCCGCAATGTACAAAAAAAGGAAAAAGAAGAGAAAAAGAACTTTTAATTGAATGGCAGCCATTAAACGGTTTAATTTTAATTTATTTAAATCAACTTTTTTTGATCTTTAGAATCTGGCGAATCTTATACAATTGGAAGGCTGCTGCAGGAACTTCTAGCCATGGATTTGTGAATTTTTCTGAGGCTTTTAAGGACGTGCATTGGCTTTTTCCACGTCCTCAAACAATCAATTTCGAGAGTTTAACAGGTTTTATTAATTTTTTTATGCATTTATGAATAATGTTTAGAATTTGATTGTGGCTGAGATGCAGCTCTTACGCTGCTCCGAACGACTTCGGACAAGAATGCTTTTGAGGGCGGTGCTTCTGGTCAACTTATGATGGGCCCCGTGTTCTCAGAACCTTCGTCGATCAAGGGCCCCGTGTTCTCAGAACCTTCACTGGTCAAGGGCCCCGTGTTCTCAGAACCTTCACCGGTCAAGGGCCCCGTGTTCTCAGAACCTTCTCTGCGGAGTCGAGTTCTCTGGATCAGGTCCTTCTGGAGTCGAGTTCTCTGGATCAGGTCCTTCTGGAGTCGAGTTCTCTGGATCAGGTCCTTTTGGCGTCGAGTTCTCTGGATCAGGTCTACACGGTTGCTGGAACACTGCTCATGGATTGCGTTCCGATGCCGGGGGCGTTTGTCGAGCTACGACTAATTCTGTTTGTGTTTACTCTGGCTATGCAACGGCAGCAATTGTGATTCAAAAAAGAACGAAGAAATGTTGATGGTGAATGGAATGAATTTTACGTTTTATTTAAATTTTTATGAATAAAATATTTTTGTAATTTAAAAGTTTGCAAGCTTAAAAAGGGACTAAAGGTTGTCAGGTAATCGAAGAGTTTTTCGAGATGTTTTGATTGTCTAATGGGTGAATTTCGACTGGACAATCTAAGGTAACATTGTAGATTTGTTCTTTTATTTAGCATAAAGAAGTTGGGACCTTGGGATTGTTTTTACTGATGCTGTAATTCTAGCATTTGAGGTGTCATTCCGGAAGCTTAAAGTTTCTCTGGGAGAGTTTTTAGAGCATAGGGACCGAATTAACGTCCGGGAGTGTAACAAAGAATACAGGGAGAAAAACCGATTTTTTCGGGGAAAAATGCAAAAATGGTTGAATGACACCTCACTTGCAGGAGAAGTTTCAGTAAAACCCAGTAAACATGTTGTTTTTCCAGGCATGTACACAGCAAGCTGAAGATGTTTGCGCAAAGCAAGAGAAGGAACGTGGAGATGTGAGAAGGAACATCTGACAGTTTTTACAGGTTTAGGCTTTAATTCTGGAGGTATGGAGAGGCACAGAAGCATAATGAAGTGGAAGAGGAAGAAGAACAGGATGTGAAGCATTAGAAGAAACTAAAGAAGAGTTAATGAAGTGTTTGAACAAGGTTTGCTTTTATAGTTTTACGAGCATTTAGTGAGGGTTTAGGGGAGGAATAAGTGGTTTTTGTAGTAAGGGATGAAAAGGTATAAAAGCGACAAATTTACAGCATTTGTCATTAATATCTGTTAATATTTTTTATATTTACAGGTGTCAAAACAAGATGCTCTACAATGTCAACAACAGAAGGAAGTGGTTCCAAAGCCTTAACAATGCTACAGGTGGAGATTCGTATGGTTGTCAGGTGTTTAAGTTTAGTTTTGTTTATATTTGTTTTTACAGGCAAAAGATGAGCAATTACTGGAGGTTTTGCTCCAGATCAAGGAGGTACAAGATTACAAGGGGACAGGTTATTGGGGATGTAAGAGGAGAAATGCAGGTCCTGGAGGGATTGGCTTGTAATGGTGGTGGTGTAGTGATCGGAGTGTTCTGTGAAAGGTTTGTGTTATAAATATTTAGCTTTAATTAAATTAAGCAGATCAGCGATTGCAATGGCACAAAGTAGACTAGGCAGCAGGAAGGAAATGTGATGAATACCTGAAAGAAAGAAGTGGTTGTAAGTTTTTTAATTTTTTTTGTATAAATTCTGATATTTATAATTTTTCCAGGAATCTTTAGCATGTTCAAAGGTGAGAAGAAGTTCAAGCAAGAGTTGGATGTAAAGGGACAGGTTTGCAAAGAAGCGAAGTAGTGTAGGTTAGAGGGAAAAGAAGAGAAAAAGACTGAAAAGCAGAGAAAAGGAGAGGAAAAAAGACTGAAAGGTAGAGAAGAGAAGAAATAGAATGGCATTTGTTGTGAAAGGTTTACAACCTGTGCAATAATTCCAAGGGTTTCAAATGTAATAAAGGGAAATCCAAGGGGAAGGATGGGTGGTTTCTGATGCCTGAGGGCATGAGTTGTTATAAGGGTATGCGAAATAGCATAATTACAAAAATAGTGGTATGAGGGAAGTGAAGGTAGAGGAGAAGTAGCTGAAAGGTGTGGTGTAGTTCAAAAGGATGTGGTTTGTGTACGGTAAAAGGGGAAATTGGCCAAAAGGTGGAAATATATAAAAAGAGAAAGGGAAGTATTGGACAGGCTGCAGGCAAGTAGGGATATCTTTGTCTGTCTAATGGTATTTAGTTAAAGTGGGGTAAGAAGTGGTTGAAGGGATTAAAAGCTTGTAGGTATTAAGTAGAATAATAAAGAGAAAAGGGAAGTAGTGAAGAAGGTAAGTGTATGTATTTCGGTAGGTGAAAGAGTTCGAAGCAGGGAAGTGAAAGGGTAAGGAAGAGAAGAATGTAAAGGAGAAAGAAGTGCAAGGTGGTTGGGAAGTAAGTGAGTGTGAGAGGATGGAAACGAATAGGTGTGGAAGGGAAGTAAGGAAAAGTAAAAAGTGTAGCAGTAATAAGGGGGGGGGAAAGGCAGTTAAGGTAAGGGAGAAAGAGTGGAGGTAAAAGGGCAAGTAAGGTGGTACAGTAGAAAGTACAAAAGGAGGAGTTTATTTGAATATAGTATGGGGTAAAGACTAGGTGTACGGTAGTAAGGAGGTTGTTGGTATGAGATGTGAGGTGAAAAAATAGTGAAGGTGTAAGTTCGTAAAGGTTGAGGATGGTAAAAAGTATTCTGTAAGTGATTTAAATGTTATTGTGTAAAGGTGTCAGTAAAAGTAGTGAGTGTAAAAGGGATGTAATAAATGAGACGGTAGTAAGAAATATAAAGTAGTTAAGGTCTGTAGTAAGAATGAATAATATTGTAAGGGTATACGGTAGTGAAGGTAGTGGTTGTAAAAAGTAATGCTGGATTTTTTTTAATTTTTTCCAGGCAATTTTTATTACTAGTTTAAAAGGTATAAGCTTATTTACATTTAAATATAGAAGTTAAGTGACATAAGGACAGGCATTTACTAGGTATTTGGTTTTAACTATTGATGGCCATAGAGTGAATTATCTGTAGCCATAGGTTTACGTAGGTATAAGAACACACACATATAGAAGAAGAAGGGGGAAGAAGAAGAAAAGGGACAGGAGGGAGAGTGGGAAGAAGAAGAAAAGGGACAGGAGGGAGAGTGGGAAGAAGAAGAAAAGGGACAGGAGGGAGAGTGGGAAGGAGGAGGAGAGAGAGAGAGAGAGGAGGAGAGACAGTAGAAGGTAAAGGTATTGATTAATCCAATTATAGATACCACTAAAAAACTTCATAAACCACCAAAGCCAATGGACGAACGTAGCCGGAAACCACGTAACATGTATCCGGGCATTTATTAGAGTCTGGAAGGGGGTCATTTGAGTCTCGGAAAAGGGTCATTTGAGTGAGAGAGAGAGAGAGAGAGAGAAGGAGGAGAGAGAGAGAGAGAGAAGGGAAAGGAGAGAGAGAAGGGAAGAGAAGCAAGAAGGGGAGGGAGTATAAGGCTAAAGGAAGAGAAGGGGGGTGTAAGGAAAAAAGAGTTAAAAGGGGGGGTGGGGGTGTAAAAGTATAAGCTTATTTACATTTAAATATAGAAGTTAAGTGACATAAGGACAGGCATTTACTAGGTATTTGGTTTTAACTATTGATGGCCATAGAGTGAATTATCTGTAGCCATAGGTTTACGTAGGTATAAGAACACACACATATAGAAGAAGAAGGGGGAAGAAGAAGAAAAGGGACAGGAGGGAGAGTGGGAAGAAGAAGAAAAGGGACAGGAGGGAGAGTGGGAAGAAGAAGAAAAGGGACAGGAGGGAGAGTGGGAAGGAGGAGGAGAGAGAGAGAGAGAGAGAGAAGGAGGAGAGACAGTAGAAGGTAAAGGTATTGATTAATCCAATTATAGATACCACTAAAAAACTTCATAAACCACCAAAGCCAATGGACGAACGTAGCCGGAAACCACGTAACATGTATCCGGGCATTTATTAGAGTCTGGAAGGGGGTCATTTGAGTCTCGGAAAAGGGTCATTTGAGTGAGAGAGAGAGAGAGAGAGAGAAGGAGGAGAGAGAGAGAGAGAGAAGGGAAAGGAGAGAGAGAAGGGAAGAGAAGCAAGAAGGGGAGGGAGTATAAGGCTAAAGGAAGAGAAGGGGGGTGTAAGGAAAAAAGAGTTAAAAGGGGGGGTGGGGGTGTAAAAGTATAAGCTTATTTACATTTAAATATAGAAGTTAAGTGACATAAGGACAGGCATTTACTAGGTATTTGGTTTTAACTATTGATGGCCATAGAGTGAATTATCTGTAGCCATAGGTTTACGTAGGTATAAGAACACACACATATAGAAGAAGAAGGGGGAAGAAGAAGAAAAGGGACAGGAGGGAGAGTGGGAAGAAGAAGAAAAGGGACAGGAGGGAGAGTGGGAAGAAGAAGAAAAGGGACAGGAGGGAGAGTGGGAAGGAGGAGGAGAGAGAGAGAGAGAAGGAGGAGAGACAGTAGAAGGTAAAGGTATTGATTAATCCAATTATAGATACCACTAAAAAACTTCATAAACCACCAAAGCCAATGGACGAACGTAGCCGGAAACCACGTAACATGTATCCGGGCATTTATTAGAGTCTGGAAGGGGGTCATTTGAGTCTCGGAAAAGGGTCATTTGAGTGAGAGAGAGAGAGAGAGAGAGAAGGAGGAGAGAGAGAGAGAGAGAAGGGAAAGGAGAGAGAGAAGGGAAGAGAAGCAAGAAGGGGAGGGAGTATAAGGCTAAAGGAAGAGAAGGGGGGTGTAAGGAAAAAAGAGTTAAAAGGGGGGGTGGGGGTGTAAAAGTATAAGCTTATTTACATTTAAATATAGAAGTTAAGTGACATAAGGACAGGCATTTACTAGGTATTTGGTTTTAACTATTGATGGCCATAGAGTGAATTATCTGTAGCCATAGGTTTACGTAGGTATAAGAACACACACATATAGAAGAAGAAGGGGGAAGAAGAAGAAAAGGGACAGGAGGGAGAGTGGGAAGAAGAAGAAAAGGGACAGGAGGGAGAGTGGGAAGGAGGAGGAGAGAGAGAGAGAGAGAGAGAGAAGGGAAAGGAGAGACAGTAGAAGGTAAAGGTATTGATTAATCCAATTATAGATACCACTAAAAAACTTCATAAACCACCAAAGCCAATGGACGAACGTAGCCGGAAACCACGTAACATGTATCCGGGCATTTATTAGAGTCTGGAAGGGGGTCATTTGAGTCTCGGAAAAGGGTCATTTGAGTGAGAGAGAGAGAGAGAGAGAGAAGGAGGAGAGAGAGAGAGAGAGAAGGGAAAGGAGAGAGAGAAGGGAAGAGAAGCAAGAAGGGGAGGGAGTATAAGGCTAAAGGAAGAGAAGGGGGGTGTAAGGAAAAAAGAGTTAAAAGGGGGGGTGGGGGTGTAAAAGTATAAGCTTATTTACATTTAAATATAGAAGTTAAGTGACATAAGGACAGGCATTTACTAGGTATTTGGTTTTAACTATTGATGGCCATAGAGTGAATTATCTGTAGCCATAGGTTTACGTAGGTATAAGAACACACACATATAGAAGAAGAAGGGGGAAGAAGAAGAAAAGGGACAGGAGGGAGAGTGGGAAGAAGAAGAAAAGGGACAGGAGGGAGAGTGGGAAGGAGGAGGAGAGAGAGAGAGAGAGAGAGAGAAGGGAAAGGAGAGACAGTAGAAGGTAAAGGTATTGATTAATCCAATTATAGATACCACTAAAAAACTTCATAAACCACCAAAGCCAATGGACGAACGTAGCCGGAAACCACGTAACATGTATCCGGGCATTTATTAGAGTCTGGAAGGGGGTCATTTGAGTCTCGGAAAAGGGTCATTTGAGTGAGAGAGAGAGAGAGAGAGAGAAGGAGGAGAGAGAGAGAGAGAGAAGGGAAAGGAGAGAGAGAAGGGAAGAGAAGCAAGAAGGGGAGGGAGTATAAGGCTAAAGGAAGAGAAGGGGGGTGTAAGGAAAAAAGAGTTAAAAGGGGGGGTGGGGGTGTAAAAGTATAAGCTTATTTACATTTAAATATAGAAGTTAAGTGACATAAGGACAGGCATTTACTAGGTATTTGGTTTTAACTATTGATGGCCATAGAGTGAATTATCTGTAGCCATAGGTTTACGTAGGTATAAGAACACACACATATAGAAGAAGAAGGGGGAAGAGGGAAGAAGAAGAAAAGGGACAGGAGGGAGAGTGGGAAGAAGAAGAAAAGGGACAGGAGGGAGAGTGGGAAGGAGGAGGAGAGAGAGAGAGAGAGAGAGAAGGAGGAGAGACAGTAGAAGGTAAAGGTATTGATTAATCCAATTATAGATACCACTAAAAAACTTCATAAACCACCAAAGCCAATGGACGAACGTAGCCGGAAACCACGTAACATGTATCCGGGCATTTATTAGAGTCTGGAAGGGGGTCATTTGAGTCTCGGAAAAGGGTCATTTGAGTGAGAGAGAGAGAGAGAGAGAGAAGGAGGAGAGAGAGAGAGAGAGAAGGGAAAGGAGAGAGAGAAGGGAAGAGAAGCAAGAAGGGGAGGGAGTATAAGGCTAAAGGAAGAGAAGGGGGGTGTAAGGAAAAAAGAGTTAAAAGGGGGGGTGGGGGTGTAAAAGTATAAGCTTATTTACATTTAAATATAGAAGTTAAGTGACATAAGGACAGGCATTTACTAGGTATTTGGTTTTAACTATTGATGGCCATAGAGTGAATTATCTGTAGCCATAGGTTTACGTAGGTATAAGAACACACACATATAGAAGAAGAAGGGGGAAGAAGAAGAAAAGGGACAGGAGGGAGAGTGGGAAGAAGAAGAAAAGGGACAGGAGGGAGAGTGGGAAGGAGGAGGAGAGAGAGAGAGAGAGAGAGAGAAGGAGGAGAGACAGTAGAAGGTAAAGGTATTGATTAATCCAATTATAGATACCACTAAAAAACTTCATAAACCACCAAAGCCAATGGACGAACGTAGCCGGAAACCACGTAACATGTATCCGGGCATTTATTAGAGTCTGGAAGGGGGTCATTTGAGTCTCGGAAAAGGGTCATTTGAGTGAGAGAGAGAGAGAGAGAGAGAAGGAGGAGAGAGAGAGAGAGAGAAGGGAAAGGAGAGAGAGAAGGGAAGAGAAGCAAGAAGGGGAGGGAGTATAAGGCTAAAGGAAGAGAAGGGGGGTGTAAGGAAAAAAGAGTTAAAAGGGGGGGTGGGGGTGTAAAAGTATAAGCTTATTTACATTTAAATATAGAAGTTAAGTGACATAAGGACAGGCATTTACTAGGTATTTGGTTTTAACTATTGATGGCCATAGAGTGAATTATCTGTAGCCATAGGTTTACGTAGGTATAAGAACACACACATATAGAAGAAGAAGGGGGAAGAAGAAGAAAAGGGACAGGAGGGAGAGTGGGAAGAAGAAGAAAAGGGACAGGAGGGAGAGTGGGAAGGAGGAGGAGAGAGAGAGAGAGAGAGAGAGAAGGAAGGAGAGACAGTAGAAGGTAAAGGTATTGATTAATCCAATTATAGATACCACTAAAAAACTTCATAAACCACCAAAGCCAATGGACGAACGTAGCCGGAAACCACGTAACATGTATCCGGGCATTTATTAGAGTCTGGAAGGGGGTCATTTGAGTCTCGGAAAAGGGTCATTTGAGTGAGAGAGAGAGAGAGAGAGAGAAGGAGGAGAGAGAGAGAGAGAGAAGGGAAAGGAGAGAGAGAAGGGAAGAGAAGCAAGAAGGGGAGGGAGTATAAGGCTAAAGGAAGAGAAGGGGGGTGTAAGGAAAAAAGAGTTAAAAGGGGGGGTGGGGGTGTAAAAGTATAAGCTTATTTACATTTAAATATAGAAGTTAAGTGACATAAGGACAGGCATTTACTAGGTATTTGGTTTTAACTATTGATGGCCATAGAGTGAATTATCTGTAGCCATAGGTTTACGTAGGTATAAGAACACACACATATAGAAGAAGAAGGGGGAAGAAGAAGAAAAGGGACAGGAGGGAGAGTGGGAAGAAGAAGAAAAGGGACAGGAGGGAGAGTGGGAAGGAGGAGGAGAGAGAGAGAGAGAGAGAGAGAAGGGAAAGGAGAGACAGTAGAAGGTAAAGGTATTGATTAATCCAATTATAGATACCACTAAAAAACTTCATAAACCACCAAAGCCAATGGACGAACGTAGCCGGAAACCACGTAACATGTATCCGGGCATTTATTAGAGTCTGGAAGGGGGTCATTTGAGTCTCGGAAAAGGGTCATTTGAGTGAGAGAGAGAGAGAGAGAGAGAAGGAGGAGAGAGAGAGAGAGAGAAGGGAAAGGAGAGAGAGAAGGGAAGAGAAGCAAGAAGGGGAGGGAGTATAAGGCTAAAGGAAGAGAAGGGGGGTGTAAGGAAAAAAGAGTTAAAAGGGGGGGTGGGGGTGTAAAAGTATAAGCTTATTTACATTTAAATATAGAAGTTAAGTGACATAAGGACAGGCATTTACTAGGTATTTGGTTTTAACTATTGATGGCCATAGAGTGAATTATCTGTAGCCATAGGTTTACGTAGGTATAAGAACACACACATATAGAAGAAGAAGGGGGAAGAAGAAGAAAAGGGACAGGAGGGAGAGTGGGAAGAAGAAGAAAAGGGACAGGAGGGAGAGTGGGAAGGAGGAGGAGAGAGAGAGAGAGAGAGAGAGAAGGGAAGGAGAGACAGTAGAAGGTAAAGGTATTGATTAATCCAATTATAGATACCACTAAAAAACTTCATAAACCACCAAAGCCAATGGACGAACGTAGCCGGAAACCACGTAACATGTATCCGGGCATTTATTAGAGTCTGGAAGGGGGTCATTTGAGTCTCGGAAAAGGGTCATTTGAGTGAGAGAGAGAGAGAGAGAGAGAAGGAGGAGAGAGAGAGAGAGAGAAGGGAAAGGAGAGAGAGAAGGGAAGAGAAGCAAGAAGGGGAGGGAGTATAAGGCTAAAGGAAGAGAAGGGGGGTGTAAGGAAAAAAGAGTTAAAAGGGGGGGTGGGGGTGTAAAAGTATAAGCTTATTTACATTTAAATATAGAAGTTAAGTGACATAAGGACAGGCATTTACTAGGTATTTGGTTTTAACTATTGATGGCCATAGAGTGAATTATCTGTAGCCATAGGTTTACGTAGGTATAAGAACACACACATATAGAAGAAGAAGGGGGAAGAAGAAGAAAAGGGACAGGAGGGAGAGTGGGAAGAAGAAGAAAAGGGACAGGAGGGAGAGTGGGAAGGAGGAGGAGAGAGAGAGAGAGAGAGAGAGAAGGGAAGGAGAGACAGTAGAAGGTAAAGGTATTGATTAATCCAATTATAGATACCACTAAAAAACTTCATAAACCACCAAAGCCAATGGACGAACGTAGCCGGAAACCACGTAACATGTATCCGGGCATTTATTAGAGTCTGGAAGGGGGTCATTTGAGTCTCGGAAAAGGGTCATTTGAGTGAGAGAGAGAGAGAGAGAGAGAAGGAGGAGAGAGAGAGAGAGAGAAGGGAAAGGAGAGAGAGAAGGGAAGAGAAGCAAGAAGGGGAGGGAGTATAAGGCTAAAGGAAGAGAAGGGGGGTGTAAGGAAAAAAGAGTTAAAAGGGGGGGTGGGGGTGTAAAAGTATAAGCTTATTTACATTTAAATATAGAAGTTAAGTGACATAAGGACAGGCATTTACTAGGTATTTGGTTTTAACTATTGATGGCCATAGAGTGAATTATCTGTAGCCATAGGTTTACGTAGGTATAAGAACACACACATATAGAAGAAGAAGGGGGAAGAAGAAGAAAAGGGACAGGAGGGAGAGTGGGAAGAAGAAGAAAAGGGACAGGAGGGAGAGTGGGAAGGAGGAGGAGAGAGAGAGAGAGAGAGAGAGAAGGAGGAGAGACAGTAGAAGGTAAAGGTATTGATTAATCCAATTATAGATACCACTAAAAAACTTCATAAACCACCAAAGCCAATGGACGAACGTAGCCGGAAACCACGTAACATGTATCCGGGCATTTATTAGAGTCTGGAAGGGGGTCATTTGAGTCTCGGAAAAGGGTCATTTGAGTGAGAGAGAGAGAGAGAGAGAGAAGGAGGAGAGAGAGAGAGAGAGAAGGGAAAGGAGAGAGAGAAGGGAAGAGAAGCAAGAAGGGGAGGGAGTATAAGGCTAAAGGAAGAGAAGGGGGGTGTAAGGAAAAAAGAGTTAAAAGGGGGGGTGGGGGTGTAAAAGTATAAGCTTATTTACATTTAAATATAGAAGTTAAGTGACATAAGGACAGGCATTTACTAGGTATTTGGTTTTAACTATTGATGGCCATAGAGTGAATTATCTGTAGCCATAGGTTTACGTAGGTATAAGAACACACACATATAGAAGAAGAAGGGGGAAGAAGAAGAAAAGGGACAGGAGGGAGAGTGGGAAGAAGAAGAAAAGGGACAGGAGGGAGAGTGGGAAGGAGGAGGAGAGAGAGAGAGAGAGAGAGAGAAGGGAAAGGAGAGACAGTAGAAGGTAAAGGTATTGATTAATCCAATTATAGATACCACTAAAAAACTTCATAAACCACCAAAGCCAATGGACGAACGTAGCCGGAAACCACGTAACATGTATCCGGGCATTTATTAGAGTCTGGAAGGGGGTCATTTGAGTCTCGGAAAAGGGTCATTTGAGTGAGAGAGAGAGAGAGAGAGAGAAGGAGGAGAGAGAGAGAGAGAGAAGGGAAAGGAGAGAGAGAAGGGAAGAGAAGCAAGAAGGGGAGGGAGTATAAGGCTAAAGGAAGAGAAGGGGGGTGTAAGGAAAAAAGAGTTAAAAGGGGGGGTGGGGGTGTAAAAGTATAAGCTTATTTACATTTAAATATAGAAGTTAAGTGACATAAGGACAGGCATTTACTAGGTATTTGGTTTTAACTATTGATGGCCATAGAGTGAATTATCTGTAGCCATAGGTTTACGTAGGTATAAGAACACACACATATAGAAGAAGAAGGGGGAAGAAGAAGAAAAGGGACAGGAGGGAGAGTGGGAAGAAGAAGAAAAGGGACAGGAGGGAGAGTGGGAAGGAGGAGGAGAGAGAGAGAGAGAGAGAGAGAAGGAAAGGAGAGACAGTAGAAGGTAAAGGTATTGATTAATCCAATTATAGATACCACTAAAAAACTTCATAAACCACCAAAGCCAATGGACGAACGTAGCCGGAAACCACGTAACATGTATCCGGGCATTTATTAGAGTCTGGAAGGGGGTCATTTGAGTCTCGGAAAAGGGTCATTTGAGTGAGAGAGAGAGAGAGAGAGAAGGAGGAGAGAGAGAGAGAGAGAAGGGAAAGGAGAGAGAGAAGGGAAGAGAAGCAAGAAGGGGAGGGAGTATAAGGCTAAAGGAAGAGAAGGGGGGTGTAAGGAAAAAAGAGTTAAAAGGGGGGGTGGGGGTGTAAAAGTATAAGCTTATTTACATTTAAATATAGAAGTTAAGTGACATAAGGACAGGCATTTACTAGGTATTTGGTTTTAACTATTGATGGCCATAGAGTGAATTATCTGTAGCCATAGGTTTACGTAGGTATAAGAACACACACATATAGAAGAAGAAGGGGGAAGAAGAAGAAAAGGGACAGGAGGGAGAGTGGGAAGAAGAAGAAAAGGGACAGGAGGGAGAGTGGGAAGGAGGAGGAGAGAGAGAGAGAGAGAGAGAGAAGGGAAAGGAGAGACAGTAGAAGGTAAAGGTATTGATTAATCCAATTATAGATACCACTAAAAAACTTCATAAACCACCAAAGCCAATGGACGAACGTAGCCGGAAACCACGTAACATGTATCCGGGCATTTATTAGAGTCTGGAAGGGGGTCATTTGAGTCTCGGAAAAGGGTCATTTGAGTGAGAGAGAGAGAGAGAGAGAGAAGGAGGAGAGAGAGAGAGAGAAGGGAAAGGAGAGAGAGAAGGGAAGAGAAGCAAGAAGGGGAGGGAGTATAAGGCTAAAGGAAGAGAAGGGGGGTGTAAGGAAAAAAGAGTTAAAAGGGGGGGTGGGGGTGTAAAAGTATAAGCTTATTTACATTTAAATATAGAAGTTAAGTGACATAAGGACAGGCATTTACTAGGTATTTGGTTTTAACTATTGATGGCCATAGAGTGAATTATCTGTAGCCATAGGTTTACGTAGGTATAAGAACACACACATATAGAAGAAGAAGGGGGAAGAAGAAGAAAAGGGACAGGAGGGAGAGTGGGAAGAAGAAGAAAAGGGACAGGAGGGAGAGTGGGAAGGAGGAGGAGAGAGAGAGAGAGAGAGAGAGAAGGAGGAGAGACAGTAGAAGGTAAAGGTATTGATTAATCCAATTATAGATACCACTAAAAAACTTCATAAACCACCAAAGCCAATGGACGAACGTAGCCGGAAACCACGTAACATGTATCCGGGCATTTATTAGAGTCTGGAAGGGGGTCATTTGAGTCTCGGAAAAGGGTCATTTGAGTGAGAGAGAGAGAGAGAGAGAGAAGGAGGAGAGAGAGAGAGAGAGAAGGGAAAGGAGAGAGAGAAGGGAAGAGAAGCAAGAAGGGGAGGGAGTATAAGGCTAAAGGAAGAGAAGGGGGGTGTAAGGAAAAAAGAGTTAAAAGGGGGGGTGGGGGTGTAAAAGTATAAGCTTATTTACATTTAAATATAGAAGTTAAGTGACATAAGGACAGGCATTTACTAGGTATTTGGTTTTAACTATTGATGGCCATAGAGTGAATTATCTGTAGCCATAGGTTTACGTAGGTATAAGAACACACACATATAGAAGAAGAAGGGGGAAGAAGAAGAAAAGGGACAGGAGGGAGAGTGGGAAGAAGAAGAAAAGGGACAGGAGGGAGAGTGGGAAGGAGGAGGAGAGAGAGAGAGAGAGAGAGAGAAGGAGGAGAGACAGTAGAAGGTAAAGGTATTGATTAATCCAATTATAGATACCACTAAAAAACTTCATAAACCACCAAAGCCAATGGACGAACGTAGCCGGAAACCACGTAACATGTATCCGGGCATTTATTAGAGTCTGGAAGGGGGTCATTTGAGTCTCGGAAAAGGGTCATTTGAGTGAGAGAGAGAGAGAGAGAGAGAAGGAGGAGAGAGAGAGAGAGAGAAGGGAAAGGAGAGAGAGAAGGGAAGAGAAGCAAGAAGGGGAGGGAGTATAAGGCTAAAGGAAGAGAAGGGGGGTGTAAGGAAAAAAGAGTTAAAAGGGGGGGTGGGGGTGTAAAAGTATAAGCTTATTTACATTTAAATATAGAAGTTAAGTGACATAAGGACAGGCATTTACTAGGTATTTGGTTTTAACTATTGATGGCCATAGAGTGAATTATCTGTAGCCATAGGTTTACGTAGGTATAAGAACACACACATATAGAAGAAGAAGGGGGAAGAAGAAGAAAAGGGACAGGAGGGAGAGTGGGAAGAAGAAGAAAAGGGACAGGAGGGAGAGTGGGAAGGAGGAGGAGAGAGAGAGAGAGAGAGAGAGAAGGAGGAGAGACAGTAGAAGGTAAAGGTATTGATTAATCCAATTATAGATACCACTAAAAAACTTCATAAACCACCAAAGCCAATGGACGAACGTAGCCGGAAACCACGTAACATGTATCCGGGCATTTATTAGAGTCTGGAAGGGGGTCATTTGAGTCTCGGAAAAGGGTCATTTGAGTGAGAGAGAGAGAGAGAGAGAGAAGGAGGAGAGAGAGAGAGAGAGAAGGGAAAGGAGAGAGAGAAGGGAAGAGAAGCAAGAAGGGGAGGGAGTATAAGGCTAAAGGAAGAGAAGGGGGGTGTAAGGAAAAAAGAGTTAAAAGGGGGGGTGGGGGTGTAAAAGTATAAGCTTATTTACATTTAAATATAGAAGTTAAGTGACATAAGGACAGGCATTTACTAGGTATTTGGTTTTAACTATTGATGGCCATAGAGTGAATTATCTGTAGCCATAGGTTTACGTAGGTATAAGAACACACACATATAGAAGAAGAAGGGGGAAGAAGAAGAAAAGGGACAGGAGGGAGAGTGGGAAGAAGAAGAAAAGGGACAGGAGGGAGAGTGGGAAGGAGGAGGAGAGAGAGAGAGAGAGAGAGAGAAGGAAGGAGAGACAGTAGAAGGTAAAGGTATTGATTAATCCAATTATAGATACCACTAAAAAACTTCATAAACCACCAAAGCCAATGGACGAACGTAGCCGGAAACCACGTAACATGTATCCGGGCATTTATTAGAGTCTGGAAGGGGGTCATTTGAGTCTCGGAAAAGGGTCATTTGAGTGAGAGAGAGAGAGAGAGAGAAGGAGGAGAGAGAGAGAGAGAGAAGGGAAAGGAGAGAGAGAAGGGAAGAGAAGCAAGAAGGGGAGGGAGTATAAGGCTAAAGGAAGAGAAGGGGGGTGTAAGGAAAAAAGAGTTAAAAGGGGGGGTGGGGGTGTAAAAGTATAAGCTTATTTACATTTAAATATAGAAGTTAAGTGACATAAGGACAGGCATTTACTAGGTATTTGGTTTTAACTATTGATGGCCATAGAGTGAATTATCTGTAGCCATAGGTTTACGTAGGTATAAGAACACACACATATAGAAGAAGAAGGGGGAAGAAGAAGAAAAGGGACAGGAGGGAGAGTGGGAAGAAGAAGAAAAGGGACAGGAGGGAGAGTGGGAAGGAGGAGGAGAGAGAGAGAGAGAGAGAGAGAAGGAGGAGAGACAGTAGAAGGTAAAGGTATTGATTAATCCAATTATAGATACCACTAAAAAACTTCATAAACCACCAAAGCCAATGGACGAACGTAGCCGGAAACCACGTAACATGTATCCGGGCATTTATTAGAGTCTGGAAGGGGGTCATTTGAGTCTCGGAAAAGGGTCATTTGAGTGAGAGAGAGAGAGAGAGAGAGAAGGAGGAGAGAGAGAGAGAGAGAAGGGAAAGGAGAGAGAGAAGGGAAGAGAAGCAAGAAGGGGAGGGAGTATAAGGCTAAAGGAAGAGAAGGGGGGTGTAAGGAAAAAAGAGTTAAAAGGGGGGGTGGGGGTGTAAAAGTATAAGCTTATTTACATTTAAATATAGAAGTTAAGTGACATAAGGACAGGCATTTACTAGGTATTTGGTTTTAACTATTGATGGCCATAGAGTGAATTATCTGTAGCCATAGGTTTACGTAGGTATAAGAACACACACATATAGAAGAAGAAGGGGGAAGAAGAAGAAAAGGGACAGGAGGGAGAGTGGGAAGAAGAAGAAAAGGGACAGGAGGGAGAGTGGGAAGGAGGAGGAGAGAGAGAGAGAGAGAGAGAGAAGGAGGAGAGACAGTAGAAGGTAAAGGTATTGATTAATCCAATTATAGATACCACTAAAAAACTTCATAAACCACCAAAGCCAATGGACGAACGTAGCCGGAAACCACGTAACATGTATCCGGGCATTTATTAGAGTCTGGAAGGGGGTCATTTGAGTCTCGGAAAAGGGTCATTTGAGTGAGAGAGAGAGAGAGAGAGAAGGAGGAGAGAGAGAGAGAGAGAAGGGAAAGGAGAGAGAGAAGGGAAGAGAAGCAAGAAGGGGAGGGAGTATAAGGCTAAAGGAAGAGAAGGGGGGTGTAAGGAAAAAAGAGTTAAAAGGGGGGGTGGGGGTGTAAAAGTATAAGCTTATTTACATTTAAATATAGAAGTTAAGTGACATAAGGACAGGCATTTACTAGGTATTTGGTTTTAACTATTGATGGCCATAGAGTGAATTATCTGTAGCCATAGGTTTACGTAGGTATAAGAACACACACATATAGAAGAAGAAGGGGGAAGAAGAAGAAAAGGGACAGGAGGGAGAGTGGGAAGAAGAAGAAAAGGGACAGGAGGGAGAGTGGGAAGGAGGAGGAGAGAGAGAGAGAGAGAGAGAGAAGGAGGAGAGACAGTAGAAGGTAAAGGTATTGATTAATCCAATTATAGATACCACTAAAAAACTTCATAAACCACCAAAGCCAATGGACGAACGTAGCCGGAAACCACGTAACATGTATCCGGGCATTTATTAGAGTCTGGAAGGGGGTCATTTGAGTCTCGGAAAAGGGTCATTTGAGTGAGAGAGAGAGAGAGAGAGAGAAGGAGGAGAGAGAGAGAGAGAAGGGAAAGGAGAGAGAGAAGGGAAGAGAAGCAAGAAGGGGAGGGAGTATAAGGCTAAAGGAAGAGAAGGGGGGTGTAAGGAAAAAAGAGTTAAAAGGGGGGGTGGGGGTGTAAAAGTATAAGCTTATTTACATTTAAATATAGAAGTTAAGTGACATAAGGACAGGCATTTACTAGGTATTTGGTTTTAACTATTGATGGCCATAGAGTGAATTATCTGTAGCCATAGGTTTACGTAGGTATAAGAACACACACATATAGAAGAAGAAGGGGGAAGAAGAAGAAAAGGGACAGGAGGGAGAGTGGGAAGAAGAAGAAAAGGGACAGGAGGGAGAGTGGGAAGGAGGAGGAGAGAGAGAGAGAGAGAGAGAAGGAGGAGAGACAGTAGAAGGTAAAGGTATTGATTAATCCAATTATAGATACCACTAAAAAACTTCATAAACCACCAAAGCCAATGGACGAACGTAGCCGGAAACCACGTAACATGTATCCGGGCATTTATTAGAGTCTGGAAGGGGGTCATTTGAGTCTCGGAAAAGGGTCATTTGAGTGAGAGAGAGAGAGAGAGAGAGAAGGAGGAGAGAGAGAGAGAGAGAAGGGAAAGGAGAGAGAGAAGGGAAGAGAAGCAAGAAGGGGAGGGAGTATAAGGCTAAAGGAAGAGAAGGGGGGTGTAAGGAAAAAAGAGTTAAAAGGGGGGGTGGGGGTGTAAAAGTATAAGCTTATTTACATTTAAATATAGAAGTTAAGTGACATAAGGACAGGCATTTACTAGGTATTTGGTTTTAACTATTGATGGCCATAGAGTGAATTATCTGTAGCCATAGGTTTACGTAGGTATAAGAACACACACATATAGAAGAAGAAGGGGGAAGAAGAAGAAAAGGGACAGGAGGGAGAGTGGGAAGAAGAAGAAAAGGGACAGGAGGGAGAGTGGGAAGGAGGAGGAGAGAGAGAGAGAGAGAGAAGGAGGAGAGACAGTAGAAGGTAAAGGTATTGATTAATCCAATTATAGATACCACTAAAAAACTTCATAAACCACCAAAGCCAATGGACGAACGTAGCCGGAAACCACGTAACATGTATCCGGGCATTTATTAGAGTCTGGAAGGGGGTCATTTGAGTCTCGGAAAAGGGTCATTTGAGTGAGAGAGAGAGAGAGAGAGAGAAGGAGGAGAGAGAGAGAGAGAAGGGAAAGGAGAGAGAGAAGGGAAGAGAAGCAAGAAGGGGAGGGAGTATAAGGCTAAAGGAAGAGAAGGGGGGTGTAAGGAAAAAAGAGTTAAAAGGGGGGGTGGGGGTGTAAAAGTATAAGCTTATTTACATTTAAATATAGAAGTTAAGTGACATAAGGACAGGCATTTACTAGGTATTTGGTTTTAACTATTGATGGCCATAGAGTGAATTATCTGTAGCCATAGGTTTACGTAGGTATAAGAACACACACATATAGAAGAAGAAGGGGGAAGAAGAAGAAAAGGGACAGGAGGGAGAGTGGGAAGAAGAAGAAAAGGGACAGGAGGGAGAGTGGGAAGGAGGAGGAGAGAGAGAGAGAGAGAGAAGGAGGAGAGACAGTAGAAGGTAAAGGTATTGATTAATCCAATTATAGATACCACTAAAAAACTTCATAAACCACCAAAGCCAATGGACGAACGTAGCCGGAAACCACGTAACATGTATCCGGGCATTTATTAGAGTCTGGAAGGGGGTCATTTGAGTCTCGGAAAAGGGTCATTTGAGTGAGAGAGAGAGAGAGAGAGAGAAGGAGGAGAGAGAGAGAGAGAAGGGAAAGGAGAGAGAGAAGGGAAGAGAAGCAAGAAGGGGAGGGAGTATAAGGCTAAAGGAAGAGAAGGGGGGTGTAAGGAAAAAAGAGTTAAAAGGGGGGGTGGGGGTGTAAAAGTATAAGCTTATTTACATTTAAATATAGAAGTTAAGTGACATAAGGACAGGCATTTACTAGGTATTTGGTTTTAACTATTGATGGCCATAGAGTGAATTATCTGTAGCCATAGGTTTACGTAGGTATAAGAACACACACATATAGAAGAAGAAGGGGGAAGAAGAAGAAAAGGGACAGGAGGGAGAGTGGGAAGAAGAAGAAAAGGGACAGGAGGGAGAGTGGGAAGGAGGAGGAGAGAGAGAGAGAGAGAGAGAAGGAGGAGAGACAGTAGAAGGTAAAGGTATTGATTAATCCAATTATAGATACCACTAAAAAACTTCATAAACCACCAAAGCCAATGGACGAACGTAGCCGGAAACCACGTAACATGTATCCGGGCATTTATTAGAGTCTGGAAGGGGGTCATTTGAGTCTCGGAAAAGGGTCATTTGAGTGAGAGAGAGAGAGAGAGAGAGAAGGAGGAGAGAGAGAGAGAGAGAAGGGAAAGGAGAGAGAGAAGGGAAGAGAAGCAAGAAGGGGAGGGAGTATAAGGCTAAAGGAAGAGAAGGGGGGTGTAAGGAAAAAAGAGTTAAAAGGGGGGGTGGGGGTGTAAAAGTATAAGCTTATTTACATTTAAATATAGAAGTTAAGTGACATAAGGACAGGCATTTACTAGGTATTTGGTTTTAACTATTGATGGCCATAGAGTGAATTATCTGTAGCCATAGGTTTACGTAGGTATAAGAACACACACATATAGAAGAAGAAGGGGGAAGAAGAAGAAAAGGGACAGGAGGGAGAGTGGGAAGAAGAAGAAAAGGGACAGGAGGGAGAGTGGGAAGGAGGAGGAGAGAGAGAGAGAGAGAGAGAAGGAGGAGAGACAGTAGAAGGTAAAGGTATTGATTAATCCAATTATAGATACCACTAAAAAACTTCATAAACCACCAAAGCCAATGGACGAACGTAGCCGGAAACCACGTAACATGTATCCGGGCATTTATTAGAGTCTGGAAGGGGGTCATTTGAGTCTCGGAAAAGGGTCATTTGAGTGAGAGAGAGAGAGAGAGAGAAGGAGGAGAGAGAGAGAGAGAAGGGAAAGGAGAGAGAGAAGGGAAGAGAAGCAAGAAGGGGAGGGAGTATAAGGCTAAAGGAAGAGAAGGGGGGTGTAAGGAAAAAAGAGTTAAAAGGGGGGGTGGGGGTGTAAAAGTATAAGCTTATTTACATTTAAATATAGAAGTTAAGTGACATAAGGACAGGCATTTACTAGGTATTTGGTTTTAACTATTGATGGCCATAGAGTGAATTATCTGTAGCCATAGGTTTACGTAGGTATAAGAACACACACATATAGAAGAAGAAGGGGGAAGAAGAAGAAAAGGGACAGGAGGGAGAGTGGGAAGAAGAAGAAAAGGGACAGGAGGGAGAGTGGGAAGGAGGAGGAGAGAGAGAGAGAGAGAGAGAAGGAGGAGAGACAGTAGAAGGTAAAGGTATTGATTAATCCAATTATAGATACCACTAAAAAACTTCATAAACCACCAAAGCCAATGGACGAACGTAGCCGGAAACCACGTAACATGTATCCGGGCATTTATTAGAGTCTGGAAGGGGGTCATTTGAGTCTCGGAAAAGGGTCATTTGAGTGAGAGAGAGAGAGAGAGAGAAGGAGGAGAGAGAGAGAGAGAGAAGGGAAAGGAGAGAGAGAAGGGAAGAGAAGCAAGAAGGGGAGGGAGTATAAGGCTAAAGGAAGAGAAGGGGGGTGTAAGGAAAAAAGAGTTAAAAGGGGGGGTGGGGGTGTAAAAGTATAAGCTTATTTACATTTAAATATAGAAGTTAAGTGACATAAGGACAGGCATTTACTAGGTATTTGGTTTTAACTATTGATGGCCATAGAGTGAATTATCTGTAGCCATAGGTTTACGTAGGTATAAGAACACACACATATAGAAGAAGAAGGGGGAAGAAGAAGAAAAGGGACAGGAGGGAGAGTGGGAAGAAGAAGAAAAGGGACAGGAGGGAGAGTGGGAAGGAGGAGGAGAGAGAGAGAGAGAGAGAGAAGGAGGAGAGACAGTAGAAGGTAAAGGTATTGATTAATCCAATTATAGATACCACTAAAAAACTTCATAAACCACCAAAGCCAATGGACGAACGTAGCCGGAAACCACGTAACATGTATCCGGGCATTTATTAGAGTCTGGAAGGGGGTCATTTGAGTCTCGGAAAAGGGTCATTTGAGTGAGAGAGAGAGAGAGAGAGAGAAGGAGGAGAGAGAGAGAGAGAGAAGGGAAAGGAGAGAGAGAAGGGAAGAGAAGCAAGAAGGGGAGGGAGTATAAGGCTAAAGGAAGAGAAGGGGGGTGTAAGGAAAAAAGAGTTAAAAGGGGGGGTGGGGGTGTAAAAGTATAAGCTTATTTACATTTAAATATAGAAGTTAAGTGACATAAGGACAGGCATTTACTAGGTATTTGGTTTTAACTATTGATGGCCATAGAGTGAATTATCTGTAGCCATAGGTTTACGTAGGTATAAGAACACACACATATAGAAGAAGAAGGGGGAAGAAGAAGAAAAGGGACAGGAGGGAGAGTGGGAAGAAGAAGAAAAGGGACAGGAGGGAGAGTGGGAAGGAGGAGGAGAGAGAGAGAGAGAGAGAG
>JARPZY010000013.1:2004341-2033372 GCA_036172905.1 Meloidogyne graminicola | reverse complement strand
GTATCTATAATTGGATTAATCAATACCTTTACCTTCTACTGTCTCTCCTCCTTCTCTCTCTCTCTCTCTCTCTCTCCTCCTCCTTCCCACTCTCCCTCCTGTCCCTTTTCTTCTTCTTCCCACTCTCCCTCCTGTCCCTTTTCCTTCTTCTTCCCACTCTCCCTCCTGTCCCTTTTCTTCTTCTTCCCCTTCTTCTTCTATATGTGTGTGTTCTTATACCTACGAAACCTATTGCTACAGATAATTCACTCTATGGCATGATAGTTAAAACCAAATACCTAGTAAATGCCTGTCCTTATGTCACTTAACTTCTATATTTAATGTAAATAAGCTTATACTTTTACACCCCCCCCCCCCTTTTAACTCTTTTTTTCCTTACACCCCCCTTCTCTTCCTTTAGCCTTATACTCCCTCCCCTTCTTGCTTCTCTTCCCTTCTCTCTCTCCTTTCCCTTCTCTCTCTCTCTCTCTCCTCCTTCTCTCTCTCACGTCAAATGACCCTTTTCCGAGACTCAAATGACCCCCTTCCAGACTCTAATAAATGCCCGGATACATGTTACGTGGTTTCCGGCTACGTTCGTCCATTGGCTTTGGTGGTTTATGAAGTTTTTTAGTGGTATCTATAATTGGATTAATCAATACCTTTACCTTCTACTGTCTCTCCTCCTTCTCTCTCTCTCTCTCTCTCTCTCTCCTCCTCCTTCCCACTCTCCCTCCTGTCCCTTTTCTTCTTCTTCCCACTCTCCCTCCTGTCCCTTTTCTTCTTCTTCCCACTCTCCCTCCTGTCCCTTTTCTTCTTCTTCCCCCTTCTTCTTCTATATGTGTGTGTTCTTATACCTACGTAAACCTATTGCTACAGATAATTCACTCTATGGCCATGAATAGTTAAAACCAAATACCTAGTAAATGCCTGTCCTTATGTCACTTAACTTCTATATTTAAATGTAAATAAGCTTATACTTTTACACCCCCACCCCCCCTTTTAACTCTTTTTTCCTTACACCCCCCTTCTCTTCCTTTAGCCTTATACTCCCTCCCCTTCTTGCTTCTCTTCCCTTCTCTCTCTCCTTTCCCTTCTCTCTCTCTCTCTCTCCTCCTTCTCTCTCTCACTCAAATGACCCTTTTCCGAGACTCAAATGACCCCCTTCCAGACTCTAATAAATGCCCGGATACATGTTACGTGGTTTCCGGCTACGTTCGTCCATTGGCTTTGGTGGTTTATGAAGTTTTTTAGTGGTATCTATAATTGGATTAATCAATACCTTTACCTTCTACTGTCTCTCCTCCTTCTCTCTCTCTCTCTCTCTCTCTCCTCCTCCTTCCCACTCTCCCTCCTGTCCCTTTTCTTCTTCTTCCCACTCTCCCTCCTGTCCCTTTTCTTCTTCTTCCCACTCTCCCTCCTGTCCCTTTTCTTCTTCTTCCCCCTTCTTCTTCTATATGTGTGTGTTCTTATACCTACGTAAACCTATTGCTACAGATAATTCACTCTATGGCCATGAATAGTTAAAACCAAATACCTAGTAAATGCCTGTCCTTATGTCACTTAACTTCTATATTTAAATGTAAATAAGCTTATACTTTTACACCCCCACCCCCCCTTTTAACTCTTTTTTCCTTACACCCCCCTTCTCTTCCTTTAGCCTTATACTCCCTCCCCTTCTTGCTTCTCTTCCCTTCTCTCTCTCCTTTCCCTTCTCTCTCTCTCTCTCTCCTCCTTCTCTCTCTCACTCAAATGACCCTTTTCCGAGACTCAAATGACCCCCTTCCAGACTCTAATAAATGCCCGGATACATGTTACGTGGTTTCCGGCTACGTTCGTCCATTGGCTTTGGTGGTTTATGAAGTTTTTTAGTGGTATCTATAATTGGATTAATCAATACCTTTACCTTCTACTGTCTCTCCTCCTTCTCTCTCTCTCTCTCTCTCTCTCCTCCTCCTTCCCACTCTCCCTCCTGTCCCTTTTCTTCTTCTTCCCACTCTCCCTCCTGTCCCTTTTCTTCTTCTTCCCACTCTCCCTCCTGTCCCTTTTCTTCTTCTTCCCCCTTCTTCTTCTATATGTGTGTGTTCTTATACCTACGTAAACCTATTGCTACAGATAATTCACTCTATGGCCATGAATAGTTAAAACCAAATACCTAGTAAATGCCTGTCCTTATGTCACTTAACTTCTATATTTAAATGTAAATAAGCTTATACTTTTACACCCCCACCCCCCCTTTTAACTCTTTTTTCCTTACACCCCCCTTCTCTTCCTTTAGCCTTATACTCCCTCCCCTTCTTGCTTCTCTTCCCTTCTCTCTCTCCTTTCCCTTCTCTCTCTCTCTCTCTCCTCCTTCTCTCTCTCACTCAAATGACCCTTTTCCGAGACTCAAATGACCCCCTTCCAGACTCTAATAAATGCCCGGATACATGTTACGTGGTTTCCGGCTACGTTCGTCCATTGGCTTTGGTGGTTTATGAAGTTTTTTAGTGGTATCTATAATTGGATTAATCAATACCTTTACCTTCTACTGTCTCTCCTCCTTCTCTCTCTCTCTCTCTCTCTCTCCTCCTCCTTCCCACTCTCCCTCCTGTCCCTTTTCTTCTTCTTCCCACTCTCCCTCCTGTCCCTTTTCTTCTTCTTCCCACTCTCCCTCCTGTCCCTTTTCTTCTTCTTCCCCCTTCTTCTTCTATATGTGTGTGTTCTTATACCTACGTAAACCTATTGCTACAGATAATTCACTCTATGGCCATGAATAGTTAAAACCAAATACCTAGTAAATGCCTGTCCTTATGTCACTTAACTTCTATATTTAAATGTAAATAAGCTTATACTTTTACACCCCCACCCCCCCTTTTAACTCTTTTTTCCTTACACCCCCCTTCTCTTCCTTTAGCCTTATACTCCCTCCCCTTCTTGCTTCTCTTCCCTTCTCTCTCTCCTTTCCCTTCTCTCTCTCTCTCTCTCCTCCTTCTCTCTCTCACTCAAATGACCCTTTTCCGAGACTCAAATGACCCCCTTCCAGACTCTAATAAATGCCCGGATACATGTTACGTGGTTTCCGGCTACGTTCGTCCATTGGCTTTGGTGGTTTATGAAGTTTTTTAGTGGTATCTATAATTGGATTAATCAATACCTTTACCTTCTACTGTCTCTCCTCCTTCTCTCTCTCTCTCTCTCTCTCTCTCCTCCTCCTTCCCACTCTCCCTCCTGTCCCTTTTCTTCTTCTTCCCACTCTCCCTCCTGTCCCTTTTCTTCTTCTTCCCACTCTCCCTCCTGTCCCTTTTCTTCTTCTTCCCCCTTCTTCTTCTATATGTGTGTGTTCTTATACCTACGTAAACCTATTGCTACAGATAATTCACTCTATGGCCATGAATAGTTAAAACCAAATACCTAGTAAATGCCTGTCCTTATGTCACTTAACTTCTATATTTAAATGTAAATAAGCTTATACTTTTACACCCCCACCCCCCCTTTTAACTCTTTTTTCCTTACACCCCCCTTCTCTTCCTTTAGCCTTATACTCCCTCCCCTTCTTGCTTCTCTTCCCTTCTCTCTCTCCTTTCCCTTCTCTCTCTCTCTCTCTCCTCCTTCTCTCTCTCACTCAAATGACCCTTTTCCGAGACTCAAATGACCCCCTTCCAGACTCTAATAAATGCCCGGATACATGTTACGTGGTTTCCGGCTACGTTCGTCCATTGGCTTTGGTGGTTTATGAAGTTTTTTAGTGGTATCTATAATTGGATTAATCAATACCTTTACCTTCTACTGTCTCTCCTCCTTCTCTCTCTCTCTCTCTCTCTCTCTCCTCCTCCTTCCCACTCTCCCTCCTGTCCCTTTTCTTCTTCTTCCCACTCTCCCTCCTGTCCCTTTTCTTCTTCTTCCCACTCTCCCTCCTGTCCCTTTTCTTCTTCTTCCCCCTTCTTCTTCTATATGTGTGTGTTCTTATACCTACGTAAACCTATTGCTACAGATAATTCACTCTATGGCCATGAATAGTTAAAACCAAATACCTAGTAAATGCCTGTCCTTATGTCACTTAACTTCTATATTTAAATGTAAATAAGCTTATACTTTTACACCCCCACCCCCCCTTTTAACTCTTTTTTCCTTACACCCCCCTTCTCTTCCTTTAGCCTTATACTCCCTCCCCTTCTTGCTTCTCTTCCCTTCTCTCTCTCCTTTCCCTTCTCTCTCTCTCTCTCCTCCTTCTCTCTCTCACTCAAATGACCCTTTTCCCGAGACTCAAATGACCCCCTTCCAGACTCTAATAAATGCCCGGATACATGTTACGTGGTTTCCGGCTACGTTCGTCCATTGGCTTTGGTGGTTTATGAAGTTTTTTAGTGGTATCTATAATTGGATTAATCAATACCTTTACCTTCTACTGTCTCTCCTCCTTCTCTCTCTCTCTCTCTCTCTCTCCTCCTCCTTCCCACTCTCCCTCCTGTCCCTTTTCTTCTTCTTCCCACTCTCCCTCCTGTCCCTTTTCTTCTTCTTCCCACTCTCCCTCCTGTCCCTTTTCTTCTTCTTCCCCCTTCTTCTTCTATATGTGTGTGTTCTTATACCTACGTAAACCTATTGCTACAGATAATTCACTCTATGGCCATGAATAGTTAAAACCAAATACCTAGTAAATGCCTGTCCTTATGTCACTTAACTTCTATATTTAAATGTAAATAAGCTTATACTTTTACACCCCCACCCCCCCTTTTAACTCTTTTTTCCTTACACCCCCCTTCTCTTCCTTTAGCCTTATACTCCCTCCCCTTCTTGCTTCTCTTCCCTTCTCTCTCTCCTTTCCCTTCTCTCTCTCTCTCTCTCCTCCTTCTCTCTCTCACTCAAATGACCCTTTTCCGAGACTCAAATGACCCCCTTCCAGACTCTAATAAATGCCCGGATACATGTTACGTGGTTTCCGGCTACGTTCGTCCATTGGCTTTGGTGGTTTATGAAGTTTTTTAGTGGTATCTATAATTGGATTAATCAATACCTTTACCTTCTACTGTCTCTCCTCCTTCTCTCTCTCTCTCTCTCTCTCTCCTCCTCCTTCCCACTCTCCCTCCTGTCCCTTTTCTTCTTCTTCCCACTCTCCCTCCTGTCCCTTTTCTTCTTCTTCCCACTCTCCCTCCTGTCCCTTTTCTTCTTCTTCCCCCTTCTTCTTCTATATGTGTGTGTTCTTATACCTACGTAAACCTATTGCTACAGATAATTCACTCTATGGCCATGAATAGTTAAAACCAAATACCTAGTAAATGCCTGTCCTTATGTCACTTAACTTCTATATTTAAATGTAAATAAGCTTATACTTTTACACCCCCACCCCCCCTTTTAACTCTTTTTTCCTTACACCCCCCTTCTCTTCCTTTAGCCTTATACTCCCTCCCCTTCTTGCTTCTCTTCCCTTCTCTCTCTCCTTTCCCTTCTCTCTCTCTCTCTCTCCTCCTTCTCTCTCTCACTCAAATGACCCTTTTCCGAGACTCAAATGACCCCCTTCCAGACTCTAATAAATGCCCGGATACATGTTACGTGGTTTCCGGCTACGTTCGTCCATTGGCTTTGGTGGTTTATGAAGTTTTTTAGTGGTATCTATAATTGGATTAATCAATACCTTTACCTTCTACTGTCTCTCCTCCTTCTCTCTCTCTCTCTCTCTCTCTCCTCCTCCTTCCCACTCTCCCTCCTGTCCCTTTTCTTCTTCTTCCCACTCTCCCTCCTGTCCCTTTTCTTCTTCTTCCCACTCTCCCTCCTGTCCCTTTTCTTCTTCTTCCCCCTTCTTCTTCTATATGTGTGTGTTCTTATACCTACGTAAACCTATTGCTACAGATAATTCACTCTATGGCCATGAATAGTTAAAACCAAATACCTAGTAAATGCCTGTCCTTATGTCACTTAACTTCTATATTTAAATGTAAATAAGCTTATACTTTTACACCCCCACCCCCCCTTTTAACTCTTTTTTCCTTACACCCCCCTTCTCTTCCTTTAGCCTTATACTCCCTCCCCTTCTTGCTTCTCTTCCCTTCTCTCTCTCCTTTCCCTTCTCTCTCTCTCTCTCTCCTCCTTCTCTCTCTCACTCAAATGACCCTTTTCCGAGACTCAAATGACCCCCTTCCAGACTCTAATAAATGCCCGGATACATGTTACGTGGTTTCCGGCTACGTTCGTCCATTGGCTTTGGTGGTTTATGAAGTTTTTTAGTGGTATCTATAATTGGATTAATCAATACCTTTACCTTCTACTGTCTCTCCTCCTTCTCTCTCTCTCTCTCTCTCTCTCCTCCTCCTTCCCACTCTCCCTCCTGTCCCTTTTCTTCTTCTTCCCACTCTCCCTCCTGTCCCTTTTCTTCTTCTTCCCACTCTCCCTCCTGTCCCTTTTCTTCTTCTTCCCCCTTCTTCTTCTATATGTGTGTGTTCTTATACCTACGTAAACCTATTGCTACAGATAATTCACTCTATGGCCATGAATAGTTAAAACCAAATACCTAGTAAATGCCTGTCCTTATGTCACTTAACTTCTATATTTAAATGTAAATAAGCTTATACTTTTACACCCCCACCCCCCCTTTTAACTCTTTTTTCCTTACACCCCCCTTCTCTTCCTTTAGCCTTATACTCCCTCCCCTTCTTGCTTCTCTTCCCTTCTCTCTCTCCTTTCCCTTCTCTCTCTCTCTCTCTCCTCCTTCTCTCTCTCACTCAAATGACCCTTTTCCGAGACTCAAATGACCCCCTTCCAGACTCTAATAAATGCCCGGATACATGTTACGTGGTTTCCGGCTACGTTCGTCCATTGGCTTTGGTGGTTTATGAAGTTTTTTAGTGGTATCTATAATTGGATTAATCAATACCTTTACCTTCTACTGTCTCTCCTCCTTCTCTCTCTCTCTCTCTCTCTCTCCTCCTCCTTCCCACTCTCCCTCCTGTCCCTTTTCTTCTTCTTCCCACTCTCCCTCCTGTCCCTTTTCTTCTTCTTCCCACTCTCCCTCCTGTCCCTTTTCTTCTTCTTCCCCCTTCTTCTTCTATATGTGTGTGTTCTTATACCTACGTAAACCTATTGCTACAGATAATTCACTCTATGGCCATGAATAGTTAAAACCAAATACCTAGTAAATGCCTGTCCTTATGTCACTTAACTTCTATATTTAAATGTAAATAAGCTTATACTTTTACACCCCCACCCCCCCTTTTAACTCTTTTTTCCTTACACCCCCCTTCTCTTCCTTTAGCCTTATACTCCCTCCCCTTCTTGCTTCTCTTCCCTTCTCTCTCTCCTTTCCCTTCTCTCTCTCTCTCTCTCCTCCTTCTCTCTCTCACTCAAATGACCCTTTTCCGAGACTCAAATGACCCCCTTCCAGACTCTAATAAATGCCCGGATACATGTTACGTGGTTTCCGGCTACGTTCGTCCATTGGCTTTGGTGGTTTATGAAGTTTTTTAGTGGTATCTATAATTGGATTAATCAATACCTTTACCTTCTACTGTCTCTCCTCCTTCTCTCTCTCTCTCTCTCTCTCTCCTCCTCCTTCCCACTCTCCCTCCTGTCCCTTTTCTTCTTCTTCCCACTCTCCCTCCTGTCCCTTTTCTTCTTCTTCCCACTCTCCCTCCTGTCCCTTTTCTTCTTCTTCCCCCTTCTTCTTCTATATGTGTGTGTTCTTATACCTACGTAAACCTATTGCTACAGATAATTCACTCTATGGCCATGAATAGTTAAAACCAAATACCTAGTAAATGCCTGTCCTTATGTCACTTAACTTCTATATTTAAATGTAAATAAGCTTATACTTTTACACCCCCACCCCCCCTTTTAACTCTTTTTTCCTTACACCCCCCTTCTCTTCCTTTAGCCTTATACTCCCTCCCCTTCTTGCTTCTCTTCCCTTCTCTCTCTCCTTTCCCTTCTCTCTCTCTCTCTCTCCTCCTTCTCTCTCTCACTCAAATGACCCTTTTCCGAGACTCAAATGACCCCCTTCCAGACTCTAATAAATGCCCGGATACATGTTACGTGGTTTCCGGCTACGTTCGTCCATTGGCTTTGGTGGTTTATGAAGTTTTTTAGTGGTATCTATAATTGGATTAATCAATACCTTTACCTTCTACTGTCTCTCCTCCTTCTCTCTCTCTCTCTCTCTCTCTCCTCCTCCTTCCCACTCTCCCTCCTGTCCCTTTTCTTCTTCTTCCCACTCTCCCTCCTGTCCCTTTTCTTCTTCTTCCCACTCTCCCTCCTGTCCCTTTTCTTCTTCTTCCCCCTTCTTCTTCTATATGTGTGTGTTCTTATACCTACGTAAACCTATTGCTACAGATAATTCACTCTATGGCCATGAATAGTTAAAACCAAATACCTAGTAAATGCCTGTCCTTATGTCACTTAACTTCTATATTTAAATGTAAATAAGCTTATACTTTTACACCCCCACCCCCCCTTTTAACTCTTTTTTCCTTACACCCCCCTTCTCTTCCTTTAGCCTTATACTCCCTCCCCTTCTTGCTTCTCTTCCCTTCTCTCTCTCCTTTCCCTTCTCTCTCTCTCTCTCTCCTCCTTCTCTCTCTCACTCAAATGACCCTTTTCCGAGACTCAAATGACCCCCTTCCAGACTCTAATAAATGCCCGGATACATGTTACGTGGTTTCCGGCTACGTTCGTCCATTGGCTTTGGTGGTTTATGAAGTTTTTTAGTGGTATCTATAATTGGATTAATCAATACCTTTACCTTCTACTGTCTCTCCTCCTTCTCTCTCTCTCTCTCTCTCTCTCCTCCTCCTTCCCACTCTCCCTCCTGTCCCTTTTCTTCTTCTTCCCACTCTCCCTCCTGTCCCTTTTCTTCTTCTTCCCACTCTCCCTCCTGTCCCTTTTCTTCTTCTTCCCCCTTCTTCTTCTATATGTGTGTGTTCTTATACCTACGTAAACCTATGGCTACAGATAATTCACTCTATGGCCATCAATAGTTAAAACCAAATACCTAGTAAATGCCTGTCCTTATGTCACTTAACTTCTATATTTAAATGTAAATAAGCTTATACCTTTGAAACTAGTAATAAGCAATTGCCTGAGAAGAAGTTAAAAGAAAATCCACCATTTATTTTTACAACCACTACCTTCACTACCGTACACCCTTACAATATACCTGCCGTTCTTAGTACAGACCTTAACTACTTTATATTTCTTACAACCGTCTCATTTATTACTTGCCTCAAAATCACTATTTTTTTACTTACACCTTTACACAATAACATTGAATTCACTTAACAATCTTTTTACCATCCCTAAACCTTTACTACCGTATACCTTCACACCGTTTTATTTTCCTTCACATCTTCGTACACTACCCTCCTTACTACCGTACACCTAGTCTTTACCCCCATACTGTAGTCAAATAAACTCCTCCTTTCGTACCTTTCTACAGTACCACTTTACTTACCCTTTTACCTCTTCTACTTTCCCCCGCCCTTAGACTGCTTTCCCCTCCCACACTTTACAACTTGACGCCATCTTTACTTGTCCTTACTTCCCTTAAACACCTATTAGTTACGGTACTCACAAACCTACTTATATACAGTACACCTCCCACTTTTTTCTTCTTTACATTCTTCTCTGCTTACCCTTTCACTTCCCTGCTTCGAACTCTTTCACCTACCGAACTACAAACACTACGCTTCTTCACTACTTCCCATTTCTCTTTATTATTCTAATTCATACCTACAAGCTTTTACTCCCTTAAACCACTTCTTACCGCGCTTCAACTAAATACCATTAGCCAGACAAAAATATCCTTACTTGCCTGATCCCTCTAAATACTTCCCTTTCTCTTTTTACCTATTTCCAACTTTTGGGCTAATTTCCCCTCCTTACCGTACCCAAACCACATCCTTTTGAACTACACAGCAACTTGTAGCTACTTATCCTCTACTTCACTTCCCTCATACCAACTGTTTTTGTAATTATGCCATTTCGCACACCCTTACCACAATTCATACCCTCAGCCATCAGTAACCACCCATCCTTCCCCTGGGATTTCCCTTTATTACATTTGCAACCCTTTGAATTGTTGCACAGGTTGTAACCTTTCACTACAAATGCCATTCTATTTACTCTCTTCTCTACCTTTCGGTCTTTATTCCTCTCCTTTTCTCTGCCTTTCCATCTTTTTCCTCTAACCTATCCTACTTCGCTTCTTTGCAAACCTGTCCCTTTACATCCAACTCTTGCTTGAACTTCTTCTTACCTTTGAACAATGCGAAAGCCCTGGAAAAATTACAAAGATCAGAATTTGTAAAAAAATAAATTAAAAAAATTGAACTGAACCACTTCTTTCTTTCAGGTGTTTATCACATTTCCTTCCTGCTGCCTAGTCTGCTTTGTGCCATTGCAAACGCTGATCTGCTTAAGTTTGATTAACTCTAAATATTTATAACACAAACCTTTCACAGAACAATCCGACCACTACACCACCACCATAACAATCCAATCCCTCCAGGACATGCACTTCTCCCCTTACATCCCCAACTAACCTATCCCCTTGTAATCTTGCTCCTACTTGCTCTGGAGCAAAACCTCCAGTAATTGCTCATCTTTTGCCTTTAAAAACAAACATAAACTAAACTTAACAACCTGACAACCATGCGAATCTCCACCTGTAGCATTGTTAAGTCTCGGGAACCACTTCCTTCTGTTGCTGACACCGTAGAGCATCTTGTTTTGACACCTGTAAATATAAAAAATATTAACCGATTTAAAAGACAAATGCTGTAAATTTGTCCCTTTTATACCTTTTCATCACTTACTATAAAAACCACTTATTCCTCCCCCTAAACCCTCACTAAATGCTCCGTAAACCTATAAAAGCAAACCTTGTTCAAACACTTCATTAAATTCTTCTTTAGTTTCTTCTAATGCTTCACAACCCTGTTCTTCTTCCTCTTCCAATTCATTATCCTTCTGTGCCTCTCCATGCCTCCAGAATAAAAGCCTAAACCTGTGAAACCTATCAGATGTTCCTTCTCACATCTCCACGTTCCTTCTCTTGCTTTGCGCAAACATCTTTACCTTGCTGTGTACATGACTGGAAAACAACATGTTTAATGAGGTTTAATTGAAACTTCTCCTCCGAGGTGTCATTCAACCACACTTGCGAATTTTTCCACGTTACACATCTGGCTTCCCCTCTTCATTCTTTGTTACACTCCCGGACGTTATTTCGGTCCCTGTGCTCTAAAAACTCTCCCCAGAGAAACTTTAAGCTTCCTGGAATGACACCTCAAATGCCATCATTACAGCATCAGTAAAACCAATCCCCCGGTCCCACATTTCTTTATGCTAAATAAAAGAAAAAATCTACAATGTTACCTTAGATTGTCCAGTGAAATTCACCCATAGACAATCAACACAGCTCGAAAAACTCTTCGATTACCTGACAACCTTTAGTCCCTTTTTAAGCTTACAAACTTTTAAATTACAAAAATATTTTATTCATAATAATTTAAATAAAACGTAAAATTCATTCCATACACAATTAACATTTCTTCGTTCTTTTTTGAATCACAATTGCTGCCGTTGCGTAGCCACAGTAGAAAAAACAGAATTTGCAGTGGCTCGACAAACTTCCTCGGCATCGGAACGCCATCCATGGACATGTTCCTGCAACCGTGTAGACCCGATCCAGAGAACTCGACTCGCCAAAAGACCTGATCCAGAGAACTCGACTCGCCAAAAGACCTGATCCAGAGAACTCAACTCGCCAAAAGACCTGATCCAGAGAACTCGACTCGCCAAAAGACCCGATCCAGAGAACTCAACTCGCCAAAAGACCTGATCCAGAGAACTCGACTCGCCAAAAGACCCGATCCAGAGAACTCGACTCCGCAGAGAAGGTTCTGAGAACACGGGGCCCTTATCAGAGAAGGTTCTGAGAACACGTGGCCCTTATCAAAGAAGGTTCTGAGAACACGTGGCCCTTATCAAAGAAGGTTCTGAGAACACGTGGCCCTTATCAAAGAAGGTTCTGAGAACACGGGGCCCTTATCAAAGAAGGTTCTGAGAACACGTGGCCCTTATCAAGGAAGGTTCTGAGAACACGGGGCCCATCTTAAGTTGACCAGAAACAACGCCCTCAAAAGCATTCTTGTCCGAGGTCGTTCGGATCAGCGTAAGAGCTGCATCTCAGCCACAATCTAATTCTAAATACAATTCATAAATGCATGAACAAATTTATAAAACCTGTTAAACTCTCGACATTGATTGTTTGAGGACGTGGAAAAAGCCAATGCACGTCCTTAAAAGCCTCAGAAAAATCCACAAATCCATGGCTAGAAGTTCTGCTGCAGCAGTTCCAATTGTATAAGCTTCATCAGATTCTGAAGAACAAAAAAAATTGATTTAAATAAATTAAAATTAAACCGTTTAATGGCTGCCATTTAAATTCCTTTTTCTCTTCTTTTTCCTTTTTTTGTACATTGCGGACGTAGAAAAAAGCCAACGTCCTTAAAAGCCTCAGAAGATTACATATCCATGGCTAGAAGTTCAACCGCAAATGCCTTCCAATTGTATAAGATTCATCAGATTCTAAAGATCAAAAATAGTTGATTTGCATAAATTAAAATTAAACCTTTAATGGCTGCCATTTAATTAAACGCTCTTTTTCTCTTCTTTTTCATCTTCTTGTTCTCTCTTTTCTTTTTCTTATTTTACTGTTGTTATGCATCATCGCATATTGCCATTTAGCCATATCGTCACTAAAAAAACAAAAAATTACTAAAAAATTAGAATTTTCCCCTAAAGACTTGAATAATGAATTTAAAAGAATTTAAATTACAATTTAATGTAAAATTTTTTTAAGTTAGTAATTTCACGTATAAAATTAAATTAAAACCTTTTATTGTCGGCCATTATTTCTCTTTTCTTCTTTTCCATTTTTTGTTCACTCTCGTTGTTTCTCGTTCGCTCATTGCAATTTAGCCATCTCGTCACTAAAAAACAAAAAATTACTAAAAAATTAAAATTTTCCCCTAAAGACTTGAATAACGAATTTAAAAGAATTTAAATTCCAATAAAATTTTTTTAAATTAGTAATTTCACGTATTAAATAAAATTAAATTAAAACCTTTTATTGGCAGCCATTATTTAATCTTTTTCTTCTTTTCCACTTTTTGGGCACTCTTTCTTTTCTTCTCTTTTATAGCTTTTAGCTCATCTCTCGTTCGCTCATTATCGTTACTAAAAAACAAAAAATTATTAAAAAATTAAAATTTTTCCCTAAACTTTAAATGAGAATTAAATCAGAATTTTAAAGTTAAAAATTTAAATTAGAATTCAGGTATTAAATAAAATAAAAGTAAACCGTTTTTGGAGGCCATTCATTTACATTTCTTTTTCTTCTTTCATCTTCTTGTTTTCTCTACTCTTTTTCTCTTTTTATTGTTGCTAAGTTACTTCTTCGCATTTGCCACATTGTCACTAAAACAATATTTTACAAAAATTAATAAAAATGTTAACTAAAAATTTGGAAATTTTTAAGGAATTTAAATAAAAATTTGATGAAAAATTTTTTATTAAAAAATATGTAATTTCAGGTATTTAATGGTTAAACACATCCTCTACTTCTTCATTCAACATTTATTTCTCTTTTAAAAAAAGGTATAAGCTTATTTACATTTAAATATAGAAGCTAAGTGACACAAGGATAGACATTCACTAGGTATTGGTTTCTTTACTTGCTGGTAGCCATTGAGTACATTGATAGGCCAGGCATTCATTAGGTACTGGCTTTACATATTGGTAGCCATAGATTTAGGCTTGTATAGGCATAGGCTTACGTAGGTACAGGATTGAGAATAGATAGGACAGGCATAGGATAGAATAGGCATAGGCTTGAATAGGTATAGGTTTAACTAGGCATAGATTTGACTGAACGTAGACGTATAGCCATAGACTTCAATAGACGTAGATTCACTAGGCATAGACTTTGACTAGCCATAGATTTGACAATAAGTAGCCAATTTGACGCTGGCTTCCGTAGATATAGACTATCTTACCAGTTGAATTCCGTAGATATTGGCTACCATACACATTGATTACCGTAACTATTGGCAGCCGTGGGTAATGCTACCTTACAAACCTTATCACAGCCATTGACCCACTATACATTGATTCACCCCGATATTTGTTCCCATCGAGTTGTAATCTGATTCATTGACACAATGCTTAAATTGATTAAAAAATATATGAAAATGATAAGAAACAGCATATGCATTAGATAATCTAACTATCTATATAATCATGTATCAATTTTTATAAAAATATATAATTTTAGAAAATACAAATTGGTAACTTATAAGTCAAGTTCAAAATATTCGATACAGAAATGCATTCTTAAAATTTTTAACAAAAGTGAAAGTCAAAATACAAAACATAAGTTAGCATAAACAATTACTCATCAGCCCATTCATTTATTCCTACCTCATTGTCCGGTTGATCTTCTTCACTGCTACTCTCATTTCTTGTTCTTGTAGGAATCTGTTGCCGAAGCACATCACCCATGGACCTTAAGGTTGTTGGTTTGTTTTCACCCAGGATTCCTAAAAGGCATTTAACAATAAGAAAATTTTTTGTTATATTTATTTGCCTCTTCTTCGCATTGCCAGCACTCTTGTCAAAGAACTCATCAAATCTTCCTCTTCTGACTCTTTCTTTGGTGATATAGGTTCTGCATTCTTTTTAACACTTTTTAGACCTGCTCCTTGCACACCTCCAGTTGCTCTTATTGCTGCCATTAAATCGGAACGGTCAGAAACTACCTACATATGAGATTGATCTATAATATACTTAATTATACAACAAACTCTGCCGTGATAAGCCTGTTGTGGCGGTGGTGGTGGAGGCGGAGGAGGAGGAGGAAGTGTTTGTACATTTGTCTGAGACGAATCTCTTGTAACCTCATTGGAAAGTGTATTGGTCGCCGTTCCTGTTTTTGTTCGTTCTGCCATTATTCCCTTATCTTCATCAGTTTGCTCAATTACACCTAAAACGTTGCATACAAATTAATCAATTTAGAATTCAGTTTAATAAAATTCTTAAATTGATCTATAACCAACTATTGGCAGAAAACATGGGCTCACTTTCATTATTTGCTTCATTTTTCCTTATTAGAAGACATTCGTTGACGTCAGATCGAAAAACGTTCGAAACACTTCTAGCACTCAAACTTTTCGTATCGAAACCTAATGATTAATATATTTATTAAATTTTTTAAATATGAACCAGGCAAATCCACTGGCAAATCAAATTCAATTTGTTCGTCCAAATCATTAGACTCTGATCGAGAGTTATTAAAAACCTCCAAAAATGCTGCTTCTGCCTATTTTTATATTTTAATTAATTTACAAAAATCAACCTCATTTCCATCGGAAAATACTATGTCGCAAATAGAAGAATTCAATGTTTCAAGCCCATCTAGTAGTGAACTAGAAAAATCTATTTGAGTCGACGTATATTTTTGAGGAGTGTTTTTAGTTAAAACTTGTGTGAAATAAGGATTTTGAAATTTGGAAGTTGAATGCAATGGATCTTTAAGAAAAAAACACAAAGTTATGGTTCGTGTCTGAATTATTTGTTTAAATACGCCAAACTTTTTAACTCATCAATATCAACTTTTTGTAACTTATATGTAAACATTCCAACATTTTTCTTTCGAGACATCCTTTCCTTGAGTATAGTCAACTGGTTAGTTGTACATATATTCGTAGTCTAAAAATTGTAAGATTATATTTACTGTCATATTTGGTCTTTGTTGTAGTAAAACATTATTAATGTTATTTAAAATTACAAACTCAACTGTTACATCCATCATATCATTTTCAGGAAGTAAAAAACTTCCCATTAAACATTCATAGAAAGATTTACGAAGGCCTTCACAACCAACTGCCGGATACTTCGGAGCAGAATGAAAAACGAAAACATCATCACCATTCTGATAATGGCTATTAGTTCTATATTCGGAAAAAAAACCTGTTCAAGCACCGAAACCTTTTTTCCTATTACTTCTATTCTGGCAAGCTGAAAATCAATCCGCTCCTGACATTTCCTCAGCCGTCGATTTGCATTAGAAAATATATAGTTTGTATAATCCTGCAAACTTTTCAAAGAATAAGCTATTCGTTGAATGGCGTCTGATTGTGAGCAATCAGGTGGAATCAGTAACATCTAATAAAAGCTAATAAAAGTATAGAAAACCTAAGCTAACTAAAAGATAATTGAATAGGTAAATGATTCCATTGAAAAATTCTATTTAATTGTTAAAATTTATAAAATGTGTTAAAATAATGCAAATAGAAAAATTAATCAAGGCAACCGTTATTGCCTCTTTAAGTATAATAACGTCCTCTCCAACTCAATGTCAATGGGAAGTATGGAACTTTTTCTTCTTGTTTAATATAATACTAATTTTGATGTTTGTTACTAAATGTTTAAAATTGTCGTAAATAAATAAAAAAAACCTATCTTCTCTCAGCTCAGAGCCATCTTCTGCCGTTAACTAAAGATAAACTATATTTGGTATTTAAATTATTAAAATATTAGTACGTCAAGTGAAGCAGTTTTTGCAAATCTTTCAATGTATCTGATAAATTCATCACCAACAACAGTGTCCAATTCCAAGTTAAATTCATGTGATGAATTAAAATCGAAGAAAATAATTAGATGCATATTCCACTCAATCGAATTACAAAAAATAGTAGCCAAATTTTCTGATGTGTCAACAGAACACAAACGACCCCTACGATCCTAGTATGAAGTTGAATATTTTAGATTTAATTAAGGTTACCACAAAAAATTGTTTTATATCTGAAAGGAGAAATAAGTTGTTTGAAGAAAAATCTTTAGTAGCACAATCATGTGATTGATTTTGCATAGTTTGATTGGCCAGACATAGTAAAAATTCATTAAGTGCCTGTGCAAAGTTAAAAAAATATGAGTCTTTATATAAAATATAACTAACTGCAACAGTAATTTCAGAAGATGTTCGAATATAGTGAGAGGTACTCAGCGTAGAAATTGTTCCACGGTTAAGAAGTGCTTTACTTGGTGCTAATTCAACCTCAAGTTCATCGCCCCTTCTCCTCATCTCTTCAGCCTAAAATTTATAATGCAAGAATTTGTAGTAGTATCTACCAGATGCTCTAAATTATTCTCGACAAGTTCTCCAAAATGGTGTGCGTCATCAATTGAAGAAAGTGGTTTTTGATTTTGAGACAATCCTTTGTTTGTATAAATGGAAGAAGTAGTCGTACTGCTATCACTTGTTGACGAGGAATCTTCATTCGTATCTTAATATAGTTTAAAAATAATACATGGTTTCATGAAGAAATTATAGAAACAACAGTAATCTTATTTAATCCCTCTTAATATACAATATCTTAATCTTATCAAGATAAATAAAAATTTAACAACCGCTTGTAGAACCAGACTCATCAAAACTGAATTCTATTGGAGACTCTGAACATCGAGTATCCATGTCCAAATAGGCAGCCGGGGTCAAAGAGACGGTTATATGCTCAATGCTACTCGTAGATAATTCTTCACTATTTTGTTGAAGGCCATTATTGGAGTCCAAAATCGCTGCTTTTGGCCGCCTCCTTCGTTCTTAAAAAGGGACCTTATTAAATCTACAAGAATAATATACTTTCATAATCATAAGAGCCCTGTATACGCTGCTTTCGACACGCTGCTTGTGCTCTTATTCCTTCCTGAATACTTCGTTGTAATGAAACAACATTGCTTTGTTTTTGAAAAAGTTGCATCGATACATTCTACATAAAAATTAGTTAATAAATTTACTTTGAATAACATCCTCACACATTCCACATCGTATTGTTTCCTATCTGGCCAAATCTAAGTGCGTGAAAATTTATAAGCTAAAAGATATTCATACCTGGTTTATTAAGAAATCAAAATTTGGATCAGGACGGAGTGAACGTTTAGAAATTATTTTCTTCCGACAAGTAGGACATTCTTTATTGCCTCTCATTAAAGCTGTAGTTATACATTCAGAACAAAAACGATGCAAACATTCTTTTGTTGTCATTGTAAATGTTAAAAGATCCAGACAAATTGGGCAGCAGAGTTCTGCAGATAAAGTTCGTGAAGTAACTTTAATTTTCGTCTCATCAGTAATTAATTTATGTGGCCTTCGAACCTAATTTATTTACATATGACTTAAAAATAGCAAAACCTTGTCGTATTTACTCAGTTCCAGAGTTTTTCCACCAGTAACTGTTTCAGTAGGACTTGGCCCTAATCCATTATTCATTTCGTGAAATTTTTTTTCAATTTTCTTTATTGATCGTGGTAAGTATAAGATTATTCAGCCATTTAGTCGCTACTGACAATCCTCAGTACTCTTTAGTTTAATAATAATATTCTAAATTTAGGATGGATGATGATAATTGTCAAGGATCTAATAATTCTCTCGAGGACCTTGTTCAACAGTTGAAGAAATCATTTTCAACAAATTTCGACTCTAATGACACAAATAATAGGATAAATTCATGCAACAATGAACAAATCGATATAATTTCTTATTTGTCATCGCAAATACCGAATCATAATTCCGAAAAATGTTTTGATAATTTGTCGAAAATTGCATTGGAGAATTTACCGGAATCTAATTCAATAGATATCAACAAATGGCGGAAAAAATATAAGGTTGCAACTTTTTCGTTTAAGTTGAGTTTAAATTAAGAAGCCTAAATCTTACAAAACAAATATAATGACAACTTGCGGATTCGAGGATTTGAAACAGAAAAAATATTTGATTAAATTCAGGAATTCAAGATTGCTTGTTGAATTTATCCAAGTTACTTTTTACATCATTACCTCGCTTGTATTTCCTGCATGTTTGATTTCAATTATAAAAAAACTAAAAATATGAGCGATAAAATTGAAAGTACATACAATTTAACTCAAAAATTCTATTTAGGACGTGTCTCTTGAAAATTCTGCTCGTAATATATTCGCAAAACCTGCACACGGATATTCACAAATTAATGCAGTACAAGCAGTTTCTCGACTTATTAAGAGGAATTTATTGAGAATAGAGAATACAACACACAACAAGCCAACATTCAATTCTAGGCGAGTTTCTTCTAATGTGAATTTAAAAAAATATTTTTGAGTTTCCGATAGATGAAACTCTTAATATTTCGAAATACTAAATCATTTTTAGAATACTTTAGACGGTCATCGGAGAATATTTGCCGAAAATTTATTTCTGTCCCCTCACTTGACATTACGAGCCAGCGTTTCTATTTATTTGAAGGAAGAGGTGTAAATAATGATCAAGCGGAGGTTGATTGCAATCTTCGTATTATAGAAGAGATGTACGACTTTGACTGCGTCAAGGAGGCGAGTTTGGAACTTTATACTCGCAATAGGAAGGTTAGATACACAATTAGTGAAAAAAATTGTTTAAAAAGGAACTATTAGATCCAACAAAGAATTTGAATCTAAAATTATTTGCATGGCTGGAGGCTTCTATCGATACGTGGATCTGTAAAATGAACGAGATTTTAACCAGAGAAACAGATAGGACAGGGCGCCAATTCAATAGCAGAATAATTCTTGATTAAATTCATTGATAATTTTTCTGCTTACCACTGTTTTGTATTATTAGCTAGAATACTTTTCGTATTTTGATTATCAAAAATTGATTTAAATTTCTCAATAAAGCTATTTTCTGTTATCAGTGTATGTAAACACTATTAGAATCCAGGCAGAAAGTAGTTTTGATCAATTTTCGATTATAAAAAATAACATTCTCTTACATTAGCTATTTCAATTAGAATAGTTTCTAGTATTCACAAAATTAATTGTAAATTAACCTTTTGCTCTCGTTGCTCCAATAGTTTTTGGAAAATCATACAATCTTTCATTCTCTTCCATGTTAATTCTGAACCAATTCGCTGTATTCGTGAGACATTCCTCCATATTTTTTTCAGGTTTGAATTGAAATGTGAGAGACAGGTTTCGATTGGAAAACCCAAACGCATTTATGAAAAGAAAGCGCAAAGAAATCGAAGACCATCCCTGACAGCTTGGCTCTTTGCCTTTCAGCCAATTTATCCATTCCTCATATAAAACTCCAAGCATGGTTGGCCAGCACCAACGGTAAAAATTCATATGTAACCCCAAAGAATTGACCAGTGGAACAAGAAACTAAATTAATGGAAAGTATAAAACATCGCAAAATAGCTAATTTTAAAATATTTATGTAAGGAGAAAATAACCTTATTAAACTTGGTACATTCTGTTTCATCCATACAATAAAAGTAATCGCCCGAAAAGCGTCTTGCTAATTCTTCTGAGAGAAATTTATTAATGGACTCATCAACAATTTGCATCAAATGGCCTACATATATCTGAAGCAAGAATCAATTACATTCCAATTTACTTACAAATTGATGCATTCCATTTGAAGGACCCTCTAGAGTTGGAATTTCACCGCCATACTTGGCCGATACCTTTTTCAATACACTTGCTAACTTCATATCACCTTCCCCATAAATCTGCACTGGTCTAAGAAAAATACCATGGAAAATTCTGCCTGCAAAATAATAATCTTATATATGTTGCAACAACCATTTGGAAGTAGTTTTCCACATTTTTCTCGGCACTCTAACTCTGCCATTGCTCGACTTTCACCATATTTACCAAGGAGAAACTTGCTCGGTAATGAACAATGGACTGCTTCAGACGTGCCAAAATTATCACCTTTATTGAAATAATATTAAAAACGAATATGTAGATGAGTTTGTTATAACGTATACACAACTTTTTAGTAATTTAATATTCACCGAATGGTAGATTTGCATATGCATCTTAGAGAAAATTCAATTATTAAACTAAATTAATTATAATAATTATTACAATTATTCACCTCCCAAATAAATAAGTCTCGGCACCGACAGCTTGAAAATTGCATCCAATAATGCCCTTGTTGCTGGACGAATCAATTATTATCTTTCAGTCTAAAAATACCTAGTAAATTATCTCGAATGTAGGCGGCATCTAGTAGACGCTGATCTCCCACCTGAAGCAATTCCAACGATTTTCTGGCAAGATGAATGACAAAGTCTACTCCATTTAGTGCCTTTTCTAGAATCAATGTATCCAGTAGATCAGATTGATAATGTACTAATCTAGGCTTGTTTTTTTCATCAGTAACATTAAATTTAAGATCTTTATGTTGTCTGAATTGTTTCCGGTCGATTGTTCTTATTTCCCTGATGTCCGAACGATATTGGAGTCGACGAATGAGATGTGCAGCCAAAAACCCGCTTCCACCGGTTATTGCGATAGTGAGCATTTTAATATTATTTACTATTAGATATGTCCTAAATTCATATATAAGTACATATCCATAGTAAAATCGAATAAAACTGAGTCGTAGTAAGATAATATGTATATACCTGGGGAAAATAGCGTAAATGGTGTAACAAGATCGAATTGTTAAAAAGGAAAGAAATTGATCGAAAAATCAACATTATTGGGAATGAAGAGCGGAAAATACGTAAAGTTGGAGGCCATTATATGAATTAATATTTATTAGAGATTTACAGTTTTACATAATATTCATACATATGTATGCAAAATTTAAAATATTTTTAAACACGCAGTAGTTTAAATAAATGCTCTGGAAATTAATTAATAAATGAAAATGTAAAAAATTGGTGAAAATTGGGAATGCGGCAGTTATAGTAGTAGAGATGGAGAAAAAAGATAATTTTAAAAACAAGTTTGAAAGAAATCTAGAAAATGTTATTTTAAATAGTTAATAAACTTAAAATCAAATAAATTTGTTCACATTCGAGTCATTTTAGCTACCGAAGCACACAATTGTGCATGGCTGATCCGACACCTAGTAATTATATTTAAAGTTAGGTTTAAATAAAAAGTTTTTTTATTTTGTATTATAGAAATATCTTTCAAACCATCCACAAGACTGTCTACAGTTTTCAGCCATCCATTGTCGCCTATTAGAGCATTCACCCTTTGCATGCCAATATTTACAAGAAAAATGATGATCGTGGCATCCTAGTAAAGAAATGAGATAGATGTATTATGATTCAGAGGGAAAAATCATAACATTTTTACTAAAAAAACCTTTAATCTCAATGACCGGTTTGCACTGGTGACAGGCTTTTCGGCAATAACGAAGCATAAAGGAAGGGTTTGCTTCACATTCCCCTAATTTGCCCCAAGCAGAACAGCATGGATCATCATTAAAGCATCCTATAGTAGTAGCATTTATAAAACGACCCCTTTCTGTAGTGGATGTTCTATGATTAAGCGGAATGCGTTGTTGAATACGAGGTTTGACGTCAATAGCATTTTTAAATGTTTCAGCGAAGGATTGACCATTGCTATGTGACAAACTATTTGCTTGTGGCAACTAAAAACAAATATAGGTACAGAATATAATTGAATGATAAACTCGAATTTGTTGTGATGGGTTCTCATGAGTACAAATTCCTCCTTGACAAACTCCGCCCCAGCACGCATCCAAACCTTCAAATCCCGTGCAAAGACCATTCATCTTCACCTATTTGTGTAACTATAAGTATAATGAAAAGATAAATTGACTTAGTCTATTACTCGAATAAACAGGCAGTGAATTTTTATGTTAATGCAAGTAATTAGCCTAGCTGGTAGGAGTATTATAAAAAATGTTAACCTTAGAAACACAATGTGGAGTATTCCCTGAAAATAAAATAAGATCGTCCTTTTATTTTCCTTTATTACCGCGCGTGTCACAAAACAAATAAGGAGAAGCGCAGTCTGGATTCTATAAAAATAAAAAGTTGAAAATTCTGTATTATTATAGGCTTCAACTTTGTGATTGCAACTGGGACGTTTTGCATATTTATAAAGTGATTCAGTATAAGCATTAGACAGTCCTTCACGATTAGTTATGTCGAAAGGCCTCATCATGGAATTCGCAAAATGCTGCTGATTTGAGCATTGAATCAAATCTGGTGGATATGCCTATAATTATAAGTTTGAATAAGTTTAATAAAATGCTTGCCTGCTCTCGAGCCAAATGTGACTGACGCATCTGCCGCCATAACTCCCAGATAAGATCGACAAAGGAATCCGAAAATATAACAATAGAAATATTTATGTACTTTTTCAATTTTTAGCGAGTTTATGAACTTAATATATGTATATGAAAAGTATTTTATAATATAAATATTATATTAAATTTATATCCTTACGATGAAGGTAAAAAACTGGATCGTTGGCACCTAAAATAAATACTGGTAATTATGCATTTTTTACTTATGTTAGCTAACTTCTTGTAGGTGGCTTCATCTCTCCACCTATGAAAAGATGAACCTGAGAATGTAAATATTCGAGAGCACCAAAGTTTGGCTGGAAAGGACAATCTATAAAAAAAAAGTCTAAAAAACTTATTTTTTTCTACATAAAATATTATTTTAACTAACGTCGAAAATACTCTCGAAAAAAATACTCTTCTAAATATATTATTTGTTTAATTTAAGTCCCTTCCCATTTCACCTTCTTTACCTTGCTGTGGTGCAGTATATGCGAGAACCTGCGAAAAATAAAAATAATTAAATTGCAAAAAAACATATTTTGTTATTCCAGAATAATTTGGTTGTTTAAAGAGAAAGTCAAAAACAAATATTAAATAAAAGTTTCGAAATTATATTTTTCAAAAGAAAACCTGTTCGATTTGTGTTTGTTCGAAGACCGTATTCAAATCCGATTCTCTAAATATTGAGAATGAAATTATAAACATTTATACCTGAGCATTCTTCCCTCGGCGCCTAATTGCCTGCACATAAAATAATTTTTATTTAATTAAGATAAATTACCTTAGAATATGAGGCCGTCCTTCCAAAGTTGTCCAACCATTAGCAAAAGGCCCATTTATAACATTTCCTTCTGTGTCAGTTTCACCAAAGAAGAGAGGGGAAAATAAAATTGAGTCTGAAGGTCTTGGCAAATATGAGTCAAGTACGGAATCCCAGTAAGGAAGGGAAATGGATGGGTCAATCAAACGAAGTGCAATTTCAAAACGCTTGATGAACTCTCGATGAAAGGGAAGAAATCCAGGGCCGGAATGGGCACCAGACGATGTGCTCACCTAATGATTTAAAAATAGTTAAAAAACTTAAAGTGTACCTTTCGATGTTGATCATTGAATCGTCCGAATTCTCCATTTCTCTTTAACACGTTTAGCGCTCTTTGATAACTAAATATACATTATATTTAAGGGTTTAAATCCACTACGTCTGAAGTTCATCCATGCTTAACATTCTGATCTCTCGCCGTACTGCCATTCTAATTAAGAATTCGTTTCATATTGCGCAAAAAATGTAATATTACAAACCTAAGTGGCAGATTTCCAGGTAATATACATTGCTCATTTGGACCTTGAATACCCTGAAATGCTATGAACAAATTTTTTCCCAAAATATAAGATTATTTTTTAAATTTAATTACTCGAAAATAAGGGCATAAACAAGCCAAATCCATACAATTATAGACTGTTGGTGAGAAACGTAGAGGCAATGTTGGAGAAAGATTAGGTTGTTCAGGTACTCCCGGAGCATTTACAATTGTAGTAGCTTGTTGATGTTGTTCGTCAGCTAAGAACCGTCGTGCACCCTGGTCCCTAAAGTTTTTTTTTTATCAGGCGGACGAAAAAATTTACCAATGCTGGAGGATCCCACATATCTGTTGAAATTCTTAAATAAAGTAAAATATTAATAGTTAAAAATATAACTGACCATCAGCAGGTGCTTGAGAACAGTCCCACGGAGCTTGTTGAGGAAAAACCCGTACAGAAAGGCTTATGACAAACAAAATTAGTAAACGTGAAGTTTGAAAAGGAAACGATAAAAAATAAAATGGAAACATTCCTTTTAAATATTGAAAAAATAAAGAATGAAAGATGCTGATTAAGAACGGAGGCTTCCAGATGATTTGTAAAAAATTTAAAATGAATGTTAGGATCGGAAAGAAAAGTGACGGGAAACAAAATAAAACATGTATTTCATCAATTGGTACGAAGTAGGCGGGCGTACTCCAAAGAATGGCCAAATCAAAAAATTTATTGGCAATTTTCACTCGTATAACTCAATTCTTCACAAGGCAAATAAAAAGAAGTTTTACGCCCATGACAATTAGGCAATTGGCTTCCTTTCTGTTTTTTCAAATTCATTTCTTCCTGCACCCATATTTCCTTTTTACCTCTTCTTTACATTCTTCATGAATGTTTTCAAATTTACGAAGTTCCCTTTCGTAATTTTTAAAATTAAACATCTGCATTCATTAAATTTTATTAACTCTCGCGGGAGACTGTTTTGTAAAAATAAGTGAATGTTTTGTAAAAAAATAAATACAAAGATTTCATGTAAGAAAAATAAAGTAGTAATTTAGTTCATTCTATAAACCCAAATTACAAAAGGAAAGTTGGCGTGTGGTGAGAAGTAAAGGAAAAAAAATATTGATAAGGATAAAAATCTCAGGAAAATTGTTCTCATATCGTAAGGGGCAATCGCCCGGGGCAAGTAAGAGCATGAATTAAAAAAAACTAAATTCAAAGTAATTTTTTACTAAAAACTATTTTTTTTGACAATATCTTCATGGAAGATATTTGTATTATCAGATCCCTTACCTTTATACTTTTATCCTGTTTCTTTTGAAGAGAAGATAATTTTAAATCCACTAAAAGGGAAGAATAGCTCTTAAGTTTTGCATGATAATCTGCTAATGTTTTCATGATGGATCCAGAAATTTAAATAGTTCATTTATTATATCTAAAGTCGAACATCAAAATTGAAAATTATTTTCTTTTCAATGGAGGCTGTCCATTGAAAAAACGTTCAAAACCGTTTGCAATGCCAGCTTCAGCACTTAAAGCAGTTTGTACTGGTTGAAAATACCTTAGTTCAATATAAGGAATTATGATAATACAAAATGAACCATGGCATTGATGACGAAGCAGAGTAGCCAATGAGATTCTGTTGGCTGATAATTGGAGATAACACAGGCAAGTTTGAAACTGGCAATTTTGCCTTAGCTTGCTGGTTACTTGTAAAATCACTATTTGACTGTATGGAAATCAATTTTGAGGATGATGGCTCAATATACTTTTGAGTGCAAGCACAAAGGCATTGTCCATTTACAATACTCCCTTAAAGATAATCATAATTTTATATAAATTAATTTAATACCTTGAGTGAGAACGGCACCATTTGAGGGCAAACTAATTGGTTCTTCACCCTGAAAAGAGGTTTCAGGTAAGGGCGGGATATTTGTTGCATCCGCTAAATTTTTAGAGGTATTTAAAAACTTTTAAATTAAAACTTGTTGGTTTAAGGCGCGTGGGTGAAATGGTTTGTTGTTGTAACGATGAATCGAAACTCAGACTAACTAACGCCGCATAAAGTTGAGCAACCGAAGAATGTTGCACGCAATCAAGTAAGATCTGAAGTTAATTTTTGCTCAAATTCTTAAAAACCAGCGCCCCATTTGCAGTTTTGATCAATTGTATTACCCAGGAACATATCTTTTAACTAACCGATTGCATTCGAGAGTCTACAGCTTGGCGAGCATTGCATATGCATGACCGCATTTTCGTAAAAGACATTATTTGGCAATTGGCCTCAGATCGGAGTCGAGTACTATTAGTAAAAAAAATTAAACAAATTCACTACAACTTCTGAATGCATGACAGAAGAGTTCTTTCCTTAGTCGACATTAGAGACCGATACTGCGGATCATAATCAAGAGTCCTCTTAAAACAAGACAATTCAGAAACATTGAGCGAACATGTTGCGGTTAGATTGTTGCTGAAAATACAGAATTGAATACATAAATTTTGCAATAATGGATGAAAACTTTACAATTGATCCGGTGCCATATGTTGTGGGGCAATTCGACTTATCCCTCCTCCAAACACGCGATTGTTTCCATTCTGAAAATATCCGGACTCTAGTTTATTATAACGAGAAAAAAATGTAAATTAATTTACCTTGAGATTGCAAATTGTTAGCTCTTTGTTTTTTTTGTCAAGTTCACCATTAGGTAAGCCCCAAAGTTGATCTTCCAATTCTGTACTGAAAACAGCTCCAAGCAATATTGAAGTATCTCAAAATCATAATAATATTAAAATAAATTTGATTACTTGCCTCTAGACGTTGCGTTAAATTCTACATGATCTTCTGACAAAGATATGTCATCATTATCGAAACATTTTTGCAATTCTGATTGGAAATCCTCAGCGGCAGAGAGGAAATCATTTTGAACTTGAAATTTTTTTATTTTGACTCAAAGAAATTTAATAAAAGGAACGAAAAAAGTTTGACAAAAATGCAAGCATTACAAAAACAAATAAAGAATAATTTACGAATACATTTTGTCAAATCTTCATTAATGACATTTTTGCTCTTTTGACAATTTTTAAATTAAAATATACAAATTAAAATTTCGTAAATGAATTTTTTGTCATAAAATTAAAATATCAACATTAGGCTTTGTAAAATCTTTATATATATAGTATAATACCGAATAAGGGGTTATCAAAGAGCGGTCCGCGCACAGCCTGTAGTGATTTAGTAAAACATTCATCAAACGCAACCTTTTCATGAATGCAACTGAAATTTTTGAGTTTCTTAAATTCTATAGTGGCGTTAAAACTTGATAACCTTTTCGGAAAACAACTGCGAAAGGCATTGTTTTTTAAATCATGTAATTGTCGTTCAAATTCTTCTAGCAAAAGCCCACATCGCTGAAGCTGATCCGCGCATTGAGAATTAAATGATATGTTATCAATGGTAGCCAGAATGCTAAACGATATAAGCAAAAACTAAAAATTTAAAATTAATATCAGGTGTTAACATAGAAAAATAATACCAAATCAAATGGTAAAAACATCGTCGATAAAATAAGGAAAAATTCAATATTTACAGTTTTAATTTGTTTGTGTTATAATTTATTTCAATCATGAAGTAGAATGATTCAATTTATGAAGTTTTCGTTCTTTTCTTTTCCATGTTTAAGCGTTTCTTTTGTCACTCCTTACCTCAAGGCATTCGGAGGATGTTCTTCCATTTATGTTTAAACAAACATAAGTACTCCGACACTTCAAAATTTTCTTTGATATATACAGAATTTTGAGGAATGATTATTTATTGTAAACCCGCCTTTGAAGTGTTCGGACTCATATCTCTTCATATTCCATACATTCTTTCGCAATGTTATTATTATTAATGGCATTATTTACTTTGAAAATAAAGTTGGTGTAAATTGTTGGTCCTGACCAAGTAAAACAACTGAGTCCACGAATAACCTTCAAACAGAATGAAATATTAAATTATACAGTAAGGTGCAAAAGTTTATGCCGCGACACCTCACATGCAATTAAATCGATATAACTCGAGAAAAATGTGGACTTTTTTTTAAATCGATTATGTAAAATTAAGGGGGATTCTTTTTCTTTAAAATCCATAGGAATTTTTACCAAAGCATGAAATGATCAAAAGTTATACTCGTCGAAAGATGTATACTCCCTTTTTTAGGTGTGCAAAAGTTTATGCCGCAATTAATTTAAATAATTTGAAATGTAAGGAAAAATCCAAAAAAATTTCCTAGAATATAACTATCAATAATAAGTATAAATATTAAAAAATTATGTCTTTAACATTTTCCATCATCGTGATCTAGACCTTCAAAAATCGATGAAAATACGGGTGTTTTTATATTTTGAGAAATTTTTTGGGATTTTTCCATACATTCTATACAGGTGAAATTGTTCGCGGCATAAACTTTTGCACATTTAAAAAAGGGAGTATACATCTTTCGACGAGCATAACTTTTGAGTACCTTAAGGTTTTGAAAACTTTTTGCATATTTTAAAATTAGAGGAATAGTCATTAATAAAAATTTAAATAATTTAATTTTAAAATCTCTTTTTCCCAAGATATATCGATTTAATTGCACGTGAGGTGTCGCGGCATAAACTTTTGCACCTTACTG
>JARPZY010000013.1:1602732-2004241 GCA_036172905.1 Meloidogyne graminicola | reverse complement strand
TAGCAAAAAGTGAAAAAATTTATTGTTGGATTTTGTAAAAATTTTAAAAATCATAGGAAAAATTGCGGTTATCGATTTTCCTCGCTTTTTTTTTAAAATTCACATGCTATTCAGATTAAATTCTTTGATATACTATGAATATAAATATCATGTTTTTAAAATTTTTCAAAGTTTTATGCGATACGCACCTATATTCAATATTGGCTGATTTGAATTATGCAAATCTACCTCGTATATTTCGCTGGGTTGAGCGGACGGCATTTTTACAAAAAACGTGGATCGATCGACATATTTACTTAGCAGGTAATTTTCAGTTTTAAATAAAGTTAACATTATATAAATTTTTATAAAAGGAGAAAGGTAAATACGGATTGCATAAAAAGCGACACATGAATATATTATTTTTTCCGAAAGGATTCTTTAATATGGTCGTAAATTATTTTCTTTAAGGGCAATCACATAATTTCTGAAATTCTTCAAAATTATTTCACAATAAAATTTCTCTATCAAGAAATTTATTTTTTTCCCTTTTTAATATTAGATATAACCATTATTTAAATTACTCTAAAAACAATCCTAATTATGCGTGTTCCGTTATTCACCCCAATTGACGATCCAGCTGGCAAAAAACTACTTACCAAACGCTCTTGCTTTGGGCCCTGTCAAAGAAAGGTAAAAACCTGTCTTTCTTTGATTTTTTGTTTGGCATTACTTTTTATTTGCATCTATCTTGATATTGTCACCATTCTTTTCTGGGACACACTTAAACATTCTCCAGAAAGGTCACTTCCACTTTGGTCATCACTAAAAATAAAGAAAGAAAAAATGTTGGAAGACCCAGCAATTAATGAAACACTGAATTTGGAAGCTCGAAATAAACGTCTTAGGCAATGCCTAAAACTAATAAAAAAAAACTCAAAATGTTTTTTAAGGGATGTGCTAAATCTCAGCCTCGTTCATTGGTTGACAGATCTGCCAGCAATGGACAAGGACTGGTGTCAGAGAATGACTCATGGGCAGTTAACTGCAGAGGAAGTTAGTCGTATTGCCAATTGGAATGTGAATCAGAGCAGTAAAAGTTATTTGCCTGATAGAAATAAACTAAATCCTATAGATATGCCAGAGGCTGGGTTAGAAATTTTCTCACAAATATTAACTAATATATTTTACATTTTAGTTGCAGTAATATAAAACATCTCCTTCCCTTTCCCGAAGAGGCAGCCACAAAGGAGGAAGAAGGTTCAATTATCAATACTTTATTTTTAAGTTGTTCGCAGTGATTTTTAATTATTTTAGAATTTCCTCTTGCCTATGGTATTCTCGTGCACAAATCCCCACTTCAAGTGCTTTTATTGATGAGTGCTATTTACCAAGTAATATTATTTTAATAAATGATATGTTAATACCTAGCCTCAAAATACTTACTGTCTCGCTGTGGATGATCGAGCCGATGAACAATTCAAAAAACAAATGAATTTACTAATGGACTGTTTTCCGAACATCTTTGTTATGGTAAATTATAATTATTCTGTAAAATTTGATCAAACGTAGACTGTTAATAAAGTTGAATGGTGCCAATTTGGAGTTGTTCGTGGAGTTTTCAGCTGTTTGCGGTATCTGAGCGAGGTTGAAAGTATTTAGATTTAAAATTTTTCCATATTTTAGCTTAATCATGGTTGGCGTTATTACCAGGTTACATATAAAAATGTTATTAAATAATTTAAAAAATATTTTAGTATTTAAGTGGTGTTGATCTCCCATTGAAGACAAATTTGGAAGTAAGTAAATCAAGGAATAAAATCTAATTTTTTAAGATGGTAAGAATATTTAAACAACTTAATGGCACTATTAATGCTGAAATATTGCCATTTGAGACTAGTCGAATAAGAGGATCACAAGTGGTATTAATCTAAAAATCATGAAAATTAATAATATTAGTTTATGAAATCTCCACTAACGTTATGGAAGTCGAGTTTGTCTGCTTTAATGAGTCGTGAAGCTGTAAATGCAATAATAAAAAGTGAAAAAGTGCGATTACTGCTTAATTATCTAAAATATGGATATTGCTCAGATGAAGCTCTTTGGGGTACAATTGCTGGTAATCCAAAAGGTCAGACAAAATTTAAAATAAAAGATATTTTGAAACTAAAAAAGTAAAAGTTAAAAAAAAACATAAGATTTGTGCAACACTACCCAAATACATGAATTAATAAAAAGTTTAGTCCAACAAGTCGTTCAACTAAATTTATTCCTGTTTATGGAGACAAATTATTTTAATTAATTGTCGTGTATTTTTCCTTTACAAAAGAAAAAATTAACTTTAAAACGTGAGAAATATGTTCGAAAGAAATGAAAGGGGACAAATACTGATGTACATAACTGTAAAAAATTAAATTTTAAATAGGGAATTATTTATAAAATTTAGAAAATTAAATATTAAGAGTTATACATTCCTGGCGGATTTGATGCAAATTATCTTTACGGTAGGCTCTTTAAAGAAACATACTTATCTGAGATCAGACAACGACAAACTCATCAACAACAAATACAGGAAAATGAAAGACAACAGAAAAATACAACACAATTATTTTCTCACGTTAAATATAATACAACAGAACCCTTCAGACTTTCAACTTATTATATCTCAAGATTTCAAGTATGGAGAGAAATTAATCAAATGTCAGGATCTAAAGAAACAAAATGTGATGGTAAATAATCTAAAAATTAAAAAATATTCATTTATTTTAGGGAAATTCGTTGCAAGTTCTTGTGTGTTTGGAATTGGTGATGTGCAAAGGCTAATAAAAAGGCCTGAATTAATTGCACATAAAATGTATTTAGACTTTGAACCGGCCGGTTAATTAAATATATTTACAATAATTAATTTTGTTAATTAAGCATATTTCTGTCTTTGGAAACAAATTCATGAGAGGGCATTAGATTGGCGAACACAAAGGAGATTCGAAGGATTAGTATATTCGGAATTACCCACTATAAAAATGGCTAGAGGAGTAGCAGAGGAAGAGTTGAAATTTTTTTTTGATTAATGAATATTTAAAATCTTAAATTTTTTTATAGATTTTTATTTTATGAGAAGCAAATAAAATGTATTAAATATAATAATTACGTTCATTATTATCCAAAATTATGTGTGATATAAAATAATATAAACTCAATATAGGTATATAAAAGCTGTATTCTCTGATAAAGCGAAAAGACATTTTAGAAAAATTTTCATCGAAGAATACATTAAAATGCTAAGGTCAGGCCCCAATTAAAGATATAACAGACAAAATCAACTAATTAAAAATTTATAAATAACATACCTCAACATTCAATGCGGAATCGGAGCCAAAACTATTCCCCCATGTCCCGCTAGATTAGTATTCCCCATAAGAAAATGATCAACTTGGCGAGCAGCTTGTCTCCCTTCATGTATTGCCCAAACTACTAATGATTGGCCTCTTCGACAGTCACCAGCAGCGAAAACCCTTGCCGAACTTGCATTATATTTTTCTTCTGGTGTTTTAATATTTTGACGATTGTCATATTCTAATTTAAGTTGATCTATTACTGTCTAAAATAATAGATAAAAAAATTTTCTTATCTCCGACCTTCTCAGGTCCCACAAAACCCATTGCCAAAATACAAAGATCACATTCATGTACCTCTTCAGTTCCTTCCTTTTCAATCATTTTCCAAGCTCCTTTTTCGTCTTTAATCCAGTCTATTGCTACCTAATTTTAAAATAAATTCAAATAAATTAGTATTTATGTATTAAATATAGGCAGACAGTGTATATGCAAAGACTTTTCATAAATGTACTAACCGTTTTCAGACCAGTCACAAGTTGCACACCGTTTTTGTCATCGATCATAAACTCCTAAAAAATTATACTAACATGCTTGAAAATTTAAAGTTAAAAACCTTGGTACTGATAGAATAGGTTCGTGGATCTTTGCCATCGCGCAAATGAGCCTCTTCGTGACCATAATCAACCCTGAAAATAAGAGGCCACTGAGGCCATGGATTCTGAAAATACCAAATTAACAATAATGTAATTTATTTGACCTCAAGTTTTCGTTCCAATGGTGGTTGTGGTAAAATTTCAAATGCTTGAATAGACTTTGCATTTAGTCTCAAAGCAGTTCCAATACAATCAGTTGCTGTGTCTCCACCACCCAAAACAATAACCTTCTTGCCAGTCGGATCTAAACCATCCCATGCAACATTGTCACCAGCTCTTCTTCGTTGACTTTTTTCCAAAAATTCCATAGCAAAACAAATTCCTTTTGACTCCCTTCCTGGAATTCTTATGTCTCTTGGTGTCGTACTGCCTTTAAACATTTTAGTCAAAAAAAATTCAAAAAATATAACCTGTGCACAAAAGACAAACATCATTCTCTTTAAGTAACAAATCTGCAGGTACATGTTTACCAATTTCAGTATTTGCAATAAATCGTATTCCTTCTTCTTCCATCAACTTTAACCGACGGTCCAACACGTATTTATCTAACTTCATTTGAGGAATACCATATCTTAGCAATCCACCAATTCGATTCTTTCGTTCGTAAACAACGACTGTATGACCAGCTTTGTTAAGCTGAGCAGCAGCAGCAAGCCCTAAAAAATACAAATCTAACAATGTCATCCTGTTTAACCTACCTGCAGGACCGCTTCCAATGATGGCAATCCTCTTTCCAGTTCGAGTCGGAGGTTTTTGTGGTTCAATCCAATTATTTAAAAAGGCATAATCAATGATTGCACATTCAATTCCTTTTATGGTCACAGGTGGCGAGCTAATCGCCACACAACAGGCTCCCTAATTTTTTTGTTATAGATAAAAGAAAATAATTATAGTACTTCACATGGAGCAGGACAAACTCGACCGGTAAATTCAGGGAAATTATTTGTTTGTAAAAGCTGTTCCAAAGCTTGACGCCAATTATTTTTAAAAACATAATCGTTCCATTTTGGAATTATATTTCCAAGAGGGCAACCTAAATAATATTTTCAAAATTATTTGACAAATTCATAACAAAAAATTGACCAGTATTTCCTTGACAAAATGGAACTCCACAGTCCATGCAACGAGCAGCTTGTTCTCTAATGTTCGATCGCACCGCTCTATAATCAATCACCTAAATTAAAAATAAATAATGAACTTATAAAAAACTACCTCATCCCAATCTTTTAATCGTTGTTCAGGAGGCCTGTAAATGACCTTCTGCCTTTTATATTTAATAAATCCACGCTTTTTATCAAGTTCTTCTTCTCCACTTTTTAAGGCTGCTGCCACTAAATCTTCAATATCTCCAGTTCTTTTTTTCCTATCATCACCTGCTTCTTTCGAAGTATCTGAAAAGAAATAAACATTTCACATTGAAAAACAACCAGATTCATCTCCAGAATCAAGATCCGACAACTGTTCTACCTCTTCGTCTTCCACATTCATATTTTGTTCTTGCACATCTTCAGTTGCCTCAAACCCAGAAAAATCAACTTCTCTAGTTGCTTTCGAAAATTTTCTTCGCCTTTGTTGAATTATCTGAAATTTTGTAATCTTTATATAATTACTTTTCCTTTCATTGACAAGAGCAATAACAGAAAAACTATAGAAGACAAAACAAAAAATTTAAAAAATATATACACTGCGTCTGCGTCTTTCTGTACGTATTTTGGTTCGAACACGTTCATCGTGCAATGCAATTTGCATGTCCATAGAATATGCCCTATTTACACGTTTTTCTCCTGGCACGTCAAGAAGATCACCATTCTGAGAATTATACCAAAAAAATGATGAAGAAAGATTTTATATAACAAAACAAAAGTCAAGAAAGAACAAAAACTTAACCCACAAAATTCTTCAAAACTCACTTGTAAGGTGTTACCGATACGTTGTTGTTCGATCTTCGAGTTCTCTTTTTCCTCTTTCGCTTGCATCTGGGCCTCTTCCTGCTTCATAATTTCCAAAGCTTTTTTGTAATCTTTAGGAAAAATCTAAAAATTTAGAAACTTTTAAAAATAGCTATTAAAAAACTTAATTTTATAAATTCATGGCGCTCAGTTTCCCACGAATCCAAAATACGCTTTCCAACTATAGAATCCGTTTCGCTGACAAAACGTGTAATTAAAGACTTCATCCAATCGAAATCTTCATTTGTTGGCTCCTCAAGATCAATTGTTGCCTGGTTCATCAATCGTGTTATATCACCATTGAAACTGTAAAGAGAAGGATTTCAAGCAATATAAAGTGATATGTAACTACATTACTAAAAAAATAAGACAATTTTATGTATATATATGTATGCTCATTCCGGAAATCTAGTTTGTACGGGTATAAATGGAAAATTGATACCAATGCTCATTCCCACATTTTTTATTCGTTCTTTGCTTAGAGCAAGCAAAGAATTAATTTTATGTACATATATGTAACAACTATGAACTGTGGGAAAAGCACATTCTCATTTTATTAATATCAATTAATTTGGAACAATTCTTTTAATCTATATGAAACTAAGTTTGGACAGTAATGATTTCGATGGATTGCTCGAGGAGACTGGACTTCTTTATAGAAAAAATGTCTGAGTAAATGTGGATTTTTTAATGTTAGCAAGACTAATCTATCCTTGTGAACTCAAATGAAAAAAAAAAAGAAAAAACGACGAGGAAAAAAATGAGAGGAAGGAACCTTTTCTTACCTAAAAACATTGTTAAAGAACACATACGTACATACTGCGAAATGTCCAATAGACGGGTCATTTTTATTCTCCACATATTTTGCATCACAACATGTAATTAAATACCATTTTCCCACGGTTTTATCGATTAGTTAGAATTTAACCTTCTCTTATTTTACTTAACTGTTGACTACATATTTTTCTATATGTATATAAGTACGTTAGCCATGCTTTTAATATTTCAATTTAAATAAATTATCATCCAAAAATAAATCACAATTTCGAAAACCCCACAATTAAATCCGCTTATCTAGATAATATCCCCAATTCATCTAAACCGCAATCTGAATATTAAAATGTCGAAAAAAGTATTCAGAATGGTTGTAAATAAGGTATAATCACTAAAATAAAAGAAATTTACAACACTGGACTAGCGAGACTGAAACGACCCGATTCGTATAATGCATATAATGTCAAGTTCAAATATTCTACGAGTAAGAGTCATCTTAATTTTATTGATAACAGTAAATTTATGTATGCTGGAAAATTGGCATGAGGAGGGAAAAACTAGGCATTCGAATTTAGAAAAAAAACTACATTTAATTTTTAAAATTCCAGAAGCCTAACTGGTGCATTTGCCAATTCAGGAAGCAATGATACTAAATCAATGGTATTAAATCTATTAAAAACTGGAATTATTGAAGGGTATTCAATTCGCCGGATAAAAATGTTTAATGATCGAGTTTATTTAGCACGTTATCTGCGTAGTTATTGGTTTGTGAAATTTAATTAGAGTTTAACGTAAAAAAAGGTTTGGAACCCGCTACTATGCATTAGACAACAAGTATTTTCTTGAAACACGCGAAACTTGTGCATATAAAATGAGGAAAGAAGAAAGAACCAATATGGAATACGAGGAAGAGCCAATGGAGCCTATACTTGATATTATATACCAGTAAGTTTTTAAACCTAAAATAGTTTAAATGATTTAAAGATGTCAAAAATACGTTCAATATTGCTGTGGGTTGGACTGCTGTAATCTTTTTTGGTTCGTAATATTATAATAATAAATTCAGAGATAATGTAACTTTAACTTAAGATTACTGACTAAACATGACCATACACAACTAAAGAAAAATAAATATCACCAACCTGTTGTAGACAAACGCCAATCCACCACTCATTGCCGCGGCAAAGTTTTTACCAATTCCATTAAGAATTATAACACGACCTGAAATAATAAATAAATTATAAATGTATATATTACCCCCTGTCATGTATTCACAACCATGATCACCAACACCTGAAAATTTCAAATATTTTATAACTTGTAGGTATGTATTTTGATATGATTTTTGTCTAAATTTCAAAGTTAAATTTTAAAAATGATTAATGTTGATCTTTTCAATTTTTTTACATTTTAAACTTAATTATTCATTAATTAATATAAAATGTACCCTCAATAACAGCAGTAGCACCTGAATTTCGGACTGCAAAACGCTCACCAGCAATTCCTCGAAAAAATGCAACTCCTTAAATTGATGTTTATTACAAGTTAAACATTATAATTTTCTTACCTGAAGTCGCCCCATAAAGTGCAACATTTCCAATTATTGTATTTTCTTCTGAAGCATAAGTAGAATTTTTGTATGGACGAACGATGATTTCCCCACCAGAAAGGCACTAAAAAGTAAGCAAATACATCACAAAAACCCCTCAAACCTTTCCAACATAATCATTAGCTTCACCTTCCTACAAGAAGCTAAATTTATCTTATAATAAAATAATAAATACCAGCTTAACAGTGACCCCCTTTGCTAAAAAAGCACAAAAACTTTGACCCGCTGATCCTTTAAGATTTATTTCCAATAAATGTCCATCTGGTAAACCATACTCTCCATAACGAATTGAAATCTAAATATCTCAAATATAATAAATTCATAAGTAAAATTACCTCGTAACTAAGTCTAGCACCAAAACAACGGTTTGTATTGCTAATCGTTCTTTCTTTAATAGATTTAATTTTAACAGGATCATCAAAAAATTCAATTAAATGCTCTTTTTCAATAAGATCAGCTTCTAAATCATTAATATCATGAAGCTAGAATGAACGGATTACAAACTCGTAATACCAATTTATAAAAACCTGTTTAGTCGATCCACCCTTTGTATTGATTTGTGGAAATTGCAGAGAAACTTTATGTAAAATCTGAGCAAACTCTAGATGTGTCGCTTTGCTATTTATTGGATTCGGATTCGCATAAAGTAAATCAACTCTTCCGATAGCTTCAGACATTTTTCGCAGTCCCAATTTAGAAAGAAAATAGCGCACTTCTTCGGCAACCATAAACATATAATTGATGACATGTTCTGGTTTCCCATCAAATTTTGCCCTCAAAATAGGGTCCTTAAAAAAAGAAAAATTTTATTTTGAATTAATAATTACCTGAGTAGCAATTCCCACAGGACATGTATTTAAATGACATTTACGCATCATTGTGCATCCAAGAACGATTAAGGGGGCAGTGGACATTCCATATTCATCCGCACCTAGCAAAGCTGCGATCATAACATCACGACCTTAAAATACGGATTGAACAAAATTAACGAATTAACCTGTTCTTATTTGTCCGTCAGCTTGAAGCACAATACGGGAACGTAAGTCATTCATAGTCAAGACTTGATGAGTTTCCGAAATACCTTAAGTAGATAAAATTACATATAAATGAAGATAGATTTAAATGAATTACTTACCCATTTCCATTGGAAGACCAGCATGTTTTCTGAAAAATTCATATAAAGCTCACCATTTAGATAAATATAAAACTAACATTCCTGTCCAGCTGCTTGCCCCTGTACCACCATCATGACCAGAAATCGTAATATGGTCTGCACCCCCTTTTGCCACGCCGGCGGAAACGATACCAACGCCGGCCTCCGAAACCAATTTTACACTGACACGAGCGATTGGATTTGCGCATTTCAAATCGTAAATCAACTGAAAAACCCATTAATATATAAATTGCATAGTATACCTGCGCGAGATCTTCAATGCTATATATATCATGATGAGGCGGAGGAGAAATGAGCCCAACACCTACCGTAGATTTTCTTGTAGCAGCAATCTCTCTTGTTACTTTATAACCGGGAAGTTCGCCTGAAACATTCACCTTGAAAATACTTAGTTATAAACAACCTCCTTCTCCAGGCTTAGCGCCTTGAGCCATTTTTATTTGCAATTCATCGGCATTCGCTAGATATGAACTAGAAAAAATCTCATATCGATTTTTTAGGAAAAAACAGACCTATTAACACCAAAGCGTGCGGATGCTACCTTAAGTTTTATAAATTAAAGAAAATATGTAGCATAAAATTACCTGTTTAATTGACGACCGTATATTATTGTCCTTTGGCTGACCCTTTCGATAGCGCTCAGGTCTTTCACCACCTTCTCCCGTGTTAGATTTTGCGCCGATCTTATTCATTGCGATAGCTAGAGTCGTATGTGCCTCCATACTAATAGATCTAAAAAATAATTCTGAAAAAAGTTTTATCAATTTGAAAAAATTTACAGCAAGAAATAGAGGTGAGATTTAGAGCTACGTAGTTGCTCTCATTTCCTTAAAATGTCGTTTCTATACAACACACTTAACAAAAACAAAAGTAATCACCCGAAAGACATAGCCCCAGTGACAAATCGTTTCACAATCTCCGAAGCAGGCTCAACCTCATCCAATGGAATTTGTAATTTAACGTTTGTTTTGATTTCTAACTGACCACGAAGTGTACAAAGACGTTGCGCTAGATTTGAAGCTATTGAAAAATCTTGATAACTTTTAGCATCATTTAAGCGAGCAGCAGCCTGGACAAATACCTTAAAATTGCAAATTCCAAATAATAACCTGTAGTTTTGCGATGTTCACAGGCTCATTGACATGTTTTTCTCCACCATCGCGCCAATGATAGATTCCAGGGCTTACCAAAACTTTGCTATCACCTATATGATCCTAAGTCTCTTTCGTGAAATTAAACACAAACCATATAAATACAAATCACTATTAGGCACATTAGGATAAGCAATACGGTGCCGCCGGATTGCTTCCATTGCCAAAGTTTCAAAATCAGCGCCTCCAAGTCGAGAGACAGAATTTGTAAAACATTTGTCAACAACGTCTCTACCTAATCCAACAATCTCAAAAATTTGAGCACCCTATGAATAAAAATTTTTCAAAAGTCTATTAATCAGAAAACCTTGTAAGAATGTAAAGTACTGATTCCCATTTTAGCCATCACTTTGTAAATACCTCTCTCAATGCCAGCCTTATACCCCTGAACAACATCATCATCAGTTAGCTTTTTATCCAAAAGCCCCATCGTTCTAAGCCGATAACAAGTCTCGTATACAACTAAGATATATTTTTTAATTTAAAAATTATTAAAAATAGAAAAGATACCAGATTGAAAATAAAAAGATAATAAGGTTGTTTAATTTTTACCGTAAGGACAAATAGCATCAGCACCATAACCAAGAAGAACACAAAAATCTAAGAAAAAAATATAAAAATTAAACCCGTAACTACCGTGCACTTGCTTAACTTCCCCGGATTCAATTATTAACGCGACCTGAAAGTTAGATCGATTGTAATGAGGGTTCTTTAGGAAAAGATATAAACCTTCATCCGAAGACGTTGTTTAATTAAACATTGATGAATTGCACCAAGAGCGAGCAATGCACTAATATAAAAAATTAATCAGACGCGAATTTTAAAAAGCACCTAATTGGCACATTGTCTTTGTCAACATTTCTATCAGAAAGAATCAAAATTTGGTAACCATCGAGAGCTGCAGAGCATGCCTCACTAAAGATAAAACATATGTATCTAGAAGAAGATAAGAAATTAACATACCTGCAAATTCTATCCAATGCTGGTACAAGACCTCTTTGTCCATGTCTTGCCGGATAAATTATATTTATGACATAAGAACGCCATCCTTTGAAGCTAATCCGTTTTAACACCTAGAAATTTCTTTAATAAATTTTAAAAACTTTATAAAAACCTGAAAATCAACTAAAGAAAGAACCGGCTGGTCCAAAAGAATTCGGCTTTCCAATTCAAATTCTGGTTCCAACAAATTAGTCTCTGGACCTATCGGACACCGAAGAGACATAACGCTCTACATTTGAATTAAATAAATTCAAATAATTATGTTAAAAACCTGTTCACGAAAGGGGTCAATTGGTGGATTGGTAACTTGAGCAAAAAGTTGTTGAAAGTAAGAATAAAGCAATGGACTGTAATCAGAGAGGCAGGCAAGTGCTGCATCATTCCCCATTGAACCAAGAGCCTCTTTTTTATCGATAATCATTGGCACGAGAATTCTAAAATAGAAAATGTATATTCAAATACTTTAATCTGTACAATGAAAAAGTATCCGGTGTAAAAGAAAAAAGTGGAAGGCGTCTATCGGAATCCAAATGGACATCGCGCAATCTGTCACGTAATTCCCCATCACCACCAGGTCTCTTTCCAATCAATTTTAGCTGTTTTAATTCCCTTTTAATGAGATATTCATTAGTTACAGCTCCATGGTTGAGCTTTAAAAAAATAAAAATAATATTTAAGTATGTTGTAAAAAATAATACAAACCACATCGTCTTTTCTAATTTGATCCAAATATATCCGATTAATTGTCAATTTCTTATGATTCCGCGAATGTGCAATTTGCATTTTCAATTGTTCATCCTCCACAATACATTTTTCCTGCAAATCCACCAACAACATTCTTCCAGGCCGAAGTCTATCCTTTAAATTATTTATTATTTTTATTTTCCAATTTGATATCTTAGTGCAAATTATTTTAGCAAAACATATTCCAGTGTAAATTGCCTTCATTTTACAATTCACTCATTTTATTTTCTTAAGAAAAATTTCAATTAGTGCCTTTCACACTTCCGCGTCTTGACGCAAAATCATAACAAAATTCAAACACAAACATTTTTAATAAGTCCTAATGGGAAGTTCAAGTTAATAATTGTACCTTTTAAAAGCTAATTAATGGTTTTAAGCCCTTGAAAACATGCGCGCACATCTTAGCATACAAAGTGACACCACATAATTTGTTTACATATACTTTAATTATACAAACGAAAAACTTAAACACAAATAATATATTATTATTCCAACCTAAATAACTAAAACATCTATTATTTCCATACAATATCTATAACAATGAAAACAAAATACACAATTATCCTTGTTATTTTCGCTTTGTTTATGGTCATTTCAAACGTAAGAAATTTAAATAATGGCGAACGCTTTTCAAACTTAACTTTTTAAACATTTTACAAAACATTGTATTCTATATTAAATTAATTTTAGAGTTTTGAAGAGCTCGACAAACAAATGTACCCTATGTGGCAGCGACAGATGCGAGAACCTCTTCGTTTTGGAAAGAGGTTAGTAAGTGAAGAAAAATACTTGAAAGTTGTAGGCAAGGAGACAAAAGTTCCTGTTGAAATCTACAAAAATATTAGATCTTTCCCAACGTTTGATATGATGACTAAAAAAAGATAGAAAGTCAAGAATACATACATACAAGATTACATATTTCAAAAAATGAGACACCAAAGCTTTAACATTAGATAAATAATCATTTATTACATATAAATTAGTACATGCTTGAGAAAAAAAGTGTGTGGGAGGAAAATAATGGTTTAAAAATAATTCTGAAAATACACATGCCCTAAAAGAGGTAAATGGAATATTAAGATTTTCCGCCTTTTTATTTCAAATGCATTCAGTTAACCGTGGGCCCGTTTTAGTGGACATATCTCCCCGTCTAAAATGACATAAACGTTATTTGTTAGTTTGTTGGGATAATGGAAAAACGTTACTTAACAAAGAATGTATAAAATTGCTATTTTTTATAATCTCAATGTACCATTAAAAGAAATTTTTTCCTGTGCCATTCAAATAACTGTTTTTATTATGGCTATCAGTAGGATTTTTATTTTTGCTACAATTTATGTAATGCTAACTTCTTCATTAAGTAAGATATTAATAAATAATATTTAAATAAAGCTTAAACAAAAAACAGTAATTTCTAACTGCTCCCCAGTTACAAGACAAGAAATGATCCCATCACTTCTACCAGTCGGAACTTTGCATGAATCTCTTAATGATCCATTCCTTCAACAACAACGCTGGCTATCCGTCCGTCCTTTTAAAGAATATCCCCGCCCGCATAATGAAGAATTGGGACTCCTACTGCAGTACTTGGACAGCAAGAGGAACGCACCAATATTAGACGAGAATGTTGCCCAACTAGTGGGAGAATCACCACTGGGAACAATGCGATTTGGCAAACGACGAAATTCGCCGCCACTTGGAACTATGCGATTTGGTTAATCATCTGTTAAACTATTTTAATATTTTCGAACTCAAAGAATTTAAATGACAATTCGTACAACTAAAAACCTAATAACATTTTTTCCGTATATTTAAAGAAGTAAATTTTTAAACTTTATGAAAAAATAATGACCCACCCTTTTAACCACGCAAGCCGGAGATAAATCAATAATCCCAACTTCACTCGCCAAATAAATGTAATCATCAGTAGTTACACAATACCGTGCAGGTCTCAGACCATTCCGATCGAGAATTGCTCCGATATAACGTCCATCACTAAATGCCAAAAGAGCTGGCCCATCCCAAGGCTCCATTTGCATTGCTGCCCATCGATAAAAGATTCGTTTTTCATGACTATTTTTGAAAAATAATTATAAAAAAAATAAAACTTCATTTCTTCGTCTTTCTCCCACGCTTCGGGGACCATCGTCATTGCAGCTTCTGGCAATGAACGTTTGCCAGCATATACAAGAAATTCTAGCACATTGTCAAAAGATCCTTTAAAATTTCTTATTGTTATATTTATTTTTAAAAATTTCCAACCTGAATCAGTCATCTCATTTTCAACAACAGGATAAAGCTTGTATATATCCTCATCATATTCTCTGGACCTCATAATTCCTTCCCTTGCTTTCATGAAATTGATGTTACCTTAATAGATAGCAATATTTGATTACTCATAACAAACTTTAGAACCTCTAAGTGTATTAATCTCCCCATTATGTGCCAACATTCTATTTGGTTGTGCTCTACTCCAACTTGGAAATGTATTCGTGGAAAATCTTGAATGAACCATTGCTAAATTAGTTACAAAGTCTGGATTCTGCAAATCATCATAGTAGAGAAAAAGTTGATGAGAGGTGAATTGACCCTAAATTCATTACGTTACATATAATTGAAATTAATAAATATATTAATTATACCCAAACCTTATAAACAATAGTAGTAGCAGAAAGTGAAACGACATAACAAGAAACCCCTTGCTGCAACATACGTATCGTTGTTTGTTTTCGTAATAAATAAACAGCTTGATGAAAACGTTTTTGATTAGAAGCAAAATCAGAAGTCACAAAAACCTGAAATAATAATTGTTCATAAACCTTAGAATGTTCTTAGATTTGGTAAACCTGTCTCATCAACGGTTCAGTTTTCTTTGATTCCTTGCCAAGGTGTTGAGAATTTACTTTCAATTTTCGCCAAGCAAGAACTTGAAGTTTACAGCCTCGCGCTAAGTCAGAAAATGATTCTTTCGCTTGCTTATATGATTCAGATGAAAGAAAAAGGATTCCGGTCGCGTACAGACCAGGCGGTGGAAGGTCAATATTATTTGTCCTAAAAATATTAGTATAAAAATTTTATTCAAAAAACAACTTTTTAATGTCTTCACGGTAAAGTTTGTCCGGAATTGCTGCCATAACACCAGCTCCATCACCCGAGTCGTTGTCACCAACGCATGCGCCGCGATGGGCTAGATATTAGTTTATTACTAACTAATGAATATGGAATTTTATTACCCATCCGTTCAAGCATCACTCGTCCAGCTTGCAAAATCTAAATTATTTGTAAAATTTTCACAAATCTGATAAAAACAAAAAGAATCTTTAAAATTAAAAACCTCATGAGTTCGGATCCCTTTGACTGACGCACAGAAACCTACTCCACAAGCATCTTTCTCAAGTTGAGGCTTCCAAAGAGAATTTTTCGCTGCATTTTCTAATTGCTTGTCGGTAAGAATAACCATTCGGAAATATTTCCTGGATCTACAAATGAAGAAAAAATTATGAGAAAAGATATGTATGTAAATAAAACAAAAAAATTGTACGCGAAAAAATGATACATACAATCACCACACAAATGACTTTTATAGAAATTGATTGTGCTAATTAATTTAATTATATTTTTTTATCGATTTTTATCTTGTGCTTGGTTTAATACATATGTGTTTACAATTTATTAAAAATGGAGAACAAATTTTGAGTGATTAATAAATTTATGTGAAGGAATTTTTCAGTAGAATGTCTGCAATCAAAACAAATTATAATAAAAAAACGGTTTTCATTGGTATACCCATCATAACAGAAAATGATTAATGAAAACTAATGAAAATGTACTTTGCTCTGCCTGCCTTTAACTTGCAAGATATTTATATATTAGACTGAAAAATAAAAGAACTATGAAAAAAGTGAACTTTAAACTTTCATATCTATGTAAAATAAAAATTTATAAAAATTCAATTTTCTTGTTAAATGATTAATTTTAAAGTAATTTTGTCAAAAGAATGCTGAGAAGTACATAAACAGACAAACTTTACTTTCAAGTGTTTAAAAACAGATGGAAACACATATATTAAAAATTTGAAGATGAAGCGTGCTAATATTCTTCTATGGTAAAATAATAAAAATAAGACCATATGTAAATGTATGTATGATAAATTTGTCTGGAAATATTATAAGCTAATTTAGTATTAGACGTTAAAGAATTATTTAAAAAAAGGTATAGGACTATATATTATGGTAAAAATATGGCTGCAAATTGCTACTATTTCTATATTATAAGTATAAAAAGAGTAGATGCTCTTCCTCCTTTGGTGGCAAAAATAATGTAGGAATGAAAATAAAAGGTACTTAAAAGTTTAAGAGTAATGAAATGTTTAGTCAAATTATCTATAAAGCAGACTTATTAAAGGAATATAAAAGCTGCATAAATGATAGAAAAAATAGACAAACTGCATATTTCAATTAGAGGGAAAAAAAATAAATGCAAGAATAACTCTGAAAAATAGGGGTAAAAAAAATATTAGATGGACAAATGAGTAAAATAGAAAGGTTTGCGTTGATTGAAATTTAAATAATATTTTGAGATAGTTTTATACGTATTATGTACATGTAATGAAAATTAGTATAGAAGTATTAATAATTTGTTTACATACATATGTAACATATTTAAAATATTGATTTAAAATGAATTTTCTAAATATTTACTCTATTTTTAACAAGCAATTTTTCTGAATGTTGTACATATTTCCTTCCGCTTTTTCTTAAATATAATCTTTTTACATACATATTCTGTATTATTTAAAATAAAAAAAACTCTGTCGGCCATATTATCTGTACTTCTTATACCTTACAATTAGTTTTTTTTATCTCTAAGAATATTTTTTGTTGACTTCACATGGACTTTCGGCTAGAAAACATTTTTAAATCATGTCAAGAAAGCCAATTCGTCATTGTTCCTATTACAACTGATCAGCATCGCGCTGAAGTCCTTTCTTTTATGCAGTCACAATTTCGAGTACAGGAACCAATTACTAACGCATTAAGTCTTTTAATTAAAAAAGCAGACAAAAACCTTTTAGAATGCTCGGCTCAAGATACTTTACCTTTCTACAAGGATATTTGTTCATCTTGTTTTAAGGTTTATTACTCCCAATAGAATGCTTAGTATTCATTTTAAAATTACAATATAGTTCGATTTATCTATGCTTGTTCATGATCATTTAGGCCAACTAATCGGTATATCATTAAACAGTTTATGGAAAGCAAATACAAAGATTTCACAGTCTTTAAAATTAATGAAAAATAAAGAAGCATGTCAAGGTATCTTAAAAAATTATAAGAATTAAATTATAATTCTTAGCAATCAGAAACGGGCCTTACCCCGGACTAGAAAATGCCAATCGACTCGTTGTTTTTCTTGAAATGGTTGAAAGTGAGCTTAATTCTATATTAAATGATGAATGTGTATTAAAATTAGAAATAATAGCTGTTCACCCATTGTTTCACCGGCAAGATATTTTTAAATTAGCTTTGTTAAGATAAATATTTTACAGCATGGGAATTGCTTCTAATCTCATTAAGAAATGTATAGAAATAGCAAATCATATTAATTGTTCACACATTGTAACTTGTGCCACTGCAGTTGGATCACAAAATCTTTTTAGAAAGGTTCCAAAAATTCAATTTTTTAATATTTTTATTTCAAAAGATTGGCTTCGAAACTGTTCACAAGATTTTATTCGAAGATTTCTTGGAGGAAGGAGTACCAGTTTTTAGAAATTTACAAGATAATGGCAGAGGAGCAGAATTAATGATATATAAACTAAACTAATTGTAAGAAAAATAATGCATAAAAACATTAAATAAATTTAATTTGTTAAACGAAATTTAAACATATTTCTAATGTTTATTACTATATTCTAAGGTCCGGATTTTCCATTTTTCTTATTTAATTCAGGCCATATGTTGCTGACTTTTTTTTTTATCCTTCTTTACAATCCTCTGTTACTCTCAATTCCAATTTTACGAGTTAATTCTCCCCAATCGAATGAAACAGAAGAAAAGAGATCACTCGCCGCCGAGTTTTACGAGTTGCTGGCAATAAAATTTGTCTTTCGGCCGCCATGCGGATCGTATTTTCTTTTCGATTAAATTGAATACCGACAATCGGTCAAGTTGGAAATTTTTACCAAGTTTCACTTCTCTCTTTTAGCTCTTCGAAACTGAAGAATTCATCGGTTATTATGCGGCATTATATGATTAATACCTTTTCACTTTTATGGGCTACTTTACTGCTCGCTCTTCCTCTATATTGTGTTGCTATTAAATGGCTGTAAAATTAATCACTAAAATTTCCTAATTTAAAACATAAATTTTAAGAGCACTTCACAGGGTACAACCACCATGGACAAATTCCGGAGATTGCCCTCGTTCTCGTGAAGAACGTCGCGTTTTTGGGCTTATTACATATCAAGAACGAGTGTGTGTACGTGTACCTGAACTTATACCATACATCATTTCTGCTAGCTTAATGACTGTTGAGTTGTGTCAGACAGCCTTTGCAGATCGTAGATGGAATTGTTCTTCCATATTAAGTGCTCCAGATCTCAGTGCTGAGTTAAAAAGCGGTTGGTGATTGATATCCAAAGCGAAAATCTTAAATTTAAACATTAATTTTAAATAGAAGATTAATATACATTTAGGCACAAAGGAACAAGCGTTCGTTTATGCTCTCTCGTCAGCAGCAGTCACACACCAAGTGATTTCATACAAAATAACTTTGAAAAATATTTTAATTTATTAGATAGCAAAAGCTTGCTCTTCTGGCCAGTTAGCTAATTGCCCTTGTGGAATTGGAGGTTAGTTTTTTAAGTTTTAAAATCATAAGGATCAAGGAATAAGAAAATCATTATTAAAGACACTGTAACTACCAATGCAATCGACCCAACAGCAAGGAATCTTTTACAACACAACTTGACCGAATTAAGTTATAAATGGAAAGGATGCAGCGATAATGTTGTGCAAGGGCGAAGAATTAGCCGCGAATGGAGCGATTCAAAATGGAGACCTAATCTTGAAGAAGCGATCAACGAAATTGCAACGCGTAACAACTGGAACATTGTTAATACAGAGGCAATCGGAGAAGGAAGTGATGATTATATAGAGGATGACCATATGAGAAAAATTCTCAAATTAAAAAGAGTGAGTTAAGATACAGAGGTAAATACTAATGGATATCGTTTAGCATTCCCCAGGTAGCAAACGAAATGGACAAAAAGCTCGTATGAATGAATTCAATAATGAAATTGGTAGACAAGTTGTGGAGCAATCCCTTTATAAAAAATGTAAATGTCATGGAGTTTCAAGGTTTAGATTTAATCTTAGTAAATGACCTGATTAAGTTCATGTGACGTAAAAACTTGTTGGTATACTCTTCCACGCCTTGAGCATATTGTAACAATTCTTAAAAAGAAGTATGATAATGCACGACCAATGATAGGTCTTCAGCCCGGTGCCTCTTTAAAACGCTGGAAAGGGAAAGGACCAGATTCGGATGACGAAATTCAATCATTGGTAAAAGTAGAAATGGGATACTAAAAAAAATTTTTAAAGGTTTATTTAAAAAGCTCACCAAATTATTGTGAACCAAATGCAGTTACTGGAAGTCAAGGGTGAGATGATAATTTTATTTCAAAGATTAAATTAAAATACTCCCTTTTTACAGAACTAAGAACAGGTGATAAAAACTACTAAAAAATAATGTACATTAAAATAGGGAATGTAATATAAGTTCATTTGGGACTGATAGCTGCGAAAGCCTTTGTTGTGGTAAGCTGAAAATTTTTAAAAATAAAAACTTATTGGTCTTTCCTTTAATAACTTTTTCTATTTTTATTGAATGAGACACCAGAATTAAAAATAGGATAGGTAATTACAAAATCAACAATAATAATTATGTATAGGAAAAAGCAAACAAACAGAAACGCACGTTTAATAAAAATACATAGCCAATACATGTTATCCTTAATTCCTTTATCCCCAAATTCATACCATTTGCTTCCTTCTGTCGCGTATATTGTTTTAGAGTTCGGCCATATTCATAGGCAACGGTGTTCCCGATGAAGGAGCAAAAGACATTTTGGACTTGCGATCTTCAGTTGTAAGCTTAGACATTTTGGAAGATTTGCGACTGCTGGATTTACGGCTGCTAGACTTACGACTGCTGGCTGACGTTGTCAATTTGGATTTACTCCCAGACTTCGTCTCGATTGTAAGCTCGGTCCGTTTGTCAATAGTCACTTCGCTTTCCTTTTCTCCTTTTTTGCCTTTCTTCCCCTTTTTCCCTGAATCCTTCTTATCAGTCTTTGCACAGAACAATAGGCAAGAAGCGATCACAAATCTGAATTATCGAAAATGATTAGATTAAAAATGAAAAACCCACGTCAGAAGACAAACAATAATGTTGGGAATAATAACACTTGATAGTAACAACATTTCCTTGAGAAAAGAACGTTTTCTTTAGTAATGCAGATTAGACCACTTATAATACTGATTTTAAATGTTGCTGAAAATTATCCTTTTATACTATCTTATTACCAAAATAAACATCAGAAAATGAACAGTATAACCAATACATATAGTCAATAAAATATTAACTTTTAATTTAAGGGAGAGGATACACAATTTCACAGGTATAATCTTAAAGAAAATAAAGCATTAGAATTTTCTATTTTTTTTTTATTAAGGTTCGTATTGAAGAAAATTGTCAATGCAAATATGTACATTGCTGTTATATTAAATGCAAAAAGTGTTTAACTACTTTGAGCAAATATTTTTGCAAATAAGATTTTTCTTACTAATTCTTAATTGTTCGCTCTTAATTTTAATTATAAAGTGCAAAAAAGTTAAATGTACGAACAAGAATGATCGTTTTTGCGCAAATAAGAAAGCCTTACTCTTTATTAAACTCATTTTAGCAAATTCAACATGAGTGCTTCAATTGGGAGATTCACATATAGTTATCAGAAAAAATCCTGAGACTACCAAAGTCGGCGACTGACATTATGCACAAATAAAGCACTCTAGTTGAAAAGAAAATAAGTATCCACGCGAATAATTTTACGATGCTAATGCCTAAATAAAAGCTGCTAATTCTTACCAAGAATATCTTTGTCCACGTTTCAATCATATCTAAAGTTGTGCTTATCTTCTTTTTTGGGTATCCGAATTCTTTTCTTATTTTACTTGGTTGTGGATTCCCTCAAACTCCGGCACCACCACCTCCTTGCTGTGCAGTAAATTTTCCCCCACCACTCCTCCTTGCTGTCCTTGCCCACCTCCTGCACCTATTCAATCCTGCTGCCAATGTTCAGTACACCCACCACCTTCATGCGCTGGTCCGGAAAAAGCTTCTAATTGCTGTATTAAATTTAATTAAAGGCTACTGTTCAAAATAGTTATTGATTTTAGTAAACAAAAATGTCATAAAATGATAAAAATATTCAAACTTTTTTTGAATAAATAAAGAAAAGCATTTGTCATTATAAATAAACAATAATTTTGCGGGATGTTTATATTTATAATATTCTATATGCTAAAATAAATTACTAAAAATCCTTACAAAAAATCTAAAAAAAATGATCAAGTGAGATGAGTGAAGATATAAGTCGATTACAATGTGTATAATTGAAAGGAAGTATAATATAATTAATATTTATTAGGTATGTTAATGTAATTACTCACTTAAACAAAACACCAAACTCAATTAATTTTCTCACCAAAAGTTTAAAGGCCAATTCGTCAGAATCTGCAGTACTTTCAACAATAAATTTAGCCCAGTCGAGTAAAATAAAATCATTGATATCACTAAATAAAAATAATGATTTTAAGAAAAAAAATTCACAAAAATACCCATTAGGACATTCGCCATAACGCTGAACATGAATTCGTAATTCGTTATTATACTCTTTAATTTGTACAGCATGGTCGCCAATCTAAAATAAAATTTTAAAAGTTATTCTTCAAATTTGTAATTAAAACTTACTTCAGGAAGTGTGACAATCACAAATTGTGGGATTGTATATTTGTAGACGCAGTCTTCTTTTGTCTTTTGTAATTCGTGACCGACCAGATTACGTTCAAACCAACGTTTGAGACTTTTAGCAGAATCCATCGAGGGATGTCCGTCGTTATGAATGAGATCAAACCCGTAAAGAATGAAGATATAGGAAAACTCAAAAGCACTCAGATGCTGCAAAACAAACTGACGCAAATTGTCTAACCGTTCGACAAATAAACTTAAAATAAAGTTTATTAAAAAAAATAAAAATACACACGCCATATTCTTATTGCTGTCCAACCGAAATACAGACATATTTCGAAATACTTCATCATTAACACCAGCTAACATAGAATCTGTCACAAAAAGACGAGAAATTCTGCATAGACGATTCGCAGGAGCAATTTCAATATCTCCCACACTATTTTGATCAGAAACTTGCTTAGCACGAAGTAGCACTTCCGAAACCAGGGTTTTAATATCATCTTGAAGTTGTGCGGTTAGTTGCCTGTGTCTCTGTGAACCCTTATTTGTAATATGACCTAAAGCGCGTCGCTGAATAAACAACTTAAACAAACAAATCTCAAGAATAAAAACCAAAAAAGTAGTAGATTCCGGGACATGCACTTTGCCTTCTTCTCCATAATTGTAACGACGAAACACATTACCTTCCTCGATCAAAAAATTGTGAATAGCAGTCCGAGCAAGACAAAATTCAACCTGAACATAAAGCATTAAGGTTATAAAAAAGTAGCTCACATTCCGGCCCTTTTTCATTTCAATTCTTTTATCTTAATTGAAAAAGATTTAAAAATGAAAGAATAAATAAGAAAAAATCGAACCCTTCTGCTTCTGCAAATAATCCACTCGTCGATACTAAAATAAAAAAAACATACATAAGTAAATTGTTTTAGAAGGAAAACTCAAAATAATTTTCAAATTGCAAAAAATTATTTTAATAAGAACCTTTTTGATCTTTAAAGAATATCCTGTATTATCATTTGAAGAAGAACCCACAGCTGTTTTAAGGTTGTTAGTAGACGGAAAATTAGGACTCATATGCCAAGGAAGTTTATTGTTAGACTTTTGTAAATTACTACTGAACTCACTAGAAACCAATTGTGTTAAAAAAATAATGCAAAAAGGACCTATAAGCGTCATCCTCCGGTAATAATTTAACGGTAGAACGCTCACGTTGTTTTATGGATTGTTCATTGTCTTGCTGAACATCTGGCAAGTGATCCGATGAGGAGGGACTATTATTCCGTCTATTTTCTGTTGGATCATAGAAAATAAGACTGCGATTTGTTTTTTCACTGTGTTCATAATTATTGATTGAGAATTCTTCATTATCAATTTCTTCCTTAAGGATAATAGAATCCTGCGAATTTCGATCTTTTGCTTCTTCCATTTGTTCTTCAACTTGTTCTGATTCTTCTTCTTCAGTACCACTTAAAAGCTCTCGCTTCACATCAACTGCACAATCAGTCAAATTCAGAAGTTCAACGGAATTTTTAGACACAACATTGGAGAAGATATCTTCCAAACTTTCCTCTCTTAAACTAGGTCTCAAATATCGATCTTCATCCTCAACATTCGAAATATTCCCAGTTAAATTCTCAACATCTTTTATACCAGAAAAATAAGTTGAGCCATCTTCAGACTTTAAAAAACTAAGACTGAGTATAATAAAAAAAAAATATATGTTTACCTTATCATTCAAAGCTTTCTCATTGTCAGTTGGCATAGAAAATTGATTGGGTAGATTAGAAGTGGCACGCTGGGAAGAAACATTATCAAGTTCATTTATAGTTTTCAAATGAAGTCCTTTCTTTCGTGCTGGAATTTTTATAAGAGATTCTTCATCATCCATTGCATTCTCAGAAGATCCAAGACGTTTAGCTGGCTTCCTCGATGACTAAAACAAGTGGAAATGAGCAACAAAATTTAATGTCACCTTTGATATTGCAAAATTGTACGAAAGATCATTCTTACAAGTAGAATTATATTGCTCCTTAGGAGAATTTTCACATATCGTTTCATCACTTCGTTCAACTAAAAAAAAAAAGTAAATAAATAGAAGTTAAAACCTTTCCAAGATACAACTTTTCCTAGCAATTTCCATAAATAGTAGGAAATTAAAACAAAATCGTCAATGTCCTGCATCTTTTGATTTTTATTCCGATTAAAATTAGCGACAAATATAAGCATCAATTTAGAGACATCCTCTTCTAAAATTAGTTTAAAATTAAGGTTATTCTAAACTAATCATAAATCAAAATTAAATTTCTGAAAAAAAAAAATAATAACCTTCATTTTCAAATGCATTGCGCATAATCTGAAGTATCCTATCTGACTGACGTTCCAAAGCTTGCGCAAAAATAATTGTATTTGGATTCTCTTGCAATTCAGTAATTTCCTTTCGAATCCAGTCAAACATAAGGACTAAAATCATTAAAATTATGAAAATAATGTTAATGTTTCCATGCCTGGAGAAAGTGTTCCAATATTAGTTAAGGAGCCTGAAGTTCCAATACTAACTCTATTAATTGTATTACTCATTTTCTAATCTAAAATTTACTTTATAAATATTGGAAGTTAAACAGATAATAAAAAATAAATTTGCCGGACGCTAATACTGTGCAAAACTTAAAATTAATTATTTCATTAAAATAAATGAACTTAAGAATTTTTTTTCAAATAAACATAATTGTGAGGATACACCGATTATTGATTTTATTATTTTTTGGAGGTTCATTTGATTGCCTCAGTTTTGTCGTACAAATTTTTATTACTCGTTTCAAATGATCTTAAAATCGAGATTTGCATAAATGATTGATGTAAAAGATATTAGGTACAAAATAAAATATATTTGTGAAAAAATATTAAATGAGATGTGATTAATTTATCAAATTTTTACAATTAAATATTCTGAATGTAATTTTTTTTTACTTTCCGGCATCTCCTAGTCGATTAATAGAAGCAAAATTTTTTAAAATGTGATTGACTAACTCTGCATTTTTTCTTTTTGAAATTGAAAATTTGATTGGTTCACCAAGTTTTTGATATAATTTCCAATAATTCATCTAGTATAAGAATAAAAATGTTTTATTTAAAAAATTGCTTTTACCTCCTCATTATCAACATTTAATGGTTCGTAAGATTTTAATAAAACTCCATTTGGTAAATACTCTTTATCTGAAAAACCTAATAACGTTTTAAGCCAAGCATCACTTATTGATGGATATCTGCCTTTCTAAAACAAAATTTTATTAAAACTTTTAATACTAACAATGTTATTAAACGGTATCGAAGATACTAATGTTCTCTGTTTATTTAATAAAGCTAAGGCAAATATTAATAAAAATCCGAAAATTGTAATTTGCAATGTCATATTTTGCCTGAAAGGAAAAGTCCTATTAAATGAATAAAAAATAAATAATATAAAAATTCGATTTTTGAGAATTGTTTATGATCGGACTTTTAAAATTGGTAGAAAAAAATTAAAAAATTATTAATAAAATAAAAATTCTCGCAGGCAAAAAATTTTCTATAAAATATAAATAAAGCTAATTTATATGTGACGTTAATATTAAACTAAGAATTTTCATAAACAATTTATGAATGTGGGGGATTTTTTAAAGTCTTTTGCATTATTTAAAGGAATAATTAGTGTAGTTAACACTAACTTTTCTTGTTTATATAAATAATGATTTCCGCTTTTTCTTCCCGGTAGATTTACAATATAAAAAAAGTACTCTTAATGTGCTTAGTATTTTTAAAATCTCATTAAATAATAAAAATCATTAATTTTTTTAATAAAAATGTTATTAATAAAATTATGCTTTATGTATGTTATTAATATCTATGAATTAAAAAAACTAAAAATATTCGTAAAATTGTTGATTATAAGACCAATTTTATAATTATTATAGATACTTTAATTTACTCTTAAATAAATACTTCAAAAATTCAAAAGTTTTCCTTGGGATGTGTTAGCTTTTTAAATTTCTTGGCATTTTTAGGAAGATTTTAGAAGATTTGATAATTTTGAAAAATTTTTTAAATAAAATAATAAAAAAAATAAAAAAGAGAAAATTCAAACCAATCTAATTTTAAATAATCTAATAAAAAATATGATTAAAAACCAAATATTTTTTTATACTTTATTTTTGGTATTTTTTCTCTAAAAATTGGTTTATAAGCAGTTTTGAAAAATTAAAAAGCAAAAAATATTTTGGAATTTTAGTCGCTTTCCTATCCTATTTCATTTTCTATATTTGGACAAATAAAGCATAAAATTCTATCTTCTAACCATAATATTAAAAAAGGGAATTGATAAAAAGTCAAATAATCAACTAAATAGTTACATGATGGAAACGAATTGGCGAGGATTTGGCCAAACAATAAAAAAAGGCGAAGAACCTCATTAAAATTATGGATGAAAAAAGGTGAAAGTAGAAAAAATAATAATAAAAAAATAAAAAAATTGTATATGTTTATCATTATTTTCAAAAGGTTAAGAAGTTTTTAAGGCAATTAAATTAAAAAAAAAAAAAAGCAATTTGAAGCCATTAGAATTGAAAAAATTTACTGCTAAAACAGCTTTCTTATGTAATTTACTTGGTTAAACTTCTTAATTAAAATTTTTTAAACATTTTTGTTGAAAAAATATACTTAACTAAAAAGCTATATTGGCAGAAAAAGTTGAAAGAAAAAAGGGTCAAAAAATTAAGAAAAAATAAAAATATATATTAATTAAAAATAAAGAAAAGGATTAAAAAACTATACAATGCAGACCTTGACTTAATAACCAAAAATTGAAAAAAAAACTTTAAAACTTACTTTTATGCTCAATTCATCCGTTAATCTTTTTTATTCGATTCCTTTGATTAATTTTTCCACTTTTTAATTCATCTCAATGGCAGAATAATTCAACATCCTCAAATTGCTGCTAACAATATTGCGCGAACATAAATAGACAGCCCAATTATAATATGGGGCGATGATGTCAACATTACCAAAAGTAGTAAAGAATTGATTGGATTGAATCGAAGAAATGTAAGGAAACTTTGTTGAATAAAAATAAAGAATTGAATGACCGGATCGGCAGTAGGAAAACTGCGAAAGTGGTGATCATATATTTTTAGATTCCTCAGTCATCTAAACAAAAGGTAATATATACTAATAGTAGTTTAGAAAGAATAGAAAAAATCCAAAATGTTATAAACGACCTCTAAAAAATATTTATTTATTCTTCTATTTTATTGCCAAAATTAGTCAAAATATTATTAAAAATCTCCTCTAAATCTAAAAATGTCAACTACCATTCAACAAAAATATTTTTCTTTTATCTTAAACTTACTTCGTCTGATTGTTTTATTTGTTAATCCAATACATTGTATTGGAATTTCAACACGTATACAGTGCCCAGAAGGACATTTCCTCTCCCGCTTTAGTTCAGCCTTTGACGGAACAGAACGCTATTACAAGTTTGGATGTCAAGCATTTAATGGCTTGTGGTTACCTGAAGGAGAAGAACAATGTAAGAGCACTGAATTTACAGCTTTGGAACCTGGATCTGATATTTTCCTAAGCTGTGATGGAAATCAGGTAAGTAAAAAAAACCTTTTATTCAGACAAACAAATTTTCAGTATACAGCCGGAATTCAAATTGTAGAATCAATGCCATCAATCATTGGTCAACTTCCAACAGAACATTGGCAATTACTTTGTTGTCATAGCAACTTAATCCGAGTACGAACTGATGATTGTGTTGAAACTAAATTTATAAATGATTTTAAACGTTCTTCCACATTTAGCTCATCTGCACAGGTTTTTTAATTCTAATTCCTAAAAATTAATTTTACTTAAAAGATTATTCGTCGATGGCAAGCAATGTCAGAAAACAGGTTAGGAAAAACAAATTTAATAAATTAAATAAATTAGTGATCGTCGATGGTGGTTGCAAATCTGTCCTATTGATATTCAATTAACAATAAAAAGAAGAAAAAATCTTGAGAAGGAAGTTGACGTAAGAGCTCGAAGACAAGTACCTGTCGAATGGAGTAACTCACGATTTTCCTATTCACCAGTAGAAAAAAATTTATTCAAAAAATACTAATTTTTATAGGAACATAACCCCTCAAAATTAAAACCATTCTTCCGAAGAGGAGTTCAAATTCATCCCAACAAATTGTCACAACGTATTAACAACGTAAATTCTTATTCAGCAGGTAATGAAGTAGGAATCTCTCCAAAAATACAAAGTACAACAACTACAACCTCATCTCCAACAATCACGTCTTCATCGTCAAAAGCATTTGAAGTAAGTTTGAAAGTAGTTGAACAATTAAATAAGTTTTAAGATAAGTGTTCCTGAAAAAGAAGAGGAGGAAGAAAATACAACAATAGTTGAACAAAAAAATAATACGAATGAAACGCCTAATAACAAATCTGTCGGTCGTCGATTAACTCCATTACGACATTCCCGTCTCTTACAATTTGTAATAAAAAATTTATACGATATTTCTATTAAGTTTTGTAGAATGAAAAGACAAGAATTCGTCTCACCACATCCCAACAAGATAAAACAACAAATGAAAACATTGCAAAAATTAAAACTCAGACGACAACAAAAAATTTTAATGAATTACGCAAGACAACAACACCACATTCTACAGATGTTTTGGATTATTATGACATGTTTGTAAAATAACTTTTAATATAACCTAAGTTTTTGTCCCTTTTTATGTATGACGACAATTTCGATAAAGCTAAACATCAAGGAAATGGTGGTCTTCTAGATGGTGTAAATGATTTTATTCAGAGTCTCCAAGATGGATTAACACTTGCACAGGCAGCATTTCCAGCAAAAATAAATATGGAACGCAACGATAGACCTGGTAGAAAAGAATTTCAACTTAGAATTGCGGTCACACACCCACCACCAATTAATACGAGGAATCGAAAAGTTGAAGAAACAGAACTTGCTTTTTCTAGAGACGAGGCTTCGCATGAACATGATTATCGAAACTTGGATGATCGTATAATTGGCTCTTTTGTTCAACAAAGTGATAGTCCAGTAACAAAGACATTCATCCCAAGGAAACAAGAACCAATCAAAAGAGAATCATCAAATACAATCGAATCAATGTTACAAATGATCGGCTTATGCCAAGGACACCCCGAACTTTAAAGAACATTAGATTTATCAGGCAATTGTATAAAATAAGGCTCGGAAAAATTAGTAACCTGATACATATCTACTTTTTTTTTTGTTATGTATATTTATATTTTTAAGTTAAGAAGAAAAATTCTAAAAACCTTTTTGCCAATCCGAATGATTCGCATGCCACATTCATCACATGGTAGATAATCAATAAAAAATGGAATAGCGCAATTATCCCATGCCAAATCATCAATCGCACTTCTCCACCACTATCTCTAAGCCTAAATTTATTAATTTTAAATGAGAAATCAAAACAAACTTAATTTTTCCTGTAAAGTTGGATTTATTCTTTCTCTACTTCTATTCAGCATTTACTGCCAAAATCGTAATTTAAATGGCCGGCTTTACGCAAATTATGAACTGTGTCCTTTCCCAAAAGTGTATATTACAAATAGTACTGATCCATTTGTTGCCACAACTCAAGAAATACATGAAGAAAAATCACCGCAAGTTAAAGGAAATTTTGTTTTAGAAATTCCTTTAGGCAAAGGAAATATTACCATCGAAGCGGTTTTTTCACCTATTAAATCTAAAATGTTTAAGATTTTAGGAATGCCCATCGAAGGAGCCAGGAAATGAAGGAAAAGTACTTAAATCTATTTATTTTTTAGAAATGGACAAAATTGAATGCGGTGGAGCCGATGAATTGTTACTATTTAACGACGTTAATCTTTTAGCATTTGGGTATCCAGAAGAACCAATAGGTATTGCTTGACGAATGTCTAAGTTCGAAATAAATATATTAAAAAATGCAGAAGTATTTAAGATTTATTTAGTCCGTGAATTAGAATAGTTAAATGTAAGGCTATGTATTACCATGAAGCTTTTAGAATAATATTTATTGATTATTATCTTCGATTTGAGAAAAAACCTGTTTTCTCAATTTTTCGTCCATCAAATCATAAACTCCACACACCAAATTCGCAGGTAAAGACTTGTCTTTAAAAAAAAACTTCCAAGTTCTAAAATAAAAAAGAGAAGCCACCAACCTATTTGTTTTGGATAGGCCAAATTTAATGAATTCATAATTTCCACAAAATCATTTACAGATTTGCTTAGACGTGGATTGAATTTTTTCTCTTCCCAAACAGTGGTAACCATCCTCCCATTATAATCTAAAATGTTTAATTATCTGCAACATCTCTAAAAAAAACGTTTACCATGCGCTGGGAATAGTAAATAATCAGATGGAAGACTAAAAATTTGTTTATGAACAGAGTTGTAAAGTGTACGTGGATTGCCATGTTGAAAATCTGTTCTCCCGCAACCTCTAATTAATAGAGCATCACCTGTAAACGCCATTCTGTAGTAAAAAAAAAATTATGAATTAATTTCAAAAATTATTGGAAAAAACTTTAAACCTATGTTTGTGAGAAACATATGTGAGACACCCTAAAGATCATTTCTAATTGAAAGGATTATAAGTTGATTATAAACCATTTGTGTGTCCAGGCGTTTCTCTGACTTCAATTTCTTCATCATTTCCCCATTTAATTATATCACCATGTTTGACCAAAAGATCAACTAAAAATGAAATACTAAATCTAAATAATTTTAACCAGAGGTAGCTCCTGCCTTTTCTGCAAGAACCGATTTCATAAAAGGGAATCCATTTTCTAGTCTTTTTAATTGACCAGTTCCAGTGACATGATCAGCATGAATGTGCGTATTCAAACCGTAAACCAAATTCAAATCGAGCTCGTGAAGAAGCTAAAAAATAATTAAAAGTGTATTATGAAAGCAAAAAAACCTTCAAATCTCTATTGACAGTTTCAAGCACTGGATCAATAATCACTGCTTGGCCTGTCAAACCACATCCTAATATATAAGTAAATGTAGAAGACACAGTCTCAAAAAGCTAAAAGTTAGAATTAAAACAAAAATTTAATAAATATAGTCTACTTGCCGAAATATCAGCTTTCTTGCCATTACATGTATTTAAAAAATAAATAGAAAATCAAAAAATTTCAGAAAAGAAGAAATTAATTAATTTTTTATTCAATATTTTAATCGATATTAATTAGAATTTGCAGTCTAGATATCTTAGTCGCAAATAAGAAATTAAATTTTTTTTAATACCAAAATGTTCATTAAAAATTGTATAATTTTGCGATTAAGTGGTCATGGAAAGTAACGCTATTTGCCGATAAAATCAACAGTAAAGTTCGATTAGTCGCGAGACTTACGATTTAATTAATTCAATGCAAAAATTTTATTTTCAATAGCTTCTTAATAAAGATTTTTATAGGAATAATTGCTTATTTTATTTGCACGATTTTGTAAAATGGATAAAAGAAAGAAAAAGGATAAATTATCAAGAGTATTTTATTTTAAATCTAGTTAATAATATTTTTTATAATCAAGAAATGTTGCTCAGAAGAAAATCCAGAAAAATTGACCAAAGAGGAAGATGCGGTTTTTACTAATAATTTTTGCGATAATTTAAGATATTTCCTTTAACAGATTGCTCGTTGTGTACGTTTCAATTGTCCTACTAATACAACAATGTTTGAAGGAAATGAAGTGCATTATTTTGCTGGTAAATTAATTTAAATATTATGAGCTTTAAAATGACTTAAAAGGTAAAAAAGCTGTTGATGTACTTGTTGAGTCGAAGAAATATGGAGCAGGATCAAAAATCAAGAAATTTCCAGATGCTCAGGCTGCAGAATATTTTCTTCAACTCTTATTAGAACGAGGACTTTTCTTCAGAGCGAAGAAAACCGTTCTTAAGAAAAAAGACAAAGAAACAGTGGAACCAAAGAAAGGCAATAAAGATGGAAACAAATCACTAAAAATTGATAAAAATGAAAAAGAGAAAGTAAAAGAAGTAGGAGAACGAGATCAAAATGAAGATGGTGGCAATAAAGTAGATCAGGTTAAAACATGATGTTTTTATGATAAAAATATCTTCAGGATGAAGATAAAAAAAGAAAGAAGAAAATTAAACTAACCTTTAATGATTTACAAACTTTTGAAGTTGAAACAAATGATGTTTATGTTTGGGTATTTGATCCAACACCTCTTTGGAAGCAATGTGTTGGAGTTTTAATGGTGCTTGGAACTATAGGCGGTTGCCTTTTCCCATTATGGTTTATTTTTTGATATTTCAACAATTTTTTTATATTTAATAGTCCTTCAACCTTAAAAAAGCTTTTAACAAAAAATTGATTTAAATTTAATATAAATATAATTTTAGGCCAGATTGGCTTCGCTTGGGTGTTTATTACCTTTCTCTTACTGGAATAATACTCTTTGGACTTTACCTAGGACTTGCTTTAGGTTTTTATTAAAGATATTATTTTTTAACTTTATTTATTTAAGCTAGAACTATATTATTTGCTATAATTTGTGCTTGCAGTCTTGGTATGTATAATTTTATTCTTTATAAAAATTATTTTCAAAGGACGTCATTACTTATGGGTGCTACCTAATTTATTAGAGGTTTTTTCAACCTTAAAATCTTTAAACTTAATTTTTAGGAATGTGGATTCTTTGAGAGTTTTCAGCCTTTCTACACTTATGTAATCAATTCTTTCCAATTTATTCTAATTAAAATTTTACCAGGAATATGTCCCTGGTGGTTTCTTTGGCCAAAAAACTGAAGCTAAGAAAAAAGATGGTGCTAATAAAAAGAATAAAACAGACGATAATGAAATATCCGAGAGAGAAGCACTTATTGATCCTGAAGGTTTAAAAATGTTTTTGAAAATTTTTTTATTTAAGTTGAACCTGTCGCTGAAACAGAGGACGAACCGCAGGATAATGTTGTTGACGAATCAAAAAAAAATTCTTTGAATGAAATAAATATTGAAGATGAAGAAGAAAAAGAGGAATCTGTTACCGATGAGAGCACTAGTTGGGATAAATTGTCCGAGGACAGCCAAAGATCTTCTGAAGAAAATTTGGAACAACAAAAGAATGATTAATCTAAAAAATGATTTGTACAAATATATTTGTGTTGTTTAATGGTACTTTCTTTTTCGGGATTAGATTTGGTCATAAAAAAGTGATATTAAAAAATCATTCTTTTAATTTTAGAATTTAGTAAAGGTTTTCACTTGAATTTTAAGTAATTGAATTTAACTAAAATCCCGATACAAAACATAATATAATTATTAATATTATTGTGTAATTTGTAAATATCTTTTAAAATTTTTTTTATTAATGTGTTTACATTTTATAGAAAATATAAATATATAAATTGGTTTGTAAAACTACCAGTAATTATTGATAATATGCTAAATAAAATAAACTTTTATTTTACAGATTGTTAAGCCTTTGAGTTTCTAGAGAAGAAACTAATATTTCTGCCTCTTGAATCGCTTCATCCACAATGGAAGTGGCTATAACCTCCAAATCTGTCTGTTCTTCTTCAATTGTTCGACTTGTGTTCGTTGAACTGCTTTCCAGATCATCAGATGTTGAGCTATTCCGATCAGTAGATTCATTCACAGACTTGATTCAATGAATTAAGTTTTGTTGTTAAAATTATATAACATTCTTACCTGGTCACCTACAAGTTGTTCTATTTCTACAACATTATTCGTTGATCTATTTTCCACATTAAATCTTGTATTATTGCGAACATTTCTTATTATATCTTCATTTGTTTGCCTGATGCGAACAAAATCAACATTTCCATTATTATTCTAAAAAAATGGGTTGTATCATTTAAAAATTGTAACCTCAGTATTTCTTATATACCTAACAGCATTGACTAAACGTTCATGATATATGATGTATGGAAGTTCGTAATGATGAAAGAAATAGACCATTGAATGCTTAAACAAATTTTTTACATAATTAATTTTTTAGATACCAAAGTAAACGCTGCTGAAGTTAATAAAGCCAAACTATTGTACACACCTTTACAATTCTTTTTTACAAAATTTAAAATAATTTACCGTTATAATGGTATTGATAAGCATAATATGCAAAGTGGTAGAGATAGAAAAATCTTATAATTTTTTAAATAAAATATAAAAAATTCAAAAAACCTCAACCAATATCGTCTTCCAATGGAAGAATGACAAAAGATGGCGTCGTACTGATCTGCCATCCAAACAACTAAAAACGAATTTTTTCAAAAAAATTTAGTCCTTTTACGTAATATAACATAAAAAGCTGTTGTTGTATCATTAAATATTTCGCTCATAATTGCTTCCATTCCTCAAAAAAAAACTTATTAAAATACTTTTAAAGATAAAAAAACAAACCAACTAAGGCTAAAATAACGGTAAGAAGAGGAGCGATTGGAAAAATTAATGGCTGATTTTGTTCAAACATTTGAAAGAGATCGACAATAAAAACGAAAATTTGATCATGACTAAATCGGAGAAGCATTGAAATTGCAAAAGTCTGAAAAGAAATAAATGATAATTATTTAAAAAAAAAATAAATATACAAAAACAAGCATAACAAACAAAGCTGTAAGATATCTACTAGAAGATGTTTCTCCAACGTTAACAAAATGATAAATCTCACCAGAAATTAAATCACGTAAATAACCTAATGTTTATAATAATTTATTCTTTAATAAAGAATTAAAAAAACCTCTCTCCGTTTGGTTTTCAGAAAGTTGTTTTACTGAAGACATTATTAAATCATCTATTCCAATTAAAAATCGCATTAAAGGTTTTTCACGCCAGACTTTTAAACATTTATCTTGAACAATATCCAACTTTAGAAAAAATTATATAAAAACTTAAAAAATTAAAATAACTTGAATATCAAGAATATTTACTCCCAACTCTTGACGCACTTCATTATTCAGACGTAGAAGGCCATAATGAAGAGAAAATTCAAACAAATTCTAAAATGTTTAATATTTATATAGAAAGAAAAAGACAAAGTTCTTACACTGTAAATGGGCAGAAAATCATTAAAATTCGAAACTATAAAAAAAAATTTAAAAAAAAATTAAAAATATAAAATACTATCAGAGTGGACGTGTCCAATGCCCTGAATGTCAGCTTGAGAATCACTGACTCCAGTAATATAATCTAAGAATTTATTTGAAAAATAAATTTAAAAAAACCATCATCCAAAATTTGTTGAAATCGTTTAAATTTTTCAATAAGCCAATAAAAGCAATCAACCCAAAATGGAAATAAATATTTTATTGAACGTTTTCGATTAGGCAAAGAAGTTAAAAATAAATTTTTCTCATTAACACTTTTGTATTGATTTTTAACATCAAAAGGAATAACTCCTGTTTTCAAAATTTGGGCAATATCCAAATGACAAAATTTGTAGTCAATTAATGGACAATAATTTAATGATGGATCTTAAATTTAAAAAAATCACTATTGAGAAAATATACCATTAACAAGTTTTATTTGATAATCCTTTAACCGAGCCATATTACCTTGAAGAACCTAAAAATAAAAAAATTTAACGTTTATAAACAAAAATATTATTTTAACAAACCTCAATCCTTACAATACCTTTCATTGGCCAATTATGTTTTATTTCATTAAAACAATCTGCAGGATAATTTGCTACAAGAAAGTGAGTATAAATAAGTATCGATAATAAAGCTAAAGCCTAAAAATGAAATTCTTTTAAAAATTATTTAAAAAAATATATACATTAAATAATGTAATAAATTCAAATATTCTTCTAAGTAAAGGCGGAAAATTTGTATAATATGGAATTGAAATTCGAACCTAAAATTTAAAAAAAACCTAATATAATGAACCAAAATTAACCAGCATAGCATGAAAAAGTCTGTCTCTAACTACGCCAAATCTTACATTTCCGTCTCCCACATGATTAACAATATCATTAACAGAAATACGTTGATGATCGACATAAAGTGTAGTACTAAAAATTAAAAATATAAAAAACATTTTAAAAAATACTTTGTAGTATTTGTAGTTTCATTTGGTTGATTTAATTCATTCATCTTTTGTCAAAAATAAATAGGAATAAAATTTAAATAGCTAAAAAATTAATTAATAAAAATGAAAAATATTTAAAAAAGAATTAAATATTTAATAAAATTTGTGGAACCTTGCACATTTGAGTCCCTTATTAAAAAACTATTTGAGTATTGCCTTCTTTAAAATTCCCTCAAAACGATAAAAAATTAAAAAATAACAAAATGTAAACAAATTACAAATATATTAAAATATATGATATTTAAATTATAAAATCTTTTATTAGAATTATTTTACAAAACAAATAAAAATAACTTTTTTTTTTTAATTTTCTTTAATGTTAAATATCACTCCTTCTTTCCCCTTCTGGACTTTCCTTAAAAATTATAATTATTAAATTCAAAAAAATAATTCTCACCATTTTCAGTAAAGCATTATTTGGTAAAAGGCAAATTGATTTTAATGAATTAATTAATTTTTCTACTTCTTTAAGTTTTTCATCAAGTAACCTTTTCTCACCAAATAATTTTGTGAACTGTTCTTTACAAAAAAACCATTCATTTAAAGCTTCAATATCATTATTAAATTCATTAATAATTTCAAAATCTAATGACTGTTCTCTTTTTGCCAAGTATTCTTGTACTGCCTGTAAATCATTAATTCTGTAAAAAATAAAATCTTAATCTTTAAAAAATTCATACTGCTCTTCAAGTCTTTTAATCCAATCCTTTCTTTCATTCAATTCATTATCAATTAATTTAAAATTTCCATTTTTTCTTTCAATTTTTGATTCTTCCATCAATTTCTTTTGTTGACAATTTAATAAAATATTTAAATCTGCACTTTTTTCCAGTTCCTCACAAAAAGTTTTTAAACGACTAATAAGTCCATTATTATTATTATTTTGAATTCGATTAAAAAGTGAATTACATAATTGTTTTATTTCATCCAAATCATTCAAAAGTAGCTCTTTATCTTGTTTACGATCATTTGCTTTTTTTGCTAAAGATTCTATTAACTAAAAACAAAATTTAAATATACTTCACAAATAAAATAAAGATTACTACAAGTCTTCTTTGTTCTAATTCTTCAAGTTGTTCAATAGAATGCTTTTCTGGATTTTCAATAGCAAAATTTAAACTATTTTGTAAAGATGTTAAAGAAGGTGAATTACTTATTGAAGATGAAGTTGATGAAATTATTTGTGAACAAAAAAGTGGTGGAGGAGGAGGTGAAAAGTATAAAAAAGAATTATTATTTTGTTGTTGTTCTTGTTCTATCTTTCTTACTTCAAAATTCATTTCTGTTGTTTTTAATTGATTCATAGAAGGAGGGAAAATTGAATTAGTATTTGAATTATTGTTAAAATTATTATTTTCAGAAAGATCAAATTTATTATTATTTTGTTCTTTTTGTTGTTGTTGAATATTATTAAATGAACGATAAGAATTTTTTGCTAATAAAGACTGCTTTTTAGGTGGTAATGGTGGTGGAATTAATAACGGTTTTGGTGATGAACAAGGTGAAGAATTTAATAGATCACAGATTAAATTAGTTGAAGAATAATTTCGAGGAGGAATTGGTAATGGATGAACCTTTAAAAAGAATAAATTTAAAAACCCTTGAAAAATTGCCTGAACAGTAGGTTTCCTAAAAGCAAAAGTAGTAGCTGTTGATGAAGGTGATTGTTGATGATGATCCAATTGAAAAGGTGATGAAAGAGTAGAAGTTAAAGATGATGACATTTTATCAATAGAACATCCACCAATATTATTATTATTCATTGATTGCCAAGTATTATTATCAAAAGTTGAAAATTGTTGTTGTATAGGACGAGAGATGGATTCAAGCCTAAAGACAAATATTGCAAGAAAAAATTTTAAAAAATACTTATTCATTCGATCAATAAGCTGTCCTGCTGAAAGACTTGTTAAATCAGTGTTACTAACATTATTAACAATTGGTTCACCTAATAAAGAATGATAGCCATTTTCATTAATTAAACTTCTATAAGTCATTTGTTTATTATTAGAAGATTCTGTAGTCCCTCCTCCTCCACTAGTTCCTTTATTCCCACAATTTTGTGATGACATTCCTCCACCACTACTTTGTTGCTGAAATTGCTGTTGTGCCCTACAAAAATGTACAAATTTTATTAAATTAAAAAAAAAAGTTTTGCTTACTTTTGTCGAATTTTTCGTTGCGCTCCTGAAGGACTTCTATGTAAAAGAACATGCGATGATTGTTGTTGTAATATTGAAGAAGCGTTTTGCTTTTCAAGAGATTTATTGTCATTATTACTATTATTTAGACTAGTTGTGGTCATCGGAGGAAGGTGATGATTACGATGAGGAATAAGAGAAGGAATATTATAACAAATGGAAGATGAAGAATTTGATGGGAGAAGGTGCTTAAATGAGAAATTTTTTTTTATTTAGGGAAAATGTAATAATCGATTTATTAAAAAAAAAGAATTATGTAGGAGGAATTTGTTGAGAAAATATAATAAATAAAGAAAGGAAATAAGAATAAGGGGAGGTTATTTTTAGGTAAGAAAATATATGATTAAAAAGGTGAGTCATTCCACCCAAATAACCATCAAAAATGAGAGACAAACTTTTTCTTTAATAAAAATATTCTCAATGCATACACATAAATATATATTTAATTCATTCAAGGTCATTTTTATGGCAAAACATGAAATAAATTATAATTGAAAATAAATTTAAAATGTTATCTATTTTCTCAATAAAAAATCTAAACATTCAGTAAAAAATGTGAATATTTTTTAAAAAGTATTATTGACAGAAAAAAGAGAAACGTCAACAATTTTTAAATATAAAAGAATTTTTTGCTCTAATCTATGTCCATCCATTGGCCGAGCACCCCCACAAAAGGACAGTCATTTTAACGGCTTGTGCGCGCAAAAATAAAAATATATATATTAAAAATAACGAGGGCGGAACGAAAACTGATGAAGGATCATTTAAAAAATATCAAACGAAAAAATTTAAAAATATAGCAGAAAATAGCCGTAGAGTGGCAGGTGGGATAAATTAATTAACAAAGAGGGAAAAATTTCTAATATCAAAAACCGGTACTTACACCCTTATTCCGCCCCCCTTCCTTTTCTCCGTCGCGCCCTTTTTTTATTGCGCCGAAAAAAACTCTAGACTGCCATGATTGATATTGCCTTAAGAAAACTTTGATGTGTAACGGCGTGTTACATTTGAATTTTAAAGGATAGCGTTGCTTTGTATTTGTGCCATTTCATAAAATTTTTTAAACGTGAGCTTAAGATGAAAGACAATACTACAATGACTTATTGTGCGTATATGCGCGAAGTTTGTAATGCGGGACTCACCGTCATCATCTTCGAGGATACATTGATGAATTTTTGTTTCGTCGTTTGGCCAAGATCAATAACAATTCTGTTTTTGATGAAATTTTAAATTGGATTAACAATTTTATGCCTCCTTTTTAATTTTTGTTGTCTTAATTTCTTTTTTTAATTTATAAATTCATAATACACATCAAAGTTTTCTTGAGGCAATATCAATCATGGCAGTCTAGAGTTTTTTTTCGGCGCAGTAAAAAAAGGGCGCGGCGGAGAAAGGGAAGGGGGGCGGAATAAGGGTGTAAGTACCCAAAAACCTCCTAATTTTAAAAATATTAAAAAAAACCTTTTGTTGTGCATATTGAAATTCAAAATTTGTAGGAAATCTTGAGAATGAGCTGACTGGTAAAACTAAAAAATAAAATATCAATTAATTAAACAAAATAAACCTTCGTTTAAATATCCTATATTATTGTTTCCTTTATCCCAATAATGTTCACTGATTATTTTATTTTTAGCTATATTTGTTATAGCACCATTTCTATATTCATTCATTAATTTTTCTAAATATTTTTTTTTAATAAAAATGAAAAAATCTTGCAAAAAATTAAGCTGGTAAATAAATGTATTCAATATAAAATAGAGTACAAAAATAAAAACAGGTTAACAATAAAATCACTGGCAAAAAAAAAATTTTTAAATAAAGCTTTAAAAAAAAAATCGGCTTTGTTGTTGATGTGTTAATTCTTTGTACTTTATTTTTAAAAAATCGGTAAATAAAAGAGAATGAAAAGCAAGTAAATTAAAATTCTTTTCCTTATTGTTAGATATTTCTAAGCAACAAATAATGACCATTGTATTGGCCATTTCTATTTTCAGTTTTTAAACTCATTCGTCAGTATAAAATTAAAGAAAAATATGAAAGGATTAAAAATAAAGCAAAATAATAAATTGAGGTCGAAGCAACAAATTCTTATAATTGTCATAAAGAAATTAGAAGAAAATAAATAAGAGGAGGGAAAAGGCGAAAACTTCTATATAAAATTATGAGATCGTCACACATTAAACAACCCTCCAAGTCAAAGTGCAAAAGCTCATAAATTTTTTTCCTAAACTAAAATATATTTATTTCCTGTAACATGCCCTAAATAAATATGTTTTCTCTTAATTTATTCTTAAAATTCTAAAAAGAAAAAACAGCCCCCACTCACCCCTTTCATCCTAAAACAACTCAAAATCATTCTTAAAATTTAATAGTATAACCACCAATATAATTACTTCAACTCAAATATACTTAACGTTCTCCAACCCTCACCGTCAAATATTCTTATTAAATTAATTAAAATAAATTATAAAATGTAAAAAATATTTTTGAATTAAAAAAAAAATTTTACAAAGATTGAAGGAGTAATCCATTCATTCACACAGTTTTTCTATATTCTGCCCACCAATCTCTAACATGTACATCACATTCTGAATCAGTTAATACTTGCTAAAAAGTTTTTTTTAATTTTTTAAAAATTATTTATTACAAACTCTTGAAATATTGCAATACCACAAAGCAAATTTATTTTCAAGACAAAAATCACGAAATGCAACAAATTCAACTTCTAAAAAACATAACAAAAAATTAACAATTAGCTTTACCAGAGTCAAAAGATGAATAAAGAGTCCCTAAATTTTTTGAAATTTAGTTAGGAAATATATTCTAAATTTTCAGACCTTCTGTACATTTAAACCTCTTTCTCTCTTGCTCCCACAAATATAACTACAAAATAGTTAAAACTTGAGTTATCATAAAAAACCTGATCAGTAACAGTAACAGGTATCAGAGAAGTTGTTGACTTAATTCACAAGAAAATAAAAAATTAAAAAGAAAAACCTTGGCAATAGAAGATGCGCTTTGCGTTTGCATTTGTGGATGAGAATTTGAACGCAAATATTGACAAATTTGTCGTGCAGTTATACCAGCCTATAAAAAAGAGAATTTAAATTAAATGTAGTTTATATTACTTGCAAAGCTCTTCTAATTGAATCTCGGCTTAGAATACCTAACGAATAAAAATATGTTTTATAAATAAAGGAGTAATCTAACCAATTGAAACATTCGGAAATCGATAAAGAATTTCTGCAAAAGTTGAAATAATTGCCAATTGTAATGTTGAATTTGTATAAGCATAAATACTAAAAATTATTTTTAAAAAAATTAATTCAAATAAACCGATAATTAGTCTCAACAATAAGAAAACCACTTTTGTTTATTGCCCCCTTATTTTCTGCAGATAATGAATTTTCCATTAAATCACCACTTTCTGTTTCGCGAGTAATTTCTAATAATAAGGGTGTAAGTAAAAACCAGCTAAAAATAAAATAATTTTTCGATTAATTTTCTTTTAAATACCCATCTTTTCTTTTTCGAATAAAAATAAGACCAATCTCGCGAAGTGTCATCAAAAAAGCTTGAATATTTTCTGGCCATTGTGAATCAAGAATTAATGGAATAATTCGAGCTAAAAAATTATATAATTAAAAAATTAAAAAATAATACCTTCATTTGGTTGAATAGAAAGAGTAAGTTTTAAAAAGAATTCAATTAAAGGAAAAATTTGTTCACTTTTTGAAGCCAAAAAACGAAAATAAAAGATTAAATAAGTCCAAAGTTGTTCACTTCTACTCATTAAAAGAAACTGAAATCCAGAGGAGGAAATTTCTGGTTCTCTTGTACCTATAAAATTATAAAGTGTTTAGGAGATTTAAAAAATAAAGTTTAAAAAAACGAACTTCCTTTAATCAACCCGATATAATGAAAAAGTGAACGTGTTGTTTCACTAACACTCTTGTCGGGAGTTTCACCAGGAAGTGCTAAATAACAAAGAATAGATTCCCAACGAACAACACTTTTCCCAAATAAATCTTTATTTGCTGCTTTTTGTGATTTGTCATCCAAAGGATGTGTAGATAATCCAGACAATTTATCTACACTTGTTAAAAGGCTAGCAATATAATTCATTCGAAAATCAAGCTATAAATACTTTAAAAATTTTTTTTTAATATTTTCAATTAAAAAGGATATAATAACTAAAAATATATACATTTAGCTTTAAATAATCAGTTTCCAAGTCACCTTCCAAAATATACATTTTCTGAAGAAATTGTAATGAATTATAGGACTGCTTCCATAATTGATCACTGCGTGCACGCCAAGTACTAATAAAAAAATTTGTTAACACATTGCTAAGTTTCCCTTCTTTGTACAAACCTACTCTTTGTAAATAACATTTGCAATAAACATTGTTGAACAGAAATAGGCAACATTCTAATAATCGCAATAACACAATGCTGTGATTCGTACAATTCTAAAAATTAAATTATTTGTATGTCTAGTTAAATAAAAAATAAACGTTGAATAAGCTCATCTCCTTGAGTAGCCAAAAAATCCAAAAATGGTCTATCATTAAATATGAATTGAGTAGTCATTAAATAAAAAAATAAAAATTCGTCCCTATAATTAAAAGATTATTATAGATATTTAATTAAAAAATTATTTAATTTAAATGAAAATAAATTTAACTTTTTATTCACTTTTTTTTTAAATATTTTTGTTTTTCTACGAAGATACAGAGAAAACGGGAAAGAGGAAAAAGTTATAATAATAATAATAATTTTAGATCAAAATCGCGGGAATATAGAAGGACCACTACTATTACTACTACCATCATTTGTTTTTTGCAAAGAAGACATTGACAAAGGGATTGTATTTGTTGGTATCAAAGGAGGATGTTGTTGCTGTTGTTGATGCTGCAACTGAAGTGGTGCTGGCTGTTGTTGATGATTTTGTTGTGACTGTTGTTGTTGGCCTGGAACTGACGGTTTTCCTTCCAAATCTTTATATTCTAAAACCATTTCTCTTGGTACCTAAATGAATTAAAGTTGTTTTAAAATTATATAAAAATAACCCTTCTCCATTGGATTGGATCAAAAGCATTATATTGACATCGTTCATAAGTCCCACCGATTTCTCTTGGTGGAGCAGAAAAAGCAGCTCTTTGTAGCCAAAACCGTTCAATTTTATGAAACCGCCAATCCCGAGCATATCTGCATTAATAAGAATTAAATTGAAAGAAAACAAACAATTCAGAAGCAGCAGCAACTTGATAAACTTCACCAGGACAGTTATAAAAGAGGTAGAACAAGACATCCTCGTGAAGTTTATTTAATTTAATATTTGGTAATTTGTCCCTGATTGTAGCGTTCGTTAAATATTCTTCAGGAACCTTCGCATCTAAATCCTGAATTCGACAGGGAAAGTCAGCCCACGGACCACCAAACGTTTGGAACAAATTTTTTCTTTGAAAAATTGTATTAAATAGAGTTTTTGAATAAACTACTTTGATGAGTTTAAATTTAGTCCCAAATTAGTCAAGTCATGGCCCAGAGCAAGTCCAACTATTGATGGAGAGCTTTCTATTGTTCTCAAAAATGTAAGTAATCCAGCCATACCAAATCTTGAAAATAAAAACATTTTTGCAAAAATTTAGGTATATAAACTGGTCATTAAGCATCCCTGATGGAATATTGGTAACACGACCTGTAAAGTATATTAGTACAATATTTTTAATAAAATAACCGTCAGGATGTGTCCGTATACCTTCAGGGACAGCAGCTTCAGACATTAATAGCCTTTTCCCCTGTGTGCATTTCAAATCGTCATTCATTAATGTACCCTTCTAAAATAAAGAATAAAAATCTAAAATTTTAAACCTGTAGCTGTTGACTGTTATGACGAAATGAACTCGCCAATTCAGGAAAATCATCATCATTAAACATCAGTTTAATTTGTGTACAAATAATGTTGAGCGTTTTGCTCAAAATAGAATAAATTCAAGATAACAAAAAATATTAAAAAAAAAAGAATAATATTGAAAAAAATAAATAAATAAAAGAAAAATATTACTATATTAAAAAAAAAAAGAATTTTTGAAAAATTTTACACAAAAAAATTAATTTCTAGCCGATGTTAGGATTATTTTCCTGGTCTCTTTCCTTCCCATTAGTTAGTTCATAAGTTGAATTATCAATTTTCTCTTTGAAAATAACAAAACTTTATATTTAATGTTAAAAATAGTACCTGAATTATTTTTTCGAATATCTCCATTTGTTTGTATTTCTATATCATCTTCGGAAGAACAACTCCCCTCTGAATCGCTAGAAGTAGAGGCAGAAGTAGATGTTTCAATGTCAAGCTGTCGAAACTCCAAAGGGCCTTTATTTACATAATGTCCGTGTTTTAATGTGTCCATCGTTGTTGGAACCCATTCGTCATACTTAATAATTAAGTTATATTATAGTAGTAACGCACAAATTTAGTAATACACAATTAAATAAACTTATTTTAACTTAAGGCATAAAAATAACCGCTTCCGTATCATCAATGAAGTCATCTTCTTGCACATAACCAAGCCCTTTATCCATAAGATCCTCAGGTACAAATTTGAGAGGTTTTTTATTCTTCTTAAAATCTTTAGAACTAGAAGAGGGCGATGAAAAGTTTAATGTTCCCGTTCCCTTTAATAGTAAAAGATATTTTAAGTTGAAAAAAAAACTACATATTTGGCCTCAAGACGTCGTACGATTTCTTCAGCATCTCTATCGCGAAATCCATCACTTTTAACATCAGGTTGTTTAGAATCACATTTTAATTCATGACAAACCTGTTCATAATCAAATTTGGGATAATTCCTTGAAGTTGAAGGAAAAAGTTTAAATTCAATAACGCGTAAAGGACGTTGACCCGATGCAGACTTTTTATTTTTTGCAATACTGACTGAAGGAAACATACTAAAAAATAATAAAAAAAAAATAACTTTTAAATATTTTATTATTTTTACCTCCTTTGTTAGATAAGACTCTTTTTTTTCTATATTTCTCTGATATACAAAAAGTATGAATGGCCACTTAATCGCGCAACTTCATTGGAAATTTCGGGTGGGGGACGATTCAGTATCGCCGATTCAGTATCGCCGTTTCAGTATCGCCGATTCAGTATTTGCCGATTCAGTATCCGCCGTTTCAGTATTCGCCGATTCAGTATCGCCGGTTCAGTATACTGCCAAAAAGGGACGATTCAGTATTTAAGAATAAAAATGGGTGTTTTTTGTTTTTTCTTTTTCCGTTTCGCTTTCTTAGGTTATTATTATGCTATATTTTATTGAAGACTGGAAATAAAACAAAAATTGACAAATAATTTAACAAAAATTGACTAATAAATTAAACAAAGCTCGAAAATAAATCAATATTCATAAAAAATTTGGTTTTTTAATTAAAATGAAATGTATTTTCTAATTTACTGGTTGATATCCCTCTGTCAATGCCAAAATTCTTTGATCCACAGTTAGGTATTTTCTTGCTTTTTGAGGCGGATTGTGGCCATCGATAAGAAAGTGCCATATCTGCATCTGGAGTCAGATCCCCAATAGGAAGAAAATCTATAGATGTGATCCAACGAGATTGAGCGGCAAATAAAGGATCGTGTGTCATCAGAAAACACATCTTTCATAATTTCCTTGACTTTCCCTCCCAAAGATCAGAATTCTAAATTGTTTTATTTTAAATTCCCCTTCCCAACTCTTTTAATAAACCTGTGAATTTGACCGCTCATAATTCCCGAATAAGCCAAAAGAAACCGTTCTTCGCGGCCTTCTGATGGTTGTTGGTTTGATAATATTCAGGAAGTTCTAGCTGAGCAGCATTCATTGACATAATTTGGGGAGTTTCTTCGTTCTGTCTTGTATGTTTACAGTCTTAAAATTTATTCTTTTAATATTAATAAAATAAAATACCTTTTTTGTTGCATCCTTTTGGAAGTCTGGTTAATACCAGAGTAGGGATATTTTAAATATTGCTGTTTTTAAAACATGTATTTAATTTTTGGCTGTCCACGTTCTGATAAAGTTTCTGCCTCCATCTGAACCGGAAGATTAATTTTTAATTTACTAAAAAGAATTAAAAATTGAGTTTATGCTTTAAAAAATGAAAATAAATTAAAAATATTAAAAAGTAATTAAACTATCATGATCATAAAAAAAAAATTGCGAGAGAAATAAAGAATTTTATTCTTAAATACTGAATCGTCCCTTTTTGGCTATATACTGAATCGGCGATACTGAATCGGCGAATACTGAAACGGCGGATACTGAATCGGCAAATACTGAATCGGCGATACTGAAACGGCGATACTGAATCGGCGATACTGAATCGTCCTTTTCCGGGAAATTTCAGTTTTAAGTTAAAATTTTGGCTTTGTGACTAAGTCTGCAAGGGTGTACCCAAAAAAGTTGTTTTTCAAAATATAATGCTAGAATACAAGTTTTCAAAATTATAACTCTGAAACCCCTTTCTAAAAAACAAAGTCCGATTTACCAACAAATTAAAATAAACATTTACAGAATATTAAAACACAAAATTAAGCTTCAAAAGCTCAAACAAAAACTAAACAAGTTGTAACTAAAACCTAAAATTCATATGAACACTGGAAAATCTTCCTAAATAATTGCTAGCCTTAATTTTTTAGGTCCTTCCTCACTTATTTTAATTACTCCTTTTTGTTCTTCTTTTTTATTAGTATCAACATCTTTTTTTGTTGCATACATTAAGATCATAAGGAAAGGAAGATATGCAAGTGTATAACGAAATAAAAGGCGGGCATTTCTATAAAATATTTTTTTAAGAAGACAACAAAAAATTAATTACTTTGAATCTGGCTTTGAATAAAATTGCCATGCAAGAATTAACATCCCTAAATTTAAAGGAGCCGAAATTATAGAAAAAGTCCATGTTGTAAGCTCTGTAAGAGGTGCTGCCAACTGGCAAAGCAAAACCAGATAAATTGAATGCCTAAAATTTAAATTAGAAAAATTTTTTTCGAAAAAAAACCTCAAGGTTGTTCTTCGACAAAGTCCTTCATTTGTAATACACATCATTTTATAATTAGCATTTTTATAGTCTTCACGTAAATTCCAACTTAATGCATTAAAATGCGGGAATTGCCATGAAAAAAGTAATCCTCCAAGTACACAAGCAGCAGCGTCAAGGCACCCTGCAAAATTAGACATAAGCAAGTTTCATTTAAATTTTATTTGTTGCAAGCAAAAATTAAATAAGAGGAGATTGAATAGCGTAAGTGAATGTAACTTTTGAAAAATTATGTGATGAAAATGTGAGAATGAAACACCAAAATAAAGATGTAAATTTAAACAATTGCTCGCTTGTTCATTTTTTCCTTAGTTAATATAGAATAAATACCAGTTGCAGATGCATAGCCCATTAACGGAGGGATTGCTCCAACAATAGCTCCTACCCAAGTACAGCTTAAATATTTTTTAAAATTTTAATCATTTAAAATTCTAACAATAAACCTGTGATGCATTCTTTTCATTGGTGTATATAATCCTGCATATAATGCAATGTTTAAAAATCCAAGTCCAGAAGTAAGATGATTACAACCTAGAAAAATAATTTTTTTGAAAGTAAAAATAAGTAAACATAGACAAAGTATCCCAAGTCCACCAAAAGCTGTTGCCCCAGCAAAAAGGCAAGCATGAACTGGTGTCAACCGACCAATAGGAAGAACTCTCGATTGTGTCCCTTCAAAAATTATAAATACTTTTAATAAACCATAAAGTTTAAACTTCTCATTTGACTATCAAATTGCCTTTCCATAATATTATTACAAGCACAGGCTGATGCAGAAAGTAAAGCTGTTCCTGCAACACATGAACCAAATAAATGTGGTGAAATAGTTGCAAAGGAAGGAGACATAACTAAACCGCCCATTGTTGTTGAAGTAATTAATGCAGTTAAACGACATTTTGAAAGCTAAAAAAAAATAAAATAAAAATTAAATTTAATAAAAGTTGAAAGGAAACCTGTAAATAAGCATTAATTAAGCTAATTTTCTGCATTGGTGGTAATGAAGGCATTTTTAATGAGATCAGATAACCAAAACCCCTTAAGAGAACTTATCATAAGCTAAACCCTAGAAATTAAAAATGACAAATATATTTAACAAGAAATGGTTTCAATTGCTGTCTGATTATAAAATATATTATAAAAAATAAATAATCCATTAAATTTCTAAAAAAGATATAAAAACAATTTTTAATTTTATAACATTAAATGAATTAAAAGTAAATAATTCAACAACAAATAAGATACGCGTAAAATGAAAAAGGAAAAAATTTAAAATAGCGAAAATCTAAAACTAAAAATAATCGCGTAATAAATTTTTAAAAATAAAATTCGAAACCAAATTAATAAAAATATTTTTTTAATTTAATAATTATTTAGAATAATTTCAAGAAAATTTAAATGATCCTGGAACTGCTTGCGTCGCATCAAAGGCATAACCACCAGATTGAGCAAGATGTTTGGATTCAACTAATTTTTCTTCTCGTATACAAACATCTGTTAAAGCTTTTAATTCAGCCATACGTTTTTCACCAAGTTGTTCTTGATTACAAAGAACATTAAATAATTCTGGACTATTTTGTTTTAAAACTAAAAATAATTAAATAAAATGATTTTAATTTTTATATTTAAACCTTCAAGTGTATGTTTAAAGAGTACAAACACATTCAATCCTTTCTTATCATCCTGATCATCTATGGTTGTTGTGTATGCTTCCAAATCATTTTCTTCCTAAAAATTGTTTGAAAATAATTATGTTTTGATTAAAAGTAAAAACCTCATATCCATCATCTGTTATACTTGATGTAGTCTCATATTCATCAAATAAATCACTTTCAACACTCTGGTCTCCGATACTTTTAACTGTATTTCTCCTACGTCTTTTTTTATCGAAACTGTTTTCACTCTCTATAGCCTCCAGATATTCCATATTATCTTAAAAATAATCAAAAATTATTCTATAAAATAAAAAACAAACGTTCATCAATATCATCATCGGAATCTTTAAGTTCAGCATTTACTCTTTCATGATCCTCATCATTAGATTCTTCATCGTCATCATCTGAATCTTCTTTTATTCGGTCGGCTAAGCTTTTTATGCAATTTTGTAAACTTTTAAAGAGATCTAACAACCAAACAATTATCTAATAAATAAAATTATATTTTATATGTAAGACAAAAATGAAATACTTTAGTAGATTCATGATGAAACATAGTTGGCACTTGTCCACTCGACAAAAGTCGGCAAAGAAACCAAATAAGCATTTTACGATCATGTATTCCTTCAAAATTATGTCGATTCTCATATAATCCATTTAAAAACCAATCAAAAGTAGTTTTTTGTGTATCCATTTGAGTATGTTCAAAAAGATTAGTACACAAATTAGAATCGCTATAAAAAGCTGCAACAAGTACCTAAAAATAGAAAATAAAAAAGAATAACAAATTTTGAAACCATTAAAAGTTGTGGCCTGTATTGATCTATAGAATTTTCCTCTTTTATTGGATTTTGAAGTTGAGTCAAAACTAAACGGATAATATGAGCCAAGCAGGAATTTACATGACCTTGACTTTGAAGAACAAAAACCTTTAACAAAGACAAATAATTGAAATAAAATTTAAAAAAAAAATACCTCAAGCATTTTAGCTGCGTGTGCCTTTCCAAGTTCATCACACTCATTATCGCAAACAGTTTTCTCACACATTGATAACAACATTTGTATTCTTTCTTGAGATGCCATAAACGTTTCAGTTCCAACTGTAAGAAAAGAATGCAAAACAGGCATACAATCTGTTTAAATAAAAAATATAAATTCCGAACAAATAATAAGCAATACCAGCGAAAAATGTTGTTCCTTCTTCATTAAAAGCCTTAAAAACTAAATCAAATACTTGCCACATTTCAGGTGAAATTCTAACAGCAATTAAAGTGTGGACTAAAGAAAGAGCTTCTTCAAAAAAGTCTAAATTAAAAATAAAAGAAATTTAGTAAATAAATAATTTTCAATTTTACTTTCACAATAACAATCAAAAATTGTTATAATACAATTTCTAACAATAGGCTCAACTTTTGAAATAATTTCAGGATGATCTTCTAAAAGACCCAAAATTGTTTCTAATGTAGTCAAAATCCCCATAGCTCCAACTGAATGATCTTCATAAATTTGATCATCATTTGAATCACTACTTTTAACCATTTTGTTGAAAATATCAACCTTTTTATTGATTTTTTTTATTAATTATTAAATAAACGCTTAACTAATTCAACAGTTATTTCATAAGAAACAGGAATAATTTCCTCTTCAAAATTTTCAACTAAGGTATCAACAATTGTGGGTAAATCATCAAGATGTGTTTCGGCAACAAGCCTCAATAAAATAATTAAGACATCACGAATGTGTGGACGAACAAATTGTACCACTATAAAAAATTATTATTAAAAAGTAAAATTGAGAAAAAAAACGGTATTTACCTCCTCCCCTTTGATCTTGATCATTTAATAACGATTGAAGTGCTAAAGCAGCTTCAACTTTCACAGGCACTTCATGGTCTTCTTTTATAGATTTAATAAGAGTATTAACAACGCGTTCTAATATAATCATATTTTTAAATAAAGTATCCGAAGCAAAATGAATAACATAACATGCCCTTAATCGAACAAAACGCGACTTGAAAAAGAAAAATAATTATATTTGAATTCCAAAAAAACCTCATGTCCAATTCTTGGAGTTACATGTGCATCAATTAATTTCTCAACATCCTTTTTATATTTCTGGAAACGATTTATTAAATAATCCTAATAATTTACATTAGATTTGTTTAACTGAGTAGAAATAACAGAAATCATGTGCAACGCACCATCGACTTGTTTTACACTTGATGTTGGTGTCAAATTTTGCAAAATAAATTCAAGAATTTGTTGCATAATTCCCTGCCTTTTTGAAATAATTTGAAGAAGAGTAGAAGCTCCGGATGAAGGCTGATGCAGATCCTTTAAGCCATTTTTTAAAAAGTACTTTGCATATTAAGAAGAAATAACCTCGTAAACGTCATATTTGTAACGTAAAAATTCTTCACAATCATCAGACCAAAGATCCTCATCCTCTTGTGTGTATTGTAACAAAGGAAATATGACATTTTTGAGGAGAAGCTTAAACAAAATGAAACAAAAATAAAAACAACATACCTCGAATTTTGGTTTAATAATAAGCCAAACTTGAGACTGAATCAATGCATCAGATAAATGGATTAAAACAAGATACAAAACATAATCTGATATAAATTTTCCATTAATGTAGTCATTAAGAACAGTTGCAAGCTAAAAAGTGAAAAAAATTAAAAGAATAAAAAGAATACTAAGGAATCGACTATCGGTAATAAATAAGAACGAGAATATTCCTCAGCAAATAATAAATAAGCTTTATCTACGTTGCCTTTATTTCCATATCTTTAAAAAATTAAAAAGATTATACATAGAATTTAAAAAAACCTTTCGAAAACTCTTTGAATTATTTTCATTGACCATTTTTTACATTTCCACCAAATTGTACCTTCACGCTCATCGATTGGAACAGCTTCACATTCAACAGGAGTTGGTTTAAGAATAATGTCAATAAAAAGTTTGAGCCATTGAGAAAATTCAGGCATTGAAAGAATTTGAGTATTCAATGAAAACTAGAAATTGAGACACATTTCAAAATAAAAATAAGAAACAATAAAACCTGAACAAAACTGTAAAATATTTTAAGTATTTGTTTTTGTAAAAGACAAGATGAGGAGGTTTGATTTTCAATAAGTGTTGAAAGTCGCTCCCGAATCAAAGGAAGAATTTTGGACATAAAATCAACAAGTGGAACCCGCTCCTTCTGCCGTTTATATCTAAAAAAATTTAGATTATTAATCGAACCAAATAAACCTTCCTGAGGAGATGAAAACGCTCCTAGGAACAGCCCAGGTTTGTTTTCGATAGGGACTATGGCCCGTTAACAACCTGAACTAGGACCAAATCTTACTCCCATATAAAGCAAAAACATACTCAAAGATTTTGCATAGTCTATGAAGAATAAGCAAAGCACCATGAAGTTCTTCACTTGTATCTGAACCTAGAAAATGGTGAAGTTCAACAGTAAAAGAAGGCCATCGGTTGGGGAAGTCATGACGCAAAATATTTTGAATCATAATGCATAAATGGATTCTAGAAACGATTAAAAAAATATGCTTAAGAAATACTTGATTGGTTCAGGTGCAGAAATTATTGTTTCAATAATGTGTTGTCTAATAAAAATTTTATCTTGTTCACTAACTTCCCATTGATTATTAGTTTTATCTTTCTCAACAAACCAATGCTCATAGAAAAGATTTTTCATATAAATAACAGCTGCTTGACGAACAGCACAATCCAAATTTTCATTCCTAATAATTTGAAGTAGCACTTGTGGAAAACATATCAGTGAGGAAACAGTTTTAAGGTATTCAGAAGCTCCACTTTGCCCATCAGGAATTGTTGTTGACTTCAATGCTTCGATTATGTGATTAATTTCCATAATTAAAATAAAATAAATGCCTACAAGAAATTATATATCCTTTTTAGATTCTATCTCGTTTATTCAGATACAAAAAAAAAGTCAGACTCTAACAATTATTTTCTTCTCTAACCTCTAAAAATGCAAAAAGCCAAAAATAATCATTACGCCAAAAAATAAAAAAATGGAACAATTTGAATCTATACAACAATCCGCAAACAAACCAGTTTACGCCACTCTCAAAATCACTCTTTCAAATAGTTAAACCTGTCGATCCCGCTCATTAATTGAACACTGCATCTTGACCACTTCTGAATATTTTCTAATTCAGAATATTTTCTAAGAAAGTTAGAGAAAATTTAAAAAATGAAAAACAATGAAGCGAAAAATGAAAAAATGAAGCAAATATAAGAGGAGCGCGGGGTCAAAATTTTTAGCTTGCAGTTTTTTTATTTTTAAACTTACAAAATTTTGCCAGAGAACTAGCCACCATGAAGAGCATGCTGACCACCAATAGAGCATATTGTCCACCAAAAGAGCTGTTGACCACCACCATATTGAGCAAGAGCATATTGACCATCCTTTAAAAAAATTAAAAAAAAAATCACCACCCTGTCGAGCATATTGAACCAAAAAGCATGTGACATCCCCAAGGCATATTGAGCACCAGAGCATATTGGCCACCTCAAAGCATGTTGACCACCAGTTGATCATCCTGTAAAAAAATTTAAGAAAATAACCACCCATATTGACCAACATCAGAGCATGTTGACCACCACCAGCGAGCATATTGCACCAAAAAGCATGTTGACATCACCAGGGCATATTGAGCACCAGAGCATATTGACCAACAGTAGAGCATGTTGACCACCAGTTAATCATCCTGTAAAAAACTTAAAAAAATAAAACCATCCTGTTGAGCATATTGGCCAACACCAGGACATATTGATCACCAGCATGTTGACAATCAAAGCATATTGACCACCACCAGAAAGCATATTGACCAGAAGAGCATAACCAAGTTGCTGAATTGAAAAATTGTAAAAAAACATTAAAGAAAAAGTTGACGCACAACATGGTCGTAACTAAGCCACCCTGGAAAAGAAAAATCTTTTAAAATGAATTTTTGATTAAAATTTTTATTTTTTATCAAATTTTTGCATCGCGCGCAGTCGGGTTGGAATGGGGAACAAGAGTGAACGAAATAAAAAAAACAAAAAAAGAATAAAATAAAAACTCGGGTGCACCACGAGAAAAAAAACACGAATGATTAAAAAAAAATTAAAAAAACATTGTCGTGATATTTAAATCAGAATTGAAGGACGATTCATCGCTGCCATCAGTGCATTCGTATATGTACCTATTTGTAAGAAAGATTTTAACGTTAAAAATATAAATGGCGTAAACATGTTAAATTTAATTTTAATATGTTAATTATATTTATACTGAAGAATATTACAAAAATATCTAAATATATGTCAAATTATGCATTATTATTAATGGATTCAGTCAGTAGCTTGTAAAGAACATTTTTATGTGTCGTTTGATAACCAAGTCCATGACGAATGTAACCATCAGCTCCATGGGCTCTGTCATAACGAACAGTGTCAATCATTTGGCGAGCTGAAATTATTCAGAATTATGTATGTTAAACGTAATTATCAAACCTTCATCAAGTACTTCTTTATAAGAATTAAAGGTATATGTGCCTTGTTGATTCTCCGTTTCACTTATTTCATGTAATGCTTCCACTAATGTATTAAGTCGATGAATCAACATCCCAATCGTCTGTACCTAAAGTATAGACTTAATTAAAGTTATTGTAATCCAAAATTATACTATGAGAATTCCCATCAAAAAGAAGATTATTCCAATTCCAAGTGGATCAACTTTCAGTGCTTCCGTTGTGTCTTCGAACTTACCCGTTGTTTCGTTCATTTTAGTCCATTTAAAACCCTCTGTAAACATTTCATATTAGTTAAAATAATTCTCAAACAAAACACCATATGGTATAAATTTCACAGATAAAACGTCCTTATGTCGTTGAAGTAAAAAGACAGCCAGAACAAGCAATCCATTCATTAAAATAATTGAAAAGGCGATTCTATTCCGTAAAGAGACAAGACCAGCAGCAATCTGTGCCTGTTCTTTAACGGTCGATGCTATTGGCTTGAATGACGAGATTTTTGGTTGGACTAAAATACAAACCTTCAAATATCTGTCAATGAGCTCATCCCAAAATGTTTCTTCACCAGCACGTAACCTTCCACGATCGCAACACTGAAGATATTCACAATCCATCCACAAAGAACGCTTACAAGGATCTGAAATGACAGAGTGTCTCTGCAAAGTTTGTAATCTCCGAACCGCTACAGCCTAAAAGGATCTTTTAAATTTGTTTCAAAAAAAATAAACCTCATAACCGCTTCTCATAGGTAGATCAGTCTCTTTTGATTCACGAAGCACAACATCAACCATGTCTAATGGTCGGCCAAATCTTCTCTCGACTGGCGTACATTCCAAGGAAGTATTCGATTCCTTAATTTAATCTAGCTAGAAATGCTTATCAAGAAAAGACCTTCAATGTAAGCAATAATCGTTCTGTTCGTTCAATTTTTCTTTCCAATGTACGAATCCGAGCGCTGGACTCTTCAGAACCACGAAAACGAATAAGTAATCGTGTAAGAAATGAATTTTCATCATTCAAATTTGCAACTCTTCGTAGTATTCTTTCTGCAACATTTTCCTTATATGTCGACTGGCCAGTAGCTTTAGCAACCGCTTCTCGTGTACCCCAGTTAATTACATTTAGATTGATGAGTGAATAAAGGGAAAGAAAAACATAAGTCGATGGAATCATTAAAAAGAAAATTGCTCCGAATATAATATTTGAAAATTCCTTTGGGTGAATACAGGAGGCAAAAGAGAAAATAATGACCATTCCAAGAACAAACATAGAAGTTGGTGAAAATACAGTTTCAAGTACTATCTGATTGGTTGTAGCAATAAGGACAGCAAGCATAATAAATGCATATACGACTGAAGCAATTTTTGCAAATGCTAATTGAATGGTTGAGTCCAATAGAAAACAACAACAAATGAATGCGCATACTGGGATAGCATTATAGACAAGCACACGTGTCGAATCAATAGCAAAAGCGGCAACCTAATTTTGAAACATAAACACTGATTAAGTTATTAACCTGTGCATATACAAGCATTGTAAATATAATGGCAGGACCAAGCAACGAAAATCCAATAACGATCATTTGATATATTATGTAAAGTTTTGAAATGCTTGCGTTGTTTTTTGATGCCAACTAAATGACGTTTTTCCTCAAATATGTTATATAAAAAAATTAAACCTTATAATCCGCTAATAAGTCTAAAGTATTTGCAATAGAAGATGGTGTCCATCTGCGGCGTTGATTAAAAAATTCATCAAAACCTTCAGGTGCATAAGTCTCTGCATCAGAAGCAGCAGCATACTCAATACGATAACCCTTGAAAATTAAAATTAGTTAGTTAAAAAATCAAAAACCTGTTTAAGCATGAGTGTTGAAAGCCAACGATCTTCTCCTTGGTCATACTGGACAAAATGTCTCGGTTCTGATGCAGTCTTCGTATACTTATTCATTATATTGTCATCCATTAACGCAGATGCTCGAAATAGTGAAAAGCAACCAGGCGCGCATAATACACATCCAAAAACATGTTCCGCTGCTTTTTGAAACCAATGTGCAATTGCATATTCGAATTTTTGATACCAAACCATTATTCCTAAAATAATTTAATAAAACCCTTTTCTAACAAAATAAAACCTTCCCCAATTGGATGAATACGACCACAGGCACAACCAACATCACTTTTCAAATTCATAAGATTAATTAACCTAAGAACAGCGTTAGGCTCAAATTTTGAATCACCATCAATTGCCAAAATATAAGTATTGTCAGCCTGAAAGATTTATTTTAATTAGTTTGGAGATTTAATCTTACTTGTAATTGCCGATCTTCTACGCTAAGATGCGAATCTATAATACGGTGTCCAAGCAAATAGTACATATACATGACCTAAATATTGTAAAAATTAAACTATGTTTTAATTGAAACCTGTGACCATCGCTTTTTATGCCGAATTAAACGTTTATCTTTAAGATGTACAAAGAGAAGAGCGCCACCATTTAATGCCATTACAAGACGTCCACCATAAGGTGTATTGACAAGAACACGCGTGTACAAGTCTGTCTCAGAATTTTCAGATCTTGATAGTTTTAATATTAATTAAATAACAAAAAACCGAGTCAATTCAATTAATACATCAAACAATAACTTGAAGTAATCATTAGGTACCCGTCCACATTCTCGGTCATCAGTCCATGCATCGTCAAAGAAAATATGAACTGTTAAAAAACAAATTTAAATTATAATTGTAAATTAACTTTCTAATCGAAACTTGATTCCGTCCATTGAATTTCTTTCGCTCTGTCGAGTAGCCTGTTCAACATCAAGTCTATAAAGTATTTAAAAAATAACTCGTACAAAGTAACTTTAAAATTGATCGAAGCATTTGTGTCATTTCATTACGTGTTTCGTGCCACATTGTTGCACACACATATAAAGTTATTATTCTTTCCATATGCCCGTTTATAATTCGAATAAGACTTTCCTCAGCCACAGCATCATCATCGGAGGTATAGTCGACATCCTAATAAAAAAAAATTAACATCACCCACCCTATTAAAAAAACCTTTTTTGCAATAGAATAACGAAAGACAACAAGTGACTGGCAAATATCCAATCCACTCATCATTGGTGTCATTGATTCGATACTGATAATAAATAATATTCTATATAAGAAAGTAATTTTAAAACAAACATTTCATCCGTTTTATCATATTTCTTTCCATTTGTAAACTTTAAACTCCAAATAATATAAAAGAATAGCCAAAACCATATTATATAATGATCGGTAACAATTCCAGTAGGGTGAACACCTATTATATAAATTTAATGAACGTGTTAAATAAAACCTTTAGTACAAAATAAGTTGAGGTCGAAATATTTTAAAATGACGTTAATTCGACAAATTGGAAGTAAATGACACAATCCATAAAAATTGAATAAAAGTAAAGGTGTTGATAAAAATACTGGGTGGATACAAGTAAACAAATTTAGACGCATTGCAGCCAGAAATCGAAAACAAATACGCAAGTAAAAGTTAAGTGACAATGAGATCAAAGCCAAAATAAAAATTCTTCTGAATGAAAAATGATAAAAATTAAATGGTGAAAGCCTACGCTTGATCACCAAAAATTCCTTCTTTGCTTTTGAACAGCATTAAAATTAAAGTTCCAAAAGGAATATTATGGTGTCTCAAAGAATAATAAAGGACTGAAGATGTACATATAAAGCGAAAGAAGGAAGCAACCATTCTTGTTTCTGGATTGAGCTTCCTCATACCGTATTTAATCTAAACAAAAAGTTTCATGATTCGACAATGGTCATCACCTCATAAAGCTCTTGAAAAAGACCACTAGTTTGTTTAGTGTCCACCCAACTTTCCCAAAAACCGAGTGAACAAAGTATAAAAGAAAGAGGGAGAAGAATGCCAAATCGGAACTGTGGATGACCATCAAAAAGAGCCCACAAATAACCAGCACTAAAAAGTAAACCAAAAAGAAATGCAGATGGTAGGCTGGCAGAAATGCATGCAAAACGCCAACTAAGTGAACGATTCAAATCAAAAGACCGTCGAAAATTTTGAAGGGCATTTTTTATGTAGTAAAAGCAATGGAATGCACAAGTAAACAAAATACATCGAGAAACATCCAACATCGGAAATATGTTCAAAACGGCTAATGAAAGTCCAGTAGCACGAAATGATTCCAGAATAATAAACTTAAAAGTAAAAAATACTTTTTAAAAAGGAATGTTGACAAACAATTCCTATTAATGAACGATCAGCTTTTGTATTAAACCTAATTTTGAACAAATCCTGCACAAAGGCACTAACGTCAGGAATCGTTTGAATAAGCCAGAGTGCTGCACATATTGAAGATAGTCGGTCAAAATCCTGGTCAGTTGAAGGGCCTTAAAACAAAGTGTTAAAGATTATCAATTAAAAATAAACTTTTGCAACGTCCATAGAATTTAGTGTCAGTCATTATATAGTTAAGCCCTATGTTAGTTGAAAGCAGTATAATAATGGACTTGGAAACTAGCACCGCTACTAGAGAGGAGCAGTGAGAAATTACAAAAATTATTAACTAAAAGCAAAATAGAATCAGAGATTTGTAGCAATAAACAAACCTTTAGCCATTGTAACCAACGAATATAATGAGAATGTGATTTTTGTGGTGTACGTTTCAAGCGAGGATGAGTCCTAAATGCATCCCATTTGTGGTGATCACGATATAAGAGCATTACAAACTAATTTTATAATAAAAAGAAATTTATTTTAAAAAAATTAAATAGAACGAAGTTTTAAAGAAAATGTATGTACATAAAAAACTAAGGAGATAATAATAGTGCGGTAACAATGAGATTGATATAACCTATTCCTAAAATGTATCGACAGTTAATTATAATGCTTAAGATTCTCATTGTCAGTAAAAAAGTCAATATAAATAAACAAAAATTAACAATCCAATAAACACAAAAATGTAAAATAAAAAATGTAATCAGAAAAAAATCGAGAAAATTTTCTTCGCAATTAGTTCAACTGGAAAATGACACTTGGTCAATAGGACACTTGAGCAGATCGTCATTTGAAAATAAATACTTATGATTCTAACGCTAAAAAATAATTTTTCTGACTGTGAACAGCTGTTTGGTAGACATGCATTTATTTATATTTCTATTTTTTTGTGATCTTTGAAGTTCATTTTTTGTCCTATCCATATCTTTCCTTTTATTTGTTATCTTTTAGTTCACAACAAATAATATTTTATTAATTTTTTAGGCTGCCAAGGTAAAATGTTACTTTATATTTATCGACTGTTTCCTTATTCATTTGTAAAAAGAACACATTACTACAAAAGTTGTTTACTTCAGACTCGATGTTTTTCTGAGATTAAGGAAAAATCTTCGGAAAAATTGTCTCACAATGGAATGGTTGTTTCTGCTTTAAAGGAAATTAATCCAGGTTGTTTCATGCCCATTTTTAGTTATTTTATATTTAGAAGAACATCGGGTTTCACTTACTCCATTGGCTGCTACTACTTTACTCAAATGTGGTATTAACGTAAAAGTGGAGAGAGGTGCAGGTTTATTATCTTCAATATCTGATGAGGAATTTGCAAAAGCTGGCGCAAAAATTGTTGAAAAACAGGAAGCAACAGCAGCTGATGTTTTACTCAAAGTTGCCATTTTATAATTATTCTTAATTTCTAAATATTTCTTTTAAATTTAGGTCCGTTGCCCTGAGGCAGAAGAAGTTTCCTTTTTTCGCCCTAATTCTACCCTCATTTCTTTTATTTTCCCCGAGAATAATAAGGTTGTTTTAGACGTATTAGCTAAACGTAAGATGACTGTGTTTGCAATGGACAAGATTCCCAGGATATCCCGGGCTCAGGTTCTTTATTTCATTAATATGATATGCATTAAAATTGTTTGTAATAATAGTCATTTGATGCGCTTAGTTCGATGGCTAATATTGCTGGTTATAAAGCTGTGGTTGAGGCGGCAAACAATTATGGGAAATTTTTCGCTGGACAAATTACTGCTGCGGGAAAGATTCTTCCTGCAAAAGTGCTTGTTGTTGGAGGAGGTGTTGCGGGATTAAGTAATTTACTTTAAAATGTCTGAGAAAAAATTTTAGAACTTTTAAGGTGCAATTGCTACAGCAAAAAATTTGGGTGCAATTGTTAGAGGCTTTGATACTAGAGCTGCTGTGAAAGAACAAGTACAATCTCTTGGGGCTGAATTTTTAGAAGTTTTTTTGGGATTTAAATACATTTTATCGCTTCTTTAAAGGTAAAATTGAAAGAGTCTGGTGAAGGTACCGGTGGTTATGCAAAAGAAATGAGCCCTGAATTTATTGCTGCAGAAATGGAACTTTTTAGGCAACAATGTCGAGATGTTGACATTATAATTAGTACTGCAGCAATTCCTGGGAAAAAAGCTCCAGTTCTTTTCAATAAAGTAGTTTTTTTATTTATTTTATTATTTACTCGCAAATTACAGGAAATGGTTTCATTAATGAAACCAGGCTCAGTTATTGTTGATTTGGCGGCTGAATCAGGAGGAAATTTTGAAACAACAAGACCAGGAGAAGTATATACAAATGAAAATGGGGTTCTCCATATTGGATACAAACAAATGCCTAATCGCCTTCCTGGACAAAGTTCAGCTTTATATGCTAACAATATAACAAAATTTTTATTGTCAATTGGTGATCAAAAAGAGAACTTTTTTATTGATTTGGATGTATTTTTAAATTCATTTTATTCTTTATCTTTCTCCTTTAAGGATGAAGTTGTTCGTGGATCAATTATTTTACACAATGGAACTCTTTTATGGCCTCCCCCTGTTATTGCTCAACCATCTCCTACCTTACCAAAATCAAGTGTTGAGTTGGAGGCAATCAAACTTGAAGAAGAAAGTCATTTTATTAAAAATCTAAAAAAGGCTTCACTTTATGCTGGAGGTTATATTTAATTATTGTAAACATGTTTAAAATTTTTATTTTAGCGATTGGATCTGCTAATTTACTTGGATATGTCAGTCCAAATTTGGCTTTTACTCAAACAATAACTACGTTTTCGTTGGCAGGCATCGTTGGTTATCATACAGTTTGGGGGGTAACTCCTGCATTACATAGCCCACTCATGTCAGTAACTAATGCTGTATCAGGAATTACTGCGGCAGGAGCATTGCACCTTATGGGAGGTGGTCTTGTACCTCAGAATTCAGCACAAGCATTAGCTTTAGGTGCAGCATTTGTTTCTTCAATTAATATTGGTGGTGGTTTTACAATTACAAAGAGAATGTTGGATATGTTTAAACGACCAAGTATTTTAATTTTTTATTAAACATATTCTATTTTTTTAATATTTAGATGATCCACCAGAATACAATTATCTTTTTGGTATACCTGCAGTTGTACTCCTTGGTTCATATTCTCACGGCATGCTTTATGGTTTTGAACAAATTCACGGGGTTGCAGCACTCACATCTTCTCTTTGCTGTGTTGGTGCAATTTCAGGTTTATCCTCGCAAAATTCTGCTCGGCTTGGTAATTCCCTTGGAATGATTGGTGTTGCTGGTGCAGTATGTACTACTCTTGGACATTTACACCCTGATCCACAAACTCTTGTTCAAATGTGTACTGCAATATCTTCAGGTTCGCTAATTGGAGCAATAATTGCCGGGAAAATAAAAGTTTGTTTTAATATACTTTGTTTTCAGTTTTCTTTAGGTAACTGACTTACCTCAACTTGTAGCACTTTTTCATAGTTTTGTTGGAATTGCAGCAACTTCTACATGTGTTGCTAACTATTTGACAGAATATTCCAACTTTTTGACTAATCCAGAGGGTGCTGCTGCACTTAAAACTTGTTTATTCCTAGGCGCATATATTGGTGGTGTAACTTTTACTGGTTCATTAATGGCTTATGGAAAACTTCAAGGTGAATAAATATTTTATTTTTCTTTGATTTTCTGCAGGTATTCTTGCCAGTGCTCCGACTTTATTACCTGCAAGGAATGTACTTAATTCTAGTCTTTTACTTGCAAATTTAGTAGCATTGGGAGTTTATTTGGGTACAAATGATTTGACTTTGGGTCTTTCAATGCTTGGAACAACTTCTTTACTTTCTTCAATTATGGGTGTCACACTTACAATGGCTATTGGAGGTTTTGAATATTAAATAAAGGGGAAGTATAAGTTAAACCACCTGATAAGTTTCTATCCTATAGTGTTTATTTTTCGCTTCCTCTTACTAAATTCAGCTCTCTCCCACCTAGCTACAGAGTATTGCTTTTCCTTTTTAAAAAATTATTATTTTTAAATTTAGGAGCTGATATGCCAGTTGTAATAACTGTGCTCAATTCTTACAGTGGTTGGGCACTTTGTGCTGAAGGTTTAATGCTTAATAATAATTTATTGACAATTGTTGGAGCACTTATTGGGAGTTCTGGAGCAATTCTTTCACATATAATGTGTAAAGTATGTAAATTTAAAATATATTTTTTTTTGCAATTATAGGCAATGAATCGTTCTCTCATTAACGTTATTTTGGGAGGAGTTGGTACAAAATCACGAAAATCTGGACCTGCCCAGCAAATTACTGGAACGGCTCAATTCACTGATGTCGATCAAGTAATTATTTTTCAAAATTTAATTTAATTTAATAATTAATTAGGCAGCAGAAATGGTAAAGGATGCAAAGAAAATTATAATTGTGCCTGGCTATGGACTCTGTGCAGCACAAGGTAAATAAAGTTAATTGGAATATTTTTATTTATACTTTTAAACAAGCTCAATATCCCATTGCTGAACTGGCAAAATTATTAAATTCACGAGGAACTCAAGTACGATTTGCAATTCACCCCGTTGCTGGCAGAATGCCTGGTCAATTAAATGTTCTTTTGGCTGAAGCTGGTGTTCCATATGACATTGTAGAGGAAATGGATGAAATTAATAATGATTTTTTGGATACTGACTTGGTTTTAGTTATAGGAGCGAATGATACAGTGAGTAATTTAAATAAAGAAAAAACTCATAATTTAACTAATTTTAATAGGTAAATAGAGCAGCAGAGGAAGATCCAAGTAGTTCAATTGCTGGAATGCCTGTGCTAAAAGTGTGGAAAAGTAATCAAGTTATTGTAATGAAGAGAACAATGGGAGTTGGATACGCGGCTGTAGATAATCCTATCTTTTTTGATCCAAATACACATATGCTTCTTGGTGATGCAAAAACTGTTTGTGACAAATTACTTGCAAAAGTAAAGGAAGGAGCTTAGAAGATAGAGGTTTTTTACCATTTTTAATATTTTTTTTTTTTTTAATTTTGCTCAATATTCGTGATTCCTTGTATTTTTAGGATTCTAATTAATTTAATACCTTAAAGTAACCTTAATTTTTTGACTCCCTAAACATGGTTATTTTAGCCTTATTTCCTCATAGTCTCGATTTTTAAATTTATTGCATTTAACTTAAAATTAGCCATTATTTGCCATGTTCTTAAGTTTTATATTTTCTATATATGGTGTTCTTTTCTATTATATTTAATTGAAAATTTTATGATTTAGTAATGGAATGATAATATTTTTTTGTTATTTTATAAAAGAACATATGTAATTAATGTATTCTCTTGAAAACTAAAGGCGTATACTTGTATAATTAAAAATATTTAAAAAATTTAATAAAGTACAATTTTATTTTCCCGATGTTTTTTTAGCATTGTGAAAAATAAAATAAAGATATAGAAAAATCTTAAGGATTTGTTTACTACATAATTTAAAAGTTTTTAATGTTATGAAGGAATTGTTAGCCTCTTATAGCACTACTTTACACTATTTTTTAGTTTTTTATTCTCCGACATGACAAGACTTAATATTTTTTGTCCTTTTCATTTACTTCTAGGATGCTATAGGGGTTTTTTTCCTATTCTTGGATTCTCTCGTCTTCCCTTCACTCAAGCATGTTACTGCACATTGAATACTATTGGACTATTCTTCCTAAGCTTCACCTCGCTAAACGGCCTCCTCCTTTTTTCAAATACTTATCGATCTATTTGTTCGTCCAGATAGACTCATTCTTTTTCTCGATTGCTTGGACACTTTTTTGGGGGAAATATGTAAGTGGCCAAGAAGTCATCCATTCTTTTTTCCCTTTTATGCCCATTATTCCAGTTTCCATTATTATTTTATCTTCATCGTTAAACGTCAGAGCATCTTCATTCTCTTCATGTATTTGGCCAGAGTGCAAGAGAGAAAGGGAGGGGATTAAATAGCGGCAACTTTTCTAAATAAACAATTTTACCCCACATTTTATTGACCAAAAATAGCAAAAGTGCGATAATTGTTAAAGATATTGACGTCAAAAGAAAATGCCATTTCTGGCGACATTATTTAGTCTAAATTGAGGTATATAATTATGTCCCTTCTTTACACTTTTTTTGTTTATTCATTTTTATTTATTGAAAGGAAAATAATTATAATTTACTTTTTCGTTTAAAAGTATAGGTAGGGACTTGTCATTTTGAAGATTCATCTTTTACTAACTTCACTAATTATTTTTTAAATTTAACAAAAATGGACCGAAGCGACTTACAAAGAACTGGTAACCTTTTTAAAAATATTAACTTTTATATTTTTGCAGTTGAAAGCCTTCGTCACCAACTGCGTATTCAACGGGTGCCAATTTCCAGATCAGGAGCTGAATTGAAGACTTATATTGAACAACATCAGCCTAATGACCCACTTGTCAACCCAGTGGAAAAAGCACGGTAAAATAAGTTTTTTAAAGATTAAAAAGTTAAAAAAATACAATTACGTCCGTTTTAGAAATCCATGGGCAGAAAAATCCAAGTGCGAGGTCCTCTGATTCATGTTTTTTGTTCAAAAATCAAAATGATGCTTTCTTTTTTATGCTTTTCCCCTGCCTCATTCTTTAAAACATTTTATTATAATTTCATTAAACAATAAAGCTTAAATAAATGAAAATTTATTTTAAAAATAAATAGAATATTGAAAAATACTGGGGTTGCAATCCATCAAATCCCTATTCATCGAATAAAATAACACAAAACCCTATTGATCGACGTTAGAATGATAAATTGGATTGTGGTATTTCGATGAACTGGAGATGGAACTGAAAGAGATACTTTTGTAATTTATAAAAAAAGGCTTTGAGAATGTTAAAATGCGCCAGAAATTATATTTCATCTATTATACTATAAAAATTCCAAACTTGCCCAAGGCACTTTACATACAAAAAAAGGGCCAACAACTTAAAAATTTTTACATTTAAGGGAAATATTTAAAAATAACTTACATCCACTAATGAACACAAAACGCAGCTTAAAACAACAATTTGTATTTGCCAATCTAGATGTGTTTTTGTTGGCAGACCACATCCTTGAATATTAACTGAAGTGTTGAAGGCTCTACTTTTAGGCAGGTATTGAATACATAAAGGATCGATTGGTTGAATGGCCCAAGCACGTCCTTCCTGTGACTGTCGACAACATGAACGGGGAACTTTAAAATATAATTAAAAATAATTTTAAACTAAAAAACCGTATGAACTCGTTCCACGTTCATTATTTGTTATGAACCAAAAAGAATTAAAATATTCAGTAAAATTATAACCACCACAGCAGTGATGCTAGAAACGAGTAAATTTAATTTAATTTTATAAATATACATAAAATTGCACAGAGTCCATAACTGGTGCTACCCAACGATCCCTATTATAACTAAAAAAAATTTAAAATATGAAGTAAAAACTGACCGATTTTTTGAAATATTAGCCAAATAAGCACTCATACTATCAGTATCAGCAAACTAAAAAAATTCTTATTAATATTGGAATAAAATGTTGCCTTTGTTTGGTGTAAAATACATAGGAGAACAACACCAAGTTTTGCAAGTAGTCCAATTAATAAAAGAAGAATGAACTAAAAATTATTATATAAATTCTTTGAATTGGAGAAAATAAAAATAGTACATTTCTGATTATGAGTACAAAACTTTAGAGAAGGGGGAAAATCTTCAATTTTTAAAAGATTTTTCAGAAAACTTACCGATCCAAGTAAAAATCGTTCCAATTTTACTGCGCCAACACAACCAACAGCTCCCACAAAAAGCATCATTAAAGCAGTTCCACCCATTAAATAAATTCCAAATTTAAGTAATGGAGCATTCTCAGAAAAGTGTAATAAATCTAATTGAAAATTCTGTGCTGGATCAAATAAAACCCAAAGGGAAACTGAAAGAAGTGCAAAACCGGTAATCTGAAAATTTAAGAAGTTAATAAAATTATAAAGTATTTACGTAAAGAAGAAAGTTGGTGAAAAATAGCGATGATTGTAAAAGATTTGATACAGGCGGCACAACACGCATTTTTTTATTTTTTTCTAAAAAATGTTTTTTTTGAAAAATAACTTTTTACAAAGGATTATTAATGAATAAAAAAACAAACCATAAATAATTTAGAAGAGAGCCCTCCTTTTTTCTTCAATCAGCTATTCAATCATAACTTTGTGCCCAGTCATCATTTTTGTACATAATATTATATCTGTGCATTTGTGGGGCAAAATAAAAGAAGAAAAGGTCAAAAAATAGGACAAGACGAGGAGCAGAATATCTTAAAGAAAAGCGAATAAATTAATCAATTTTAAATTATTATATACATATAATATGTTTTAACTTGGAATTTAAAGTAAAAAAGGGTAGAAAGTCGTGGAACTCAATTGTCCTCAAATAAAGTAGAATTTTTGGACTCAAGTGTCCTTAACTAAATAATTTGATTTTATTGTTAGTTCAATTTTTAGTTCAATATGAAAGGAAGATGTGATAGAGTAAACAATATTACTTTTTCATGGCCATTAATTGTTGATGAACAGACAGAAATTGTAAAAAAAGGAAATGGTATGAAATTAAAGATTATTTTATCTTTTTTAGAAGAGGCCTTTAAAAATGATCAATCGTTGGAACAAAATCGAAAAAGCCATTCACATCCATGCCTTTTCTTGGATAGTCCAAAATCAAATGAAGAACATCTAAAGAGGTTTATTTTATTTATTAAAAATAGGTGAAAGTAAAGGAGAGAATAAATTTAGAAAAAAGTGATAAGTAATTTTTTTAAAGGATTGATACTTCTATTAATCAACAACAACAACAAATTTCTACAACAAATGTTTTATTTAAAAATAATTTATATAAATCTGAAAGTGATCGATCCAAACAAATAGAAAATGGAGGGAGTATTGAACAACAACAAAACACTTTAAATCAACAACAACAACAAAATAATTTATTTCAACAAAAACAACAAATTGGTTTTTTTTAATTAAATATATTTTTTAAATTTAATTATAGAAAAATTACAACGTAAATGTAGTCGATTAGAACAATTAGAATCTGCTTATCGTAAAATTGAACGTGATTATGAACAAATGCTTGGGAGTGAAGAATTAAGTTTAATTTCCTTTTATAAATTAGAACATCAATATCGTTTATTGGAAATTGAAAATGAAGAATTAAGATTGGAAAATATAAATATTGGACAAAATACTTTATTTGAAGAAAAAATAAAAACATTAGAAAATTTACTTTCTAACACTCAAAGAAATGCTAAATTAACTAAAGAACATCTAAATTCTTTCATTTTTTCTCAACAACAACAACAATCTTCTTCTTCTTCAAGTGTTTTTGGTTCAATTTTAACTGCTAGTCGTATAATTGGTGGAGAATTACAAAAAGTTGGAAAAAGAAAAGCTCAAGAGTATTTACCAGTTGGGACAGAAGAATTTATTAATAAATTAAATAAAGAATTAGATTCTTTTTTAATTGGACCAGAAAAACCACAACAAAATGAACATTTAAATGAAGATTTAATTTTTGATAAATTAAATGCTGGTGCATCTAAATTGGTTGATTTTTTAGATATTAGACGGTCATTTAATGTATTTTCAAATGGTAAAATAAAGGGATTTTATTATAAATAAGATTTTTTAAGATTTTGATCAATGGTCAATGTCTGGAACAACTCGTGATCAAAATAGAGAAGTGGTTAGTTATCTTTATTTTTAAATTATAATTTTGTAAAGCTCTCTTAGTCTTTACCAACAAATACTATGAGCGATGAAAATCTAGAACAATTAATTTCTTTATTGGGTGATGATGAAGATAGACTTGATAGAGATTTTTCTTGTGAAAGTAAAAAAGAAGTTAAAGTTTGGAGACAAAAGATTGTAAAGAAGAGGAAGTTAACAAAACGTCCAATTATTCAAAAGTTTGTTTTGAATTTTTATTCAATTTTTTTAATGTTTAAAAATTTATTTTTAGTAATTTTTCATTAGAGGAAAAAACATCTAGAATTTCTACATCTGATTTGACGAAAAAACAAGATGAAGAGGAATTTAATTTAACAAAACCAATAAGCGAAGAAAGGGAACAGAAAATTCTGAAAAGTTTTTTTTAAATTTGTTTTTCAATTTATTTTTAAGTTTTAAATAAAATTATAAATAATGAAAATGAGAATGAAGAAAAATGTGATGAAGTAAAAATTGATAAAAACGAACAAAAAGACGATTTTGAGAATAAAAGTGGTTATTTAACTGAAAAAATTAAAAAAGAAGAAGGAAAAAATTTAATTTTTGAAGAAAATGTTTTTGATAAAAGATCAGAAGAAATGTCTTTATTTGAATGGACAATTGAAGTTGATGGAATTGGTGATGTTTTAAGTGGCGAAGCTTTAAATTTAATGGAAGAAATTAATGAGGTTTTCTTTAAATTTTTAGTTAAAATTTATTTTTTAGTCCAATGAAATTCCAAGAATTGAATTATCTGATATGTTAGCTGAACATTCTTCTCATCCTGAACCTTCATTAAAAGTTTCATCAACAACAAACAGCAGTACTTTCTCGAAAAACGAAATAAAACCTTGTATTTTATTTAAATTAATTTCAAAAATTTCTGATTCAAATAATTGGAGTATATTAAATATTCCATTTAAAATTAATTATTTTGGACATTGTCGACATTTTTTAACTATTTGTTCAAAAAAGAAAGCTTTTAAACCATATTATTTAATGGTTAATAATTTAAAGACAACAACAATAAAGGGGAAAAGATGGACACCACAATGGAAACAATTAAAATTAAATGCTGATGGAATTTCGATTAAAGGTTTATTAATTTTTGCTTAGTTCACTAAAAAAGAATAAAATAATTTTTTAAGAAGATGGTACTCGTATTTGGCGTATTTTTAATTCTGCTGGTTTTGCACCAATTTCTAAAATTGATAATCTTATTTGGCCTTCTTCAATATTTTCTAAAAATTCCAATTGGTACCAAATGACAAGTAGAAATGAAGGAAATTTACTTCAAGTTGTTTTAACTAGTCAACATGCTTGGTATTTAACTGATAGAGGAGTAAATAAATAAGAAAAAATTTTTAAATTTAATTTTATTATATAAATTAAAAAAAAGGTTTTTGTTCAAATGTTTTTACCTGATTCTGGAATTGGGTTTTGGTATAGAACACAAGAAGATAATGAATTGGATAAGTTTGTTGAGATTACAGCAACAGATGAAGCTGTTTGGGGTTTAAATAATTTTGGAATGGTTTCTGCAAGAGTTGGACTTAGACGTTGTCCTATGGGAATTGATTGGGCAAAGTTAAAAAAATTTGTTTAAAAAATTTATTTTTTAATTTAAAGCTTAAATAGTCAACCAAAAAAGTTTGTTTCAATAGCTATTTATGAGAGAATAGGATTTGGTTTGGATGTTCAAGGAGTTATTTGGTTAATTCAAGGAGTGGCATTAGAAAGTCCTTTTGGTGTTGGAAGTTGGTTTAATTGCTCTCCTTTACAGGTTTTTTAAATATTTTAAAATAGAAGAAAAATTTAAAGATTAATACATTACCCAAAATGTCACCAACAACAGAGTGGCGAATTAACGTTGGATCAGTTGGAATTTTTGTTAATATTGGGAATGCTTTGCTTTATTTGTCTGAACCTTTTAAAGGTTTTTTTTTTATTTTTTTCTTTAATTTTATTCTTCAGAAAAAGAAGAAAACAAGGAAATTCTACTTTCTAGGGCAAAAGAAATGCCCGAACGTACACTTTCGGGTAGTTCGGCATCTTCATGGTGTAAATTGAATTGTTAAAAAATTGCTCAATCTAACACCCTTTTTGCCTTTTCACTTTTCTTATTCACTTTAAATTTATAAAATTAAAATAGAATTTTATTTGAGCTAAATTAATTAATGCATAGCTGATTTGGGGTACAAAGTAAGAAGACACTTTAGTAAGAATATATTATCTAAGCTTATGGCCATAATAGAAAAAAATAATGATTAAGTAAAAGAAAAATTTTTGGTAAAAAGTTGACCGTTTTTTTATTACAAAAGATTTTTTCAATTTTTTGGTCATCTAATGAATCGAACCTTTTACCATAAATATTAATAAAAAAAAATTAATTTAAAGGAAGAAAGGGTTCAATCTTTATAAAATATTCATTTATCAATAATATTTTGATTTCCTAATGAACTCCTTCTAAAGACTAATTGTTTATGACCTGTTAAGGTATCAGAATCCCCTTCCTCTTCTTTAACCTCTACAACTGTTTTACCACCATTTCTTTGTTGTTGTTGAACATAGGCAGGTGCAGGGGGTAATTGCAGAGGTTCTTGGCCAGATTCTTCTATATTTGCCGTTTGGTGGACTTAAAGATTATTATAAAAAAGTAAATGGATATTAAAAGAAACTTTGTCTTAATTGTTGATGTCCTTGATAAGGAGGGGGTGGTTGTTGTTGTGCTTCTCTGCGTTGTTGTGCCGCTTCTTGATAGTTTGGTGGGGGTGGTGGAGCAACAACAAGTTCAGTACCAATATTATTTCCTTTTCTTGCATCTACTGAATGATCTCGTAATAATCGGCGGCATCCACCTTCCCTACGTCCGGGTGTTCCTAAAGGTAGAAAGGCAATTTTAAATAAATTTAATATTTTAAAAGAAAACCTGCATTTCTTTCTATTCCAGGCATCAAATGGAATCCACCAGATGAAATACGATCTCCAGCTAACCTTCTTCTTGTAGCTTCTGGTAATTGCTCCAAATAAGTATTTAATTGGCTAGCTGATGCATTAACCAAATATCGTCTGCAATAAGGGTTATCATTTTTAAACTTTAAATAAATCTCCCTTTACTTTTTACTCGAGGAACCAGTGGAAGATGGGGCGCTTTGACGATAAACAGGAGTCCCCCCATTAGATGGTTGGTCTTCTGATCCTGGTGAAATATCAGTTTGACCAAGTGGTTGCTCAGAGGAGGAAGATCGTGATTGACTTCGAGCTTGTTGCCGCTGTTGTGGAGAAGGTAATTCACAGGGCAAACGATTCATTTGAAGGTTACTATAAATAAAATTTAACACATAAGGACACTAAAAAACCTTGGTCTTTGCAGATTATGATTTGGTGGTCTGTCATTGAGTTTATTTCGTTTTTCCGCTAATTTTCGGCCAAGTTCTTCCATTCTCATCATTACATCAATTCGCTCATCATAAATAGCAGCTCCACGAGCACTAGTTGGTAATTCAGCAGTTGAACGATGTTGAAGATAGGTCGAAGATTTTGGGCCACGAATTGATGAAAAAGGGCTGTTGTGTTCATTCTAAAAAGTTGAATAAATATTCTCGAAACAAATTTAAAAAGAAACCAATTCTGATGGATAATAAACACCAATTCCGCTACCAGCCCCTCCAGAACTTGCCAAAGAACTTTGACTTCCCATAAAATGACGCAAATCTTTTTCAAGCATCCTTACTCTAACATCTAATGATCTACGTTCTTCTGCCCATTGCATTTGTATTCTCATTTTATCATCTAATAATTCTTGAATTCTTCTTTCTTTTTCTGCTTTTTCAATTTCCCAACGAATTGTCATTGATTCAATTTCATTTCCCCCTCCACCACCATTTCTTGCCTTTTGTTCTCCTCCATTACCAAATCGTCTTTGAATTTGAAGTAAACTTGATTCTAACTGAGAAATACGTTCTTCTTTTTGATTTAATTCTTTTTTTAATTTTAACATTTCATCTGTTGCTTCAGGAGTGATATTAGCTCCAGCAGCTGACATTGCACCACCTCCTTTTCGTCCAAGGCTTCCTATTGCTTGTGAATTATTTTCTTTAGCAAGTTGAAGTTTTAATTGGGTTAATTCCATTTCTAACTGTGCTACTTGACGTCCATGTTGTTCCTTTTGACGTTGCTTGTCTTCTAGTGCTTCTTGTAATATTCTAAAGTAAAAAATAAATATCTACTTTTCAGAAGAAATTTTAGTCTACCAGAAATTTCTTAATTTTAAATATTTTTTTGTTCAGTTAAAAAAACCTTTGTAAATGAGAACATTTATCTACTACTGCAGCAGCATCAATTGCAGCTCGTTCCTTGGCGGCTAATCTTTCTTGTGCATTAGCTAAAGCTTTCTCCAAAACTTCAATATGCGTTCTCTGTTCTTCTAAAGTAGCACTTTGAGCATCTAATTCAAGTCTTTGCCTTTCTTGTATTACCAATAATTCATTATTTTTTGGAATTAATTCATTTAACAAAAAATGTATTTGTTGGTCATTATTGTCTCCATCAACATCTCCTCCACCACCTCGTGGTCTTTGTACATTATTAGAACCAAATATTGCTCCAATATTCGCATTTTGTGCTCGTAAATGTTCATTTTCAGCATCTAATACACGAAGTTGATGTTCTAATTTTTGTATCGCTTGTCGACTTAATTCTTCACGACGTTCTTGTTGACAAAGCATTTGTTCATAATCACGTTCAATTTTACGATAAGCAGATTCTAATTGTTCTAATCGACTACATTTACGTTGTAATTTTTCTATAATTAAATTTAAAAAATATATTTAATTAAAAAAACCAATTTGTTGTTTTTGTTGAAATAAATTATTTTGTTGTTGTTGTTGATTTAAAGTGTTTTGTTGTTGTTCAATACTTCCTCCATTTTCTATTTGTTTGGATCGATCACTTTCAGATTTATATAAATTATTTTTAAATAAAACATTTGTTGTAGAAATTTGTTGTTGTTGTTGATTAATAGAAGTATCAATCCTTTAAAAAAATTACTTATCACTTTTTTCTAAATTTATTCACTCCTTTACTTTCACCTATTTTGAATAAATAAAATAAACCTCTTTAGATGTTCTTCATTTGATTTTGGACTATCCAAGAAAAGGCATGGATGTGAATGACTCATAGGTGTTTGCTGTTGTGGTGCAGTAATTCTGACAATGAGCATAAAAACTAATTAAAATTAAAAATAAAAAAGAAAACTTTCTCTGTAAATGACTAGTACTTCTTTCTGCATTCGTAAAAGAATTTTTCTTGTTGAGTTCTTTTTGTTGATTTTGTGTTTGTTTAATTACATGTTTGCTGTAATTTTCAATCATATTTTGTAATTGATCATCATCACAGACTTCTTTAAAAGAAATTTAATTTTTAAAAATTTAAAATTTAGTTTTACCTTCTGAATTCTGAAATCTATTTTCACTAGTTTCAATAGCATGTTGTTTTGCTTGTTCATTAGCTTCGTGTAACAAATGAGGCAAAATACTGGCCTCAGTAAGTGCTTGTTCGTTTACAATTATTGGCCAAGAAGAAGCAATATTTGAATTGTTATTTTTTCCTTTCATACCATTAAAACCAAAAATAAATGATTAAATTAAAAAATAAACAAAATTTAGCAATAACAAGAGTATCAAAAATGTCAAAATTATTCAAGGAATTTTTTTGATAGAAAAATGTCATAAGCTAAATCTTTAAATGCCAAAAAAGCAAAAATTTAAATTAATTGAACCTCTCTAAATTTAGAGGGAAATTGACCAAATTACTTATCTTTTAAATAAAAACATTTAATAATAACAATATGAAAAATTGAGAAAACATTAAAAAAAAAACTATTATTTATTGTAAGACAAAAACTACTACGTAATATATATTTAAATATGACCGGAATAATTATATAAGCTAAAATAAAGCAAAGAAATTATTTATTCCTAAAAATCAATTTTCATCACATCTTTATTCAATGTCCTTTAAACGTAAAGTATTTGTAGCACCAGAACCTTTAAAAAAATATTTATAGTAATTAAAAGATTGAAGATAAAATTAACCAGTACGCCATCCAGTAATTACCACAACAACATCTCCAGTATGAATAAACCCTTTAGCCTTTCCTTCATCAATTCCAGCTTCAATTCTCTTCTCTAAATCATTTGTCCAATCAGATTCTCGTTCCATTTTTCGGTAATGAATTGGAAATATTCCTTGATAAAGATGTAATTGACGAGCAACTTGGTCATTTCGAGAAACAGCAATAATTGGAACAGGAGGTTTATAACGTGAGCAATCAATCGCTGATTTTCCCGTGGTTGTTATAACAACAATAGCACTAGCACGACATGAAACTGCTGCAGAAGTGGCAGCAATCGCAATAGTTTGTGTTTTGTCTGCTGGCTTTTTTGTATTTTTCAAGATTTCTTCAAAGAATTTAGCGTGGAAGAATGCACATTCGGCCTCTTTGCATATCTAAAGAAATCAAGTAATAAAAAAACTTTAAAAAAGTGCAAACATTGTGCATAGTAATTAAAGTCTCAATTGGATATTCCCCTTTAGCTGTCTCCCCAGAAAGCATAACACAATCAGCACCGTCCAAAACAGCATTAGCAACATCACTTCCTTCAGCACCTATAAAAAGTGAAATGGATCAAAGAATTTAAAATTTATTAAAAATTTACGTGTAGGACGCGGTTTAGAAACCTTAAAAAATAATTTAAAAAAAAATATTTAATTTAAAAACCATAGATTCGAGCATTTGAGTAGCACAAATAACAGGTTTACCAGCAATGTTACATTTTGAGATCAACATCTTTTGTGCAATAAATACTTTCTCTGCAGGAATTTCAATCCCCAAATCTCCACGGGCAACCATAACACCATCAGATGCTTCAATACTTTAAAAAATAATATTTTAATTAAAAATATTTAATTACATTTCATCAGCATTATCGACTCCCTGTTGATTTTCAATTTTCGAAATAATTTTAATATTTTTTCCCTTCTCTCCAAGAACTTGACGAATTGCATGAATCGCTTTAGCATCACGAATAAATGAAGCAAAAATAATATCAACGCCCTAAAAAATGAAAGTTAAAAAACAAATTGGCTTAAAAACCTGCTCTACACCAAAAAGCAAATCCTTCGTGTCCTTTTCTGAAACTGCCGGGAGATCGACAGCAGTACCCGGAAGATTCACTCCTTTACGACTTCCTAGCTTTCCACCATTTTCTACTTTGCATGAAACAGCACCATCACCTTAATTTAATCTTTTTAAGTCTTTAAATTAAAAATTAACTAGTAATTTCTTCGACAATAAGAGAAATCAATCCATCATCGATAAAAACACGTGATCCGACTTTCACAACATTAACAATATTCTTATAATCAACATAAAGGCAAACACCAGTTGAAGATTTTTCAAAGGCAGGATCTGTGGTAAGTCGAATGGACGCATCTTTTTCGAGTGTAACTTCTGCTGAACCACCCTTTGAAGCAAGTGGTAAGTAATAAATACTAAAAAAAATACCCCTGCAAGCAATCCAGTTCGAATTTCTGGTCCTTTGGTATCAAGAGCAATTGCTACAATTTTGGGAGGATTGAAACTGTTGGCTGCTTCCCGAACATTTTTGATCGTCCCCTCATGGTACTAAAAAGAGATAAAATAAAGAGGATCAAATAAACCTCGTGATCTCCATGAGAAAAGTTCATACGAGCAACATTCATTCCGTTTTCCATCATCTTCTTTAGCATCTCAACCGAACGACATGCAGGACCTTTAATTTGAGTTTAAGAGGAATAAAAACCAAATAACAAATACCAATAGTACAAATTATTCCGGTCTTTCGCACAGCATACGGACGTGTTGTAACATTTAAACGAGAAAGATGCTCCAAATTTGTATTAGCTAATGATTTTTCCATTACTATAAGCTCTTATAATATAATAATTATCTATAAAAATAATTTATTAAAGTTAAAGCTTCATTTAGTGGAAAACTTAATACGAAAGTAGCGCTTAAAACGAATGTAAATTAGAAGAGAATTGGGTATAACCGCGATAAAAAAAAGCAATTATCGAAAGACATTTAAATGATTAAAAAAGCAGAAAATAAAGTCTCTTTATATACTAAATTTTTTATGTTTGCGACTAAGCGGTCCATTTTACCTTGCGATTAGTTCGTTTGTTTGATCGATAATTTCGAGAATCTAAAAAAGATGACAAATTCTTAGATTGTTTTTATTCTTTATAAAATTTAATTTTAGTTATAATTCTGTTAATATTTTTAAAAAATTTTAAATGCCACCAGCCGGAGCTACCGATACTACTAAGGAAGCCGTTACTGCAGAAATTAAGCCAGATCCAGATTATGAATTTCGACGTAAGGCTTTGGATTTAGTTCAGGAGTGGCAAAATCATGACAGCGAAAGCACAGAAGATAATCTTTATCGTGAAGAAACAATTTTACCAAAAGTTAAAGAACTTGTTCGACATAATTTGACAAATAATGCAGAAATTGAGGCTTGTGATTTATTGATGGAAATTGAAAGGATTGATATTCTTAAAGAAATGGCTCAACAGTTAGAACATTTAGATTATGAAAGGATTTGTCTTTATATTCTTAGGTTTTATATTAACTTGGGTTTTGTTTTGGAAATTTATGCTTTTTTACTAAAAATTTTTTTAGTTGTGCTCCTTTTACTCCCGATCCAGATAACATTACTTTAATTAATATGTCAAAAGATTTGTATATGCATTTTGGTAGAACAGTTGAGGCTTTACGTTGTGCAATGCGTACTAATGATACCACTTCAATTGAAACTATTTTTGGGTCAACAAATGATAGGTTTGTTTAATTTTTAAAATTTTTAGTTTTTATTTCCAGTGCTGTAAAAATGCAAATGGCTCTAATGCTTGGGCGACAACAAATCTTTTTGGATATTGAAGATCAATTACTTTCCCAATTAAATGCCAATTTCTATTTAAATAAGCATTTTCTTGCATTTGCCCGTGAATTAGATTTAATGACACCAAAAACACCAGAAGAAGTTTATAAAACTTATTTGGAACCAAATCGTCCTTTTGCTACCCAACAAGTGAAAAATATGACACTACAGAATTTGGCCTCATCATTTGTGAATGGGTTTGTCAATTCTGGATTCGGTACTGATGCATTTTTCAAGGATGAAAAAAGCTCTAATGATTGGTTAGCTAAACATAAGGAATGGGGTTAGTTTTTTAAAATTGATCATTTTATATGTTTTCATTAATTCAGCTGCTTTCTCTACTATTGCTACTTTTGGTCTTATTCATCATTGGAATGTGGATTCACTCAACAATTTTGAAATTCATACACAATCTAAAGATATTTATGTTAAGGTATACTAACTTCTACTTTTTCCTATTAAATTTTAACTTTTAAGGGAGGAGCTTTATTCGCTACCGGTATCGTTTTCTCTGGTGTTCAAGATCCTGAAGTCGATCCTGCCTTTGCCATTCTTCAGGATTTTCTATTTAGTGAGCATTTACCTCTACGTGTTGCTTCAACATTTGGGCTAGGGTTGGCTTATGCAAATAGCAAACGACAGACAGTTATTGATCCAGAAGAAAGTGTTGTGGCGAGTTTGAGAAAGGTTTTTTATTTTAATAAATTTTTAATTTTTTTAATAAAAAGGTTATAAATGATGACCAAATATTGTCTGATCAAGCAGAGGTTAAGGGACTGGCTGCTTTATCTCTTGGATTTATTTTAATTGGAACAGGGAGAGCAAATAATGAAATTGTTTGTGAATTGCTTACTTATTTAATGAGTGGTGTTGACTTAAAAGATGTTAATATGCGTTTGGTTGCGCTTGGAATTGGACTTATATTTTTAGGTAAATTAAACGTTTTTTTTTTTTATTTTTGAATTTTAAGGAAAACAAAATGAATGTGATGAGACAATACTTGAACCTCTTCGTGCACTTTCTGATCCCTTTGGTAAAATTGCTTCAACTTTGGTGGATGTTTGTGCGTATGCTGGAACTGGAAATGTTTTAAAAGTGCAAGAAATGTTGCATATTTGCTCAGAACATTATGAAAAGGAAGAACAAAAGGATGAGGTTTTTGACTTGCTTAATAAGTATTCTTTCTTTAACTTTTCTATTAGTCTAAAACTAAAGTATCTCCTGGTGCTCCTTTACCTGACATTACAGCGCCAACATCCTCCGTTAATGGCAATGCAGACGAGGAAGATGCTAATGCTACAAAAACACCATCAAAAAGTGAAGAAGCTGCTGGTGAATGTTTAAGTCAGGCTGTGGCTGTTATTGGTATTGCACTTGTTGCTATGGGTGAAGATATTGGTTCACAAATGTGTCTCCGTCAATTTGGACATTTGGTTGGATAATTTGATTTAAACATAATAAAAAAATTTTTCATTAAGTATCGCTATGGAGAGCCAATTATTCGACGTGCTGTTCCTTTGGCACTTGCCTTGTTGAGTCCATCAAATCCTCAATTGACAGTTATTGAAACACTTAGCAAATACAGTCACGATTCTGATGCAGAAACCGCACGAAATGCAATTTTTGCTTTGGGACTAGTCGGTGCTGGAACTAACAATGCTAGAGTATTAGCAATGCTACGTCAATTAGCTACATATCATTCGAGAGATCAGGTTTAATATTACCACGAAAAATTAATTTTTTACATTTCAGAAAACGATGATTCTTTTACGAATTGCGCAAGGCCTAATCCATTTGGGTAAAGGAACAATGACACTAAATCCATTTCATTCTGATCGTCAATTAATATGTCCAACAGTTGTAGGAGCATTGCTTTGTGTTTGCTTGGCTTTCATTGACTCTGAGCAAAGTTTTATTTTTTTTATAAATTTTTATTTAAATTTTTAGCTGTACTCAATGGCAAGCAACATTATTTACTTTTCTCATTGGTTGCCGCTATTCAACCTCGAATGCTTATAACAGTTGTACAAGATGAAAAGGATAATAATGAATTAGTCCAAAAATCAGTTAGTTTTTAATTTGTTATTTCTTTAATGACTGAAAGCGGGGAGAAATACTCATTTTTAACTTTATAAAGGTCCAAGTTCGTGTAGGCCAAGCTGTTGATGTTGTTGCCCAAGCAGGTAAGCCTCGCGCAATTACTGGATTTCAAACACATTCAACACCTGTATTATTGGGGTATGGTGAGAGAGCTGAACTTGCCGACGATGATTGTAAACGATTTGTAGTTTTCCTAATTTTTACTAAATTTAAAGATGTTCCGTTGACGCCAATATTAGAAGGAATTGTTATATTAAAGAGTAAAGAAAAAAATGACGAGAAGAAAATTAAAAAATGAGTCATCAGAATTATTTGATTTTTTTTTATAATACATTTATATTTATGTATGATAAAATTTGTTTTTTTTTGAGTGTTTTATGGCACCGGACATAGTTTATCTAATAGGCAAATTATCTAATCTATTGAATAATCTTTATTTTGGAAGTGAATCGATCAAATTTATTCAAAATACGGTATCTAATTTGTTCCAAATTATGATACTCTATGTTCAATATTATTTTTTTTTCTAGGACGGTTTATCTCAAAATTTATTGTAGCAAATCGGATTTTTCTAATTAATGTTGTTAAAATTTTTACAATTTTTATTTTTTAAGTAATGGACAAATTATTCATAATATTATTAGCAATTACAACAATTATTTCAATTTACGAGGTTTTAAGTAATGAAAATTCAAAATTAAAGGAGGACGAAGACAATGACAACAAAGATTTATTTAATCAATTTGATGAAGTTAATGAAGAAGAACCATCATTTAAATATTCAAAAGAAGCTCAAATAGGACAAGAAGATGAACTAGAAATTAGAGAACCAACTAGAGAAAAAGGAACTTTTAAGCCACCAATTAATATGCCTCCAGTGAAATTTTCATTTTGGTATTAATTCGTTTTTTTAATTTTTTTGAATTTTAATTAAGTGTATCCTGTGGGTATAGACAGGCTTATGAACAATTTGCTCAAATTCTTAGAGATAAATATCCTGGGATTGATGTAAAAGGAGAAAATTATGCGCCTGGACTTGCTAGAGGATTGGCTGCACAGGTTTAATATTTGATTATTTTGATTGTATATATCTGAATAATTTTTCTCAATCCCATTTATTACCTTATGTTGAAATTGTTATTTTATTAAACGAATTTTTTTGTTTTGTCTAATGAGACTATATTTAATTTTAATGCTTTTTTCAGTTGTTAGGATTTACAAAAATTGCTCTAATTATTTGTATAATTATGGGAAGAGATCCATTCCCTTCTCTTGGAATTCAAACTCCAAGATTTTTTCAATGGATGGTCAGCAATAAAATGTCAGCATCTATAATGGTTTTTCTGTTTTCCAATGCTATTGAAGGGTTTAAAATTTCTAAAAATATCTATTTGTTAATTATTTTATTTTTTAGTATGCTTCAGTCGACAGGAGCTTTTGAAATTTATTTGGGTAATGAAAGAATTTGGTCAAAATTGGAGAGCGGGTTATTTTACTTTTTTTCTTTTTCTAGACTTGTTATTTTTTAGGCGTGTTCCTTCTCCACCTGAACTTTTTGAAGCAATTGACAGTCAAATAGCAATAAGAGGGCCTAGTTTAGTAAGTAACATTTTTAAAAATATTTTAAATTGTTTATGGACTATAAAATATTTTATAATTAAATTTTAGTTTACTGATACTTCTTTTGGTATAGACGATTCTAAATAACTTTTAAATTCCTTATTATTGATGGAATTGGCTCACTTCATGCACAATTATTGCTTAAAAAATTTCTTTTTTTTTTTGATTTATTTAATTTTGTCTTTTTGATATTTTAATTAATTTAGTGAACAAAAAAATGTTTTTATTTATTCTAAATATTTTATTATTTGTTTTTTCAAAACTTATTTTTTATTTATTTTTTTAATTAAGTATTTATTTTTTAAAGTAAAATGTTAGATATTGAAGATTCAATTGAAGGAATTGCTCCTAAAAACAAACAAAATGGTTTGGTCAAAGGAAAATTAGATTCATTTTTTAGTGTAAAAACTAGAAGAAGGATAAAGGCAATTGGAGATGATAATTTAGAAGAAATTAACGAATTGGAAAGTTTACTTCCTTGGAGTGAGTTTTTGAAGGTTTTTAAAATTAATTAACCCTTGTAATGATCAATTAATTTAAAAATATTTTTTATTAAAGATAAAATTGTTTATTTACGAACTTGGGGATGTTCACATAATAACTCTGATTCTGAATATATGGCAGGTCTTTTAATGAGCGCTGGATTTAAAATTACTTCGGAAAAGGAATTGGCAGATATTTGGCTTTTAAATAGCTGTACTGTCAAAACTCCATCAGAAACGATGTTAGAAAATCAGGTTAAAGAAGCTAAAGAAAAGATGAAAAAAGTTGTTGTTGCTGGATGTGTTCCTCAGGTTTTTTTTTTTAATTTAAAATATTTTTAGAAAAATTTTTTTAGGCGGGTCCAACAATTCCTTGGTTAAAAGATGTTAGCGTTATTGGTGTACAACAAATTGATAAAATAGTTAATGTTGTTGAAGAAACTTTAAAAGGAAATAATGTTAAATTTCTTTCAAGGCAGAATAAATTGACAAAAATTATGGACCTTAATCTTCCAAAAATGAGTTTGTTTTTTTAATTTTAATTTGATATTTTTTTAAAATTTATTTATTTAGGAAGGAATGAATTTATTGAAATTCTTGCAATTAATAGTGGTTGTTTAAATCATTGTACTTATTGTAAAACAAAGGTTTTTTTTAAAAAAAGACTTAATTTATTTAAATATTTTAGGCAGCCAGAGGAGACCTAAAAAGTTTTCCTTTAAATGCTTTAGTTGACCAAGCAAAACGAGCATTAACAGAGCAAGGCTGTAGAGAATTATGGTTAACTTCTGAAGATTTGGGAGCTTGGGGAAGAGATTTTGATATGGTTATTCCTGATTTACTACAAGCATTAGTTGAAATAATTCCTGATGGTTGTATGGTATAATTAAGGTTTCTTTTTTTAATTTTTTTTTAAATAAAAGATGAGAATGGGAATGACAAATCCTCCTTATATTTTGGACCATTTGGAAGAAATTTCGGAAATTTTAAATCATCCAAAAGTTTATTCATTTTTACATATTCCTGTTCAATCTGGAAGTAATGCAGTTTTAAGTGATATGAAAAGAGAATATACAAAAGAACATTTTTGTCAAATTGTTGATTATATGATTAAAAAGTTTTTTTAAAGTTTTTTTTTTATTAAAAAAATTTTTTTTAAGGGTACCAGATATTTATATTGCAACAGATTTTATTTGTGCTTTTCCAACAGAAACTGAAGCAGATTTTGAAGAAAGTATGGAATTGGTTAAATTGTACAAATTTCCAAGTCTTTTTATTAACCAATTTTATCCCCGTCCGGGAACGCCAGCTGCTCGATTAAAAAAAATAAATACAATTGAGGTTTAATTTAATTATTAATTAAGATAGAGAGTAGTGTAATTAGAATGGAAAGGTGAATTTTAGGCAAACATATACTTTTTTGGAACTTTTTTTAGTTTTTGACCCTTTTGTCCTCTCTCTTTTTTTGTTTTTTTTATTTAATTTAGATTTTTTCAAAATTAAGGCCCGTAGAAGAACATCAGAAATGACTAAACTTTTTCATTCTTATCATCGTTATGACAAATCTAGAATTGGAAAAGAATATTGGGTATTAATTTGTGAACGTGCTTCTGATGGAAAAAGTTATGTAGGACATAATAAATGTTATGGTCATTTTATTTTTTTTAATTTTTTAAAATTATTTAATATTTTCAGAACATATTTTAGTACCTAATCCATTTGAAGAAAATCCTTTAGAAAAAAATTCTTTATTAGGCAAATGGGCACATGTCCGTATTGTTGAAGTTTCAAAATTTTATATGCGTTCAGAACTTTTAAATTGGACAAAATGTCCACAAGAAGAAAATGTTCAAATACCAAAAAGAATTACAAAATTGTTGGAATATTCTTTTTTATTTTGGATTTTAATTGTTTTAATATTTGCTTTTTTGTTGAAATTATTTTTAAATTTTATTTTTTGATTTATTTAAGTAAAAAATTGTTAAAAAATATTTTTTTTAGAAAAATTTTTATACAAATTAATTAAATACATGAATAATTTTTAGTTTAAAATAAATTTTATTTTTATTTATTAAAATAAAAAATAATTAAAGATTATCTAGCGTTATAAAATTATATTATTTTTTTTAAAATTTACTTTCTTTTCCATGTTAATTTTAAATTAAAATTTAATCTTCTTCGTCTTCTCCTTCTTCTTCATCATCATCATTTTCATCAATTAAATATTTACTTAAATTATTATTTTTATTTTTTCCATTTGAAGGTAAAACAGAGAACATATTTAAACAATTTTTAAATTTTATATTTTTATAACAATTTTCTGAACATTCTGCTCTAAAATTAGGCATTGAATGAGAAAACATTTCATGACATAAATGACATATTCTGTCCATTAATACATGTAATTTTGGATTTGAATAAGCCTTTTTTTTAATTAAAAAAACAAATTTTAAATTTTTCTTACTTTACATATTCTTTGTTTTAATTTTAAATTTGATTTAACTTTATAAATTCTTCCTTCATTTATTGAATAAATAATTAATAAAAATAGACAAAATATTGCTTTTAAAAGAGAAAGAATTTAAATAAAATTACAAAAAAAAAGACTTACAAATTTTTAAATTACCCATTTTTAAAACAAAAATTGAATTATTTAAAAGAAAACTTGAATTTATTAAAATAATTAATTTTATTAAATTTTTTTTAAAAGAATGTACTCTTGAACAAAAACATTTTTTATCTTTTTATAATCATTAAAAGTTACAAATATTTCTTTATTTATTAAAATTAGTGTACCACATTCTGTTGAAATACTTAATGCCTACGCTTTTTTTTAATAATTAATTCTTGGTAAAATTCTATAAATATAATAAATTAATTAATTTTATTTAATGAACAGGACCAAAAATGGCTTTAAAAATCTATACTACAAAATATAATTATTTAATTTAAAAAAATTAAATAATTTTATTTTTACACTTGAATAATTTGTAGTATATTTATTGGATTTTTATTGTTTCGATTTGTTGAATGTAAAATAATTAAATAATTTTGTTCCATTGGATTTAAAGAATTTAAAGTCAGATTTTTTGTTATTTTGAAGAGTTTTTCTGAAGAATTAATTAAAAGAATGGCATAAAATATAGAAGCTAGATATAAATACAGTATTATCTTTGTTTTGGCGTTAAAACGTCCTTTTTTTTCAATTTTAATAAATAAAAATTTTGTCAAAAATTAATAGAAGATTTTAATCTTGAATTGAATGATTTATAAATTATAAAAAATTAATTTGATTATCAAAGTCTCTCATTGCTAACCATTCTATAATGCTTGTTGATATAAACTTTATTTTTAGGCTATTTTGCAAAAGCAAAGGATAAGACAGTAAAAATGTTTCCAAAATTTGTTCTCAAATCTGCTCTTAAGTCTGTTACGAATCTTCAAATGGGGCCAATTCTTTTGCAAACTCGTGGGGTTGGTAGACGTGTTACCGAAATTGCTACTCCACCACAGCGACATTTGACCTTCTTCGTTTGTTTTATTTTAATTAATTAATTTAATATTAATTTTTAAGCAACATTCTGCGATTTTTTGTTCTCTTTGCTTTTTATTGCTCTCATATCCAACATATGTTTTGTTGAATATTGATAATATTCGTCCACCACCAAAAGCTGAACTTTCTGAAGAATTAAAGGCTGAATTGGAAGAACGCAGACAGCTTCGTGCTGAGGGGAAATTGAACGTTTTGGTTGCAAAGACTTGAGGGCTGAATAAACAAAAGAAATTTGATAGGAAAAATTGTTTTAAAAAATGGAAATTTTGTGAATTGGTATATAATTATTGGAAATTATGTTTAGGAAATTATTTTTTGTGCTGAATCCATTTTGTAGACAAAATAACTTTTTTTAATTAAATGTGTTAATTAATTGTAGAATCTTTCAAATTTATTTGTGACGTACTTCGTTAGATTGTTATTATTGTCTGCAAAAAAAATATTTTTCTGATAAAATAAAGTTTTTTTTTGACTTATTTGTGCATTTTTTTTTAATTAAGAAATACTTTTATAAATATTTGCCTTATTTAATTTAAAATATTATTTTAAACTATTTAAATGTCTTCAAATCAATTAAGTGGTGAATCTCCTTCCAAAGTTTCTTCTGATGGATCTCCGCCAAGAGAAGAAAATTTTATTGAATCATTGAAATCACAAGTAGATAAAGGGAATATTGAAGAAATTATAAGGACACAAAAACGATCGTTTAGTTTTTATTTTTTAAAATTTAATTTAATTTTTTAAAGATTAGAAAGATTTGAGAAAACAAATGAAATGTTGGGAAATTGTTGCGTTTTAGCTGAAAAAAGATTGGAAAGTGTCAAAAAAGAATTCAATTCAAGTAAAGAACAGATTGTCCAAGCAAAGAATGATTTGGATTTTATTTTTAGAAAAATTTTGGCTTTGAAAAAATCTTTGGCTAAAAAATATCCTAAAGAATATGAAAAAGAAGGTTTTCGATTTTAAATTTAATTTTTTAATATTTAATTTTTTGTTAGTTAATCAACGAAAAGAATAGAAAAAATAGAAGGAGAAGAAAATTTTATATATTTTTTTAAATTAAATTTTTAATTAAATAAACTGATTTTTTAAATTGTTTTAATATTCAAAAGTTGTTGTCTAATATTTTGTTAATTTTTCTTTCTAATTTTATTTTTTTAATAAGGGATAAGATGTCTATTAGAAAAGAATTAAGAGGACCTATTTTTCTTTTCTTTTCAATTGTTTTTACTGGTGGAACAATTTTTGCCGTTTTATGGGACATTGAAAGACAAAAGCTTAAAAGAACAGAATCTGCAAGGTTTTCTTTTTAAATTAGAAAAAACTAGAGAAGTCTTCTTTCTAATCTTTATTGAAATAGAATGTTACTAAATTTAGGACATTTTCCTTGGAAATTCTCACTCTATTTTGTGTTCTTTAACCTTTCCTCCTTGTATATATTTAATTTTTGATTTAAATTCAATTAATTTTAAGTAACTTTATAGGTATAGAATTACACAAACAGCTCAACAATATCAAAATCTGGCTGATTATATGGAACAAAAACAAAAATTTGAAGAGTACAAAAGGAGGGCAATGGCAAACGATGGAGAAAATAAAAAAGAATCTATTTAAATTATTTAGGTTTAAATAATTTTTTGGTTTTCAAAAGAATAAATTGTAAAAATTTATCGAATGTTTCCAATAATTTAAATTTTGCGGGGAGAGGGTTCGAACTTTAAGTTCACAATCATTTTAGTCCGAGTCGCAAGCCACTAGGACACGGCTTTCACTTTAATACTATTTAAGAAAATTTTAAACATTAATAACAACATCATAATTTAACAACTCACACCAATTATGGAGGAAATGGAGTGCTTTTGGCTTCTACTAATGTTCTTCTTAGGATTCTGGTTGTATTACTATTATGGTAATTTAATTTTTTAGTTAAAAATTTTCTTTTTTTATTTAAAGCAGGATCATCAGAAGAAAATGATGGAGAAATAGATGAAGAATTGGGAGAATTACTTCAGATTAGTGCTGAGCCAAATGGAAGAGATGAAAGTAGTACAACATTAGAAGAAGAAGAACCATCAAGGGAAAGAGTACACATTTCTATTCGGCCTATAAAAGTTGTATCAGTAACATCTTCATTGGGTAGAAATAATAAAAGTAGTAGTAGTAATGGTAGAAAATCAAGAAGTAATAATAATAAAAGTAACAAAAAGTCGAAGAGTAGTGAAAAGAAGGGCAACAGGAAAGGTTTAAAATTTTTATATTAATAAAACTTGTATTTTGTCCTCTTTTAAGATAGTCAAAGTTCAGGCAATAAAAGACGTAGTCACAGATCGACAAAGAGTGAACAGAAAAGCAACAGGAAAGGTTAAATAATGATTAATAATTCTAACAATAAGTTCCCTGTTTAAGGAAGTAGAAGTTCAGGAAGTAAAGGGCGTAGCCAAAGAAAGAAAAGATAAAAACCTAAAAATGATGTATTTGTTGTATTTATAGATTGTTGTGTATATATAGTTTTAATTAAAACAAAAAATCAACAAAAAAACCCCATTCCTTTTTCAATTTCCAACTAAGTAATTAGATATTTTACATTCCTGCATTAATTGTTGAATACTTGATTTTCTTCTTCTCTTTTTAATTCCATCAAAAGCATTAGGAAATTTAATAATCATTGTCCTCAAATGTTTTCTTAAAATTTTTGGAAAAATCTTTTCTTTTCCTTCTTCTTTACTTTCAATTAAATCCAAGAATAAATCAAAGGCAACCTCTGCTTGTCTATCACTTAAACGATGAAAATCGAACAAAGTAATTAAAAAATTTGTATAAAAATCTTTAGTGGCAACTTCATTTTCTTCTTTTAAATAAAAATAATTTTAAAAAAATAAATTAAAAGAAAAACCTGAAATAATTTCTTCAATTAAAATTCTCCAAAAAGGCCCAAGAAAAGCAGCAATTTCGTATTTTGCCATTAATTTTTGAAAAATTCCTGATAATTGTAGAACATCATGTTGTGTTAGTAAACGCAGGATTGTTCTGAAAAAATTAATTTTTAGGTAAAAACCTTCGAAATGTCGAAGTTCGACAAAAATTAGTTCCAAAATATTTGAAAAAATCGACCAAAATACCTTCCTTCAAAAAATAAAAAACCAACTTTTTAGGTAAATTATTCAACTCCAATCTCTCACAAATAACAGTGGCAGTCTGAAAAATAATTTCTGAAGAAGAAATATCAAAATTATGAAAAAGCAATTTCAACAAATTTTTTCCAATTTCATCAGAAAGAGATACATTAATTACTAAAGTACAGGCAATCATAATTCCACAATACTTAAATGATTCTAAATTTGATCTAAAAAATTATTGAAGTTTAATTAAAAAATAAAAAAAGAAACTTTAAAGAAATTCCAATAAAAGGAACAAAACGAGAAATTAATTGGTCATCCATTGTTGGACCTCTATTTTCAATTAAAGTTGAAAAAAGTGAAACCAAAAATGTAAAATAATGTTGCATTTTACTGTTCACATAATTTTCATCCACAAGTATTGAATTATTAATAAATTTTGTTAAAGCAGTAATTAACCAATAAGAACGTCCACTTTGACAGGCACGGCCTTTAAATTAAAAAATAATAACAAATTAAAAAACAAACATAGAATATTATGGGGAATAGGTGCTGCATCTTTTTGATATTCTTCTAACCAATTCAGATCTGGAGAATTAAATTTTAAAATATTCAAAAGTCGTCCAAAAGAATTTATTTCATGAAAGGGTAGAAAAGTTAAAAATAAAGTTTCTGCATTGTATGAATGAATCTAAAAATTAAAAGATAATTTTAAAAAGTAAAAAACGAAAGAATTACAAAAAAAGATACAAAAGTTCCACTCCCGCGAGAGACCGAACCCTCCTATCACCATAATTAATAAGTCAATACCGACTACACTATCAAGTTATCGAAAAAAATAGAATAAACCTGAAATTTATAAATAAGCCATTCAAGCACTTCCTTACAACATTGATGATGAAAATAAGGAGATAGCCGCAACAATATTTTATCAATTTTTTGATTTAATTCATTACTTTCTTCCTTCCCAATAATTGCTCTGTTAAATTTGAGCATTTTCTTTTCAAATAATTCTGGTTCGAAAGTATCAAAGTCATCATCTAATTTTTTCATCCCTGCCAAACCAGCAAGACCTAAACAATTAATTTAAAACTTTTAAAAATAAAATAAACCAATTTTATAAAAATCATCACGATCATAACTTTCAGCATCTTGTTTTTTAAAAATAAGAGAAGAATAATCCCGTTCTACAGCCAAAGCTTGAGTTGGTGCTTTTTTAAGTTTTTTGAGTTGACGTGAAAGTGAAGTCATTTTTTAGAATAATTTCCAAAATAATATTAAATAATTTTAGGAAAAAATTGGCGACAAAAAGGCTTGATTAAAAAGAAGTTATTTTATAATACGGTAAAAGATCGATAGAAGACATATGACTTATTCCTTATGGATTATTGGATATGTGAAGAACTTATGATATACATGATTATATCCAATCCGGTCATGCCCGTTAAAAAAATCTTATTTTAAAAGATTTTTTTCACTTAATTTAATTTTTCCTTTAGCAAAAGGCTCGATAAATAATTTTTGGAATAAAAATTTTAAAAAAATTTTACTTAAAATTTAAAAATAATATTATTGATAATATAAACTTCTGAGACAGGACAAGCAAACGGTAGATTGAACTTTTTAAAGAATTATTTTAAAAGTTTTATTTACAATACAGGACTCAACAATCAAAGATGGCATATATTGGACATAAAAATAATTTAATTAATACAGATGATGGCTGTTGCGAAGATTTGGTTTGTTAAATTATTTTATGCTAAAAAGTAGCAGAAATTTAGTACAAATTATAAGCTTTATAAATTTTATAGCAAAATTATTCGTAGGGAATAGTCTGTAGAAGTATACATTCCCATGGGGGAGACTCTGAAGGCCTTCGCCCTGAATGCCTACTTGAAGGCCTACGCCAAAAGGCTGGATTGTATATCCATAGATAAGCGTTAATATTCAGATTTTCTTTATGATTGAATGATTTTTTTAAAGAAAATAATAATTTAATTATCAAAAAACTAAAATTTAAACGGATTGATGAGTATTAGAACGATTAAAACAAGATCTATGGACTCCAAATGGAAGAAAACACTAACGGATCTCAGAATGAAATTAAGCCTTATTCTAACGGGTAGGCCTTCAGAGTCAGTAGGCATTCGGGAGTGTAAGCCTTCAGCTGCCTTTATTTTTCTCCCGTCTTTAAACTTTTTGCTTATCTTTATAATTCAATGGTTTTGATGTTTTAAGTAAGGATGGGGACGAATGTAATAACTTGATATTCTTCACTGATCACATTTTGGGACGCATGCATTACATTTTCCATAATCATTAAATATTTTTCGTTATTCACATTTTCATCATAAAAACAAAATTAAATATAAAAATTTAAATTTATTTTTAGGAATTGGGCAATGCTGTCGAGGGAAAGGATTACAAGTCTCGTAATACTTATCTTCTTACAGAAACAATTAAATTGGTATTTTAATAAATTTAAAAACCAAAAAAATCTATATTAAATAAGAGTAAATAATTAAACCCTATAAAGACAAAATTTTAAGTAAAAAATTTTGAAATCCATCTCACTTCAAAACATGTCCATTGAGTGCTGAATAGTATTCCTAATTCAGTTAAGGCAGTTTGGCGTGTTTTACTTAAGCGATGTATCGTTTGAACGCCAGCAATTATATTCATGTGGGGTACAAAAAACGATTATAAGAAGAATAAAAGTTATGGTCAAAAAAAACACCAAAAGATCGAATTTTTGGAAAACTGAAGTTTTTCGATCGTAAATTTTTTCAAACATCCTAGAATTATGGTTTTTTGGTAATTTAAGAAAATTTTCTTTTTTTATTATACCAAATATATCGAAAATTATCTAGCCGTTTCTGTTTTATTGCCAGGCGTTCAAATGAGTCTATCCAGGCTGCTTCATTAATTAATAAAAAAGCTTAAGTTGTTAATTTAGGGAAAATAATAATATTTGAATTTTTTAATTTCGTTATGATGAAGTGGGCATTCACTAAAACCGCGGAGCAGGCCATTTCCGTACTGCCACTTCCGTACCTTGACACTTTATGGCACTATGATTAGGGTATGGGGAAGTATTTTAGAATACTTTTTGTACCTTCGGATAGAGAAGGAAAAAGTCTACAAAATACCAAAAAACTATAATTTTTGGAAGAGTACAAAAAAGTCACGGTCGAAAAACTTGGAAATTTCGATTTTTTGGAGGTCTTTCGACCGTAACTTTTTTTATACTTTTATAAAAATTATAATTTTTTGGTATTTTAGACTTTTCCTTTTCTATCCAATGGTACAAAAATATTTTAAAATACTAAACCATACCTTGTGCCGTAAAGTGTCATGGTACAAAAGTGGCGGTATGGAAATGACCCCTGCCCTAAAACTTAACCTTTGACCGAATGAACCAAATAATAGAGTCAGACTCATACTAATTTAAAACGTTACATTTATAAAAATAAATGTTAAATATGTAAATATGTAGTAATTCTTTAATTCGATTAATTCTTCGATTTTGTGTCAGATTATTTTTATCTTATTTAAGAAAACTAGTAAATTTATTCTTATTTAGAGTGGTCTGCACTGAAACCGCATGAGTATAAAGTCCCATCAATAAATTTAAATGGACATTTTTTTGACTTTTATCCTTCACAGTTTTTTAACTTCTTAGTTATGTACCTAATTAGAATTTTTAAATAATAAGCATCTTTTTACTCTTTTTTTGTTTAATTTATAACTATAAATTTTAAACTTTTACATAGCTCATTTTTGCAATGCTCTTCTTTGACGAGGTGTTTCTTGTCCTTGGTTTAGAAGGAATGATAACTTTGCTTTGCATCTTTGTAGCATTGCACACACTTGGTTTTCTTCTTTTGGCCGCTGATTTTAGGAGGCTTGAACGACGTTTTGAAATGGTTTTATTTTTAAGTATATCTATTCTATTTTCATTTCCAGTTTGAACAAAGAATGGAGCGCTTTGAACAAAGGATGGTGCGCGTTGAGAACCAAATGCGCAGACTTGTGACTGTAGACCGACTTGAATTTGTTGAGCTAGACCTTGCAGCTAATGTATTGTTATTTTAATATTTATATTTTCATTTTTAGATTGCAACAATGAGAGCACTAACAGACAGAGATATAGGCCATCTCACTCTCTTAATGATAGACATGGAAAACCGAATTGGAGTCCGAGTAGCAGGAGTGGAGGCTCGTCTGACTGGGGTGGAGGCTCGTCTGACTGGGGTGGAGGCTCATTTCGAGAATAATGGTATTACTTTAGAATCTAATTTGGTTTTATTATAAAAAGTCATGTGGAATGTTATCCATTTCATTCAGTCCGTTATTTTTGGTTCAATTTCCTGTTATGACTTAATTTTTTTTCAGACAATCAGATTCCCATACAAAATTTGCCAGATCAAAATGGTTTGCCAAATCAAAATGGTTTGCCAGATCAAAATGGTTTGCCAGATCAAAATGGTTTTCCAAATCAGAATGGTTTGCCAAATGGACACTGAATAGTTTGGTTGCTTTTAGTTAGTGAAATTTTTATTGAAATAATATAAATTGTAAATTATTAATAATTTATATAAAATCGTTGAGGACTATTGTTTTCCTTTTTTCTATTTCCTTGCAGCTTTTGCTCCCCCAAAATCAAAAAATTATTTTAAACGCTTAATATTTCTATTTATATTACCTACTTCGAAATCACTTTATACTTAATGTCAGAAAGAAAATTAAGAGTCCAATTTTTTTTCTGTCCTATTAAATTCACTCCAATCGAAAATAGTTTTTGGTAGCAAAATTTCAGGAATATTCCTCTCTCTATCTCGACGAGAATTTGTCCATGCTTCATAATCATTTTTTGATTCCATTACCCAAGTAATTGCAGTAAACGCTGCACAAGACATTGCCAATAACCTAAATTTTGAACATGCTTACTAATATCGGTCTATAGGACTATTTCTTAAAAATCAAAATTTTATTCTGATTTTAATTTCTAATCATATATTAAAAATTAACGATGAAACTCGAGCATTTCCAGTGACTCCAAACACAAAAATCCTTGACCAAAGATAATTTGAAATCATTGCATAAATTGTTGGGCCAGTTGAAGGATTGGTTGGATTTTGTATAACTTTCTAAATTATAAAATAATAATAAATTTATTAAGTGAAAATTAAACCATTGAAATGATTTATACAGCCTCAGATCGTTTAGTAAACAACTGAAAAAATTTTAATAAAATTCTGCATTAAAAAAAAATTAAAAAAGATAAAATGCAACAAACAAAAAATAAAACAAAAATTATTTCTAACTTTTAATAAAAAATATTATTACAAATATAGTACAATTAGCAAAAAAAATAGGTCCAGAGAATAATTAATATTTTTTAAAACTTATTTCTTATCCATGTAGAAGGATAATTTTAAGTTAGAAAAGCTAATAATGTCAATATATTTAAAATATTAGAACAAAGAAAAAAGTGATTGAGAAAATCAAAAGAGAAAACAGAAAGGTAAGAGGAGGAATATATTTTAAATATACAGAATGAAAAAATTTAAAAAGAGATAATTAAGTTGATTTTAGCAGCACTTTTAGAGTTGCTTAAATTTAAAATTAAATTTTATAAACTCTAAGCTTCGGCCTCCCATTCAATTCTTGGGTCTCCTGGCTCTTGTTCGATAATTGTCCTTTCTTTATATTCACTGCATGCTTGTATTTCACTAAAATTTTATTTGTTAAAAATTTTTTTAAAGTAAAGAAAACCTTTCTTCAATAATGACAACATCATTAGATTTTGACTTAAAATTTTAAATTAAAAAAATATTATATGATTTTATACATCTTTAGCACTCAAAGAACGGTGCAAATCAGCAAGTTGAACTTGTCCAAGTTGTGCACTTCTTAATGCTGCTGTGGCAACAATATCACGTGCACAGGAAAGGCCAAGACTTCCCAAATTTACAACCTTAAAAGATTTTCAAAAAATAATTTAAAAGGAGAAAACCTGTCGATATGACTCATTTTTGGCTTGTTCTAAAAATACATCAATGTCCTCCTCATGTTTCATAAGCATTGGATGAACCCATTTTCGATAAAGAATCGAAGAACCTTTTGTCCTTTAATTAGTTTTTTAAATAAAAAAATTTAAAAAATAAACCAAGGACTGAGAAGCCAAACAACAAAAACAATCTTTAATTCATAATAAAAAGGAAACCTTAAAAAACAAAAATAAATTAAAAAATTTAAAGTTAAACCAAAAAGCCAAAAGAATATCAGCTAAAGCTTCACTAGCATTAAACAATGCAAAAACAATCCAATACATCATCCATTTGACATATTCTTTAACATCTTTTGTACGAACTGCTTTATAGCTTAAAATTTTTGTATTTATGCTAATTAAAGAATTTTCAAACCTTCGATAACCTGGATAAAGAGTGCCTGCAAGAAGAATCACAATCCTGGAGAAAAAGGCTGAAATGACCATAAATTTGGAATATCAAGAACCCGCAACAGTTTGAGCAAAAAATGATTAAATGCTTAAAAAGGTTATGCTTTTTAAGCAAAAAGTTAAATAAAAAATAATTAAAAAGATCAAATTCAATAAAATAATGAATAAATTATGTAAAAACATTTTTTATTTAAAAATTTATTAAAATAAATTATTCTATATTAATTATTATTTGAATGAAAAATTATAACCATTGCGGCTTTCTTTTTTCTAAAAATGCAGAAATTCCTTCCTTTGCATCAGGCAATTTTAAATTATTACACATTATAGCTGCCCCTTGCCTAAAAAGATAATTTTAAAAATTTTATTCTACCTTCCTATACTTTGGATTTTTTTTTAATACAAAATAAGTTTTAAAAAATCAGATGAAAAGATAGAATAACAAAAAAAACACCCAAAATTCGAAACAAATTAAAGAAAGAGAACCTATTTGCTGTGTTTATATTTTGTTCAATTTGTGTGTAAAAGAAAGCTTTTCCCAAAGCACAAATATGACGACTATATTTACAAATTTCTTCACAAATAGCCAAAGCTTCTTCCTTTGCTTTTCCATCTTCTATCATCCTTGAAATTAATCCGGCATATAATGCTTCTTAAAAAATTTAGATTAGTAAAATTATACACATAGTAAAACCTGTTGCAGTTATTTCTCTAGCTGTTAATAACATATCCATTGCAAGCTTCCTAGGCAAATTACGTGCTAGCGCAATTCCAGGAGTATTACAGAAAAGACCAATTTTAATTCTGAAAAATTTTCATCTTCATTAAAAAATAATAAGATATACCCAGGACATGAAAAGGTTGATCTTTTTGTCGCAACAACAATATCACACGTGCCAACTAATTGAGTTCCTGCAGCTGTGACAAGACCGTCGACTTCAGCTAAATTGTAATTTTGAGTGAATGTAGAGTAAAGGGAAAAACAAAAAAGCTCAAAAACTACTCAAAACTGAGCTCAATGTCACGTAAATAAAAACAAAATCAACCTTAGCCCCCAGCCCTAATTTAAATAATACCAATTACTGGTAAAGAAATATGTTGTATAGTCTCCATTAATTCAATACATTTGGAAAACACCCTCTTATGATTTGAAGGGCCTGATTCAGCAGACTAAATAAAATTTTAAAATTCAAAAGTTTTACTAATAAAAAAAACCAATTCATTAAGATCATGTCCAGCAGAAAAAACTTTTCCTTCAGATGCAATAATAACAGCTCTTACTTTCATATTGCTATCTAAGTCCTTTAATTCTTTCCGCAAATGTTCCATTAAATTTAAGGAAAGAGCATTTCGACGTTGTGGACTATTTAAAACCTTTAAAAAAGATATTAAACTTAAGAAAATAAATTAACCAATCTAGCAACTTTTCTATCAAAATAAAGTTCTTTTTTAATTAAAGGCTCAGAAGATGCTTTTGTTTCAATAACAGAAGATAAAAGTAATGAGCTAGAAGAAAACATTTTTGGAACGAAAGAAAATATTGGTGAAGTTCTCAATATTGAATTCATAAGCAGTCTCATGATGAAAATTTACAAAAAACTAACAAAACTAATCAATTTTTAATAAAAAAACAAGCTTATTTAAATATTTTCAATTGAAAAGTTAACATTTTGACATTTTTGGTCGATTTGTTGCCGATTTTTTTCATTTTATTATTTTTAACTTTAATTTATTGTTTCTAATTTAATAGAATTTTAATTTTTTAATTCTATTGTAGAAATATGTCAACAATACATGTCGATGAAATTTTAAAATTACCATCACAGGCAGGATTTATATTTTTAATTTTTATCTTATTTTATTTAGCCTCCTGAAAAACGATTACGGTTTGATGAGATTTCTGAGGAGATTAAATTAAATAAAAATCCAACAATTGAAATACTTGAATCCACAGAGGATGAAGTACATGAAGAAATTGATGAAGCAGCAATTAAACGATTATGCCTTCAGGTACCTTTTTTTATTGTTTTTTAGGTTTTCGTTTATTTTTTTAGTTGGATCGTAAACAAGCCAAAAATGCTGAAACTCGAATAAAATACCCAGACGAACCACGTAAGTTTATGGAATCTGAAGTTGAACTTAATACAGCTATACAGGTTTAAATTAACAAACTTTATTTTTATTAAAATTAAACTAATAAAAGGAGATGCATATAATTGCTGCAGAGCCTCAATTTTATCCAATTTTGGTAGAGCAAGGTTCTATTCAAATTTTAATACAACTTTTATCTCATGAGAATGCTGATATAGTTTCTGTTGTTTGTAATTTATTGCAGGTACTTATGCTTGAATTTTTTTTTTGAATTTTATTCATTTAAAGGAGTTGACAGACGTTGAAATTTTACTTGAAAGTGAAGAATGTGCAAAAATTTTAATCGAAGAATTATTAAAAGGCCAAATTGTTGAAACGTTGGTTCAACAAGTTTTAAGCAGACTTAATGAGAATGAACAGGATGAAGCTGATGCAATTCATAATGCTCTTTCTATTATTGAAAATGTTAGCAATTTTTATTTATTTTTATTTTACCTATTTTGGCATTTAGCTTCCTTTAAAATTAAATTTTTAAGTTACTCGACTTCCACCCCGATGCTAACGAAATTTGCGTTTCTCAAGGCCTTTTTGAATGGTTAATGATTCGTGGGACTAAAAAAGGAGTTTTTGATTCAAATAAACTTTATTCTAGCCAATTATTGCATATGCTGTTGCAATCAACTTTATCAGCTAAAATTAAATTAACTGAAAAACGGGATGGTGTTGATCTTCTTTTGAGAGTAAATTTGTTAATATAGATTTTTCTACAATTTTTTTAAAGGCTTTGGCTGCTTATAAGAAGCACGATCCAAGCAGTCCAGATGAGTACGAACATATGGAAAATTTATTTGATGCTTTATGTGCGTCACTTATGCATGCCCCTAACCGACAAGTTTTTCTTGAAGGGGAAGGTTTACAATTAATGAATTTAATGTTAATGTATGAATATTTTTTTATTGTTTAGTTCTTATTAAAAAAATTAATTTAGGGAGAAAAAACAATCAAGAGAGGGAGCTTTAAAAGTGTTAAGTCATGCAACAGCAATTCCTGATGGAACTGCTAATTGTGATAAATTTGTTGAAATTTTAGGTTAATTTTTTATTAAAAAAAAAAATTTTTTTTTAAAAGGTCTAAGAACTTTATTTCCTCTTTTAATGCGAACACCTCCAAAAATGAAAAGAAAGGATACAACACCTGACGGTTCTTTATTTTATTTAATTAAAATTATTATTCTTTAGATCACGAGGAATATTGCTGCTCGGTTAATATTTTATTTTAATTAATTATTTTTAAAAATTAGATAATTGACGCATTGCTGTATTCATGCAACCAAGAAAATAAAAATAGAGTTTTGCAGAAATTTTCGGATCATTGTTTTGAAAAAGTGGACAGAATGGTTGAATTATTTATTAAATACAGGTTATTTAACTTTATGTTTTTATTATTTTTTTTTTAATTCAGTGAGAAACTAAAAAAATTTGAAACAAAATTTGAAAAGAGACTTGCAGAAATGCATGAAGATATGAAACCAGATGAAGAAGAGGTTTTTTCTTTTTTTAATAAAAATTATTATTTTATTAAGGTATATATTGAAAGACTTAATAATGGACTTTATACTCTTCAAAGGATTGCATTAATTTTAGCAGAGGTTTGCATTAAAGGAGCACCTGGAAGTAGAGAACGAGCTGAAAAACTTATTAAAATGCGCTTTAAAGGGACACTTTTAAATACTTTGTTGGAGCCGGTAATTTTTTTAAATTTTAATTAAAATTGTCCTCTTTTAAGATTCTATCAGAATTTTATGATTCATTAAGTCCAGAAGCAAATGATCAAAAAGAAAGAGTTGAACATTTAATTGCTTGTCTAAGTACTATATTTTAGACTTTTTCAATTTTTAAAAATTTTTTTTTCCTTATTTATTAAATAAAGAACATTTTTAAAAAAATTAAAGTTTAATATAACTAGAGACAAAATTAGACTAAAAATCTCTATAAAAGGGGTATATTTTTAAGTGAATAAAACTAGTTTTCTTTTAAATTAAAGTGTAATTTTAAAAACTAATTAATCACATTCTATATTTAATTTTTTCATTATTAATTTAATTTTTTCCCCAAAAACTTCCTCTATCTCCTTATCGGTTACGTCAACACGACATGTTACTTTAACCCTTTAAAAAAAAAATATTTTTCTTCCTTGTTTAAACTTACGTAGCTTTTTGAGAAAATGTTTCCTGGTCAGAGAGGTAACATGCTCTAGATATGAGAATACCATTTATTTGCATCTAAAAATTAAGTGTATTTATTAATAAATTCAAAAAAAAATTCTTTTATTTATAAAACCATTTAATTTAACCATTATAAATCACTTTTCTATTTTTTTTTTTACAAATTAGGACATTGATCCCTTTTAAGTGATCATAATATATTTATTAATATTAAAAGGTTATATAATAGTTATTAATTAATATTATTTTATATACAAAAATAATTTTAATCATAAAATTTTGATAAATTTAAAATTAAAAAAAAACCTCAGAAACAAAATCGTTCAACACTTTTTCAACCAATATTTTATCTCCATGTTCAAATCCAATATGTTTTAGAGGTGATATTTCATCTCCAATTAAAACAAATCTTGTCCCTTTTGTAGCAATTGAAATTAGGTTATGTAGATGGACTGATCTTTGACGAAGAAATTGTGTTTTTTCTGGTTCTTCTTGAATTATATTTATTGCTTCACCTGTAAAAAAAAAAAATAATTTTTATTTCATAAAATAAAATAAAAATTATGACTTGCTGCTACTGCCAGTAATGGAGGTAATGAAGCTGAGAAACAATAACCAAGACCTAAAAAATTTTGGCTTTTTTTTTTAAATTAAAAGCTTAAAAAACCTGAAAGTCTTTGATGACCAATAACAAATGAACGACCCGCACAGAAACCTCCAGTAGAAGCAACAGCATTTTCAAGTGAAGCCGATATCAAATCCTAAATAATTTTAAATAATAATAAAATTTTGATTAAGTTTTTATAATATAATTAATTTTATAATACAAACCACGTCAACCGGATCAATTCCAAAATGTTCAGTCACGCCTAGAAAAAAAAATAAAATAAAAAAAATTTGTTTTATTCATAATTTTTTAAACTCCTAAAATAACGAACAATTAATCAAAAATTTAATTTAAAATTTAAAGTTTTATTTAAAAGGAAATAATCACAATCTTGTATTGAACACTTAAAAATTCTTTTCAATTATTTAAAAAAAATTTTAATCATTTGACTCTAACAACGTGTCAAAACAAATAATATATCTCGACATATTTTGAAATTAGGCAAACATGTGAAACAATATTAAATAAATAAAAAATATATATGAGAATTATAATATTGAGGAGAGAAAAATTAAATATCGAAAAAAGGTTTGAATAAACACATTCCCCTTTTTTATATTTTTAAGCCCGAAAAAAAAAGTTTTTATTTTATTTATTAAAGAAAAAAAAGAATTCAGTTAATTACTTAAGTATTAAAAAAAAGGTTAATAATAATTAACCTTTATTGACCAGTTTTTTTTTGTTTGCTTTTTTTAAAGGGAATATAAAGCATACACGTAGTAGTACTCAAATAAACGCGCAACAAATAATATTATCATAAAAATACACTCCCCCCTTTCTACACAAATATTAACAATAAAAAAAAAGGAACAGTAAGATCAGGCAAACATTAAAATTCTGCTTTTTAATAATATTTCTGATTTATTTATATATTTCTGATTATTATTTGAGAATATATATAAGGAAAAAATAAGCGTATATATTTTATTTTTGCACAATTTAAAATTTTTTTATTTTATCTCATACACTTAAAAAAAAACTCTCCTCTTGCGCATTTTAATTTTTCAATTCTCTCATCATCTCTTACTTATTTTTATTTTTTTTTTATTTACTGTTTATCATTAAAATAAAAAGTTTTGTTTACCTATCGGCCATAAACTTGACAATCATTTTTTATATATATATTTTTTTTTATGAATAGATTTTTTGAATGCGTAAATCCCCCTTTTTTTCTCCCCTTCTCCTCCCCTATTTTTTAAAAATAACATGCCTTTTCTTTTTTTTTTTTTAAAATTATATTTTCAATGTTAAAAAATTTTTTAAAAAAAACATTAAAACAAATTCGCCAAATTTTATTTCTAAACGTTAAAAAAATTTTTTTTATTTCTCCCCGCCTATTTTCATTAAATTTAAAAGCAATTAAAAGTGCGATAAAATTTATATATATTTTATTTATTTTTACAAATTTTTATTTTTAAAAAATTTATTTATGGTGTTATTACAAAATTACACAAAAACAATTCACGCAAAAATTTATTTTTATTTTGAAAATTAAAACCACACATCAATTCCTTTACTTAAATAAATAAATAAATTTATAACAAAATTGGTCCCGAAAAATAAAAATTTTTTTTTGAAAGTACCTAAGTTACGATTATTAATTATAAAAAATGAAAATAAAAAATAGGACATTAATTTACCAAATTAATTTAAAATATTAGAAAATTTAAAAAATTAAACTAAATTTTACAGGTAAAAAGAAATTTTTTTTAATTTCCTTTCTAAAAATAAATTTATTTGCCAATCCATAGTTCAAAAATTATTTTTTTTTAATAATTTAAAGTGTGACATAAATTCAATAAAATACTTTAAAAACAGAAAAAAAAGACATATGATTTTATTAAAAAAAAAAGTTTCCATTTTCACCCATTTAATTAAAAAATGAATGATTTTTGGCCATATTTTTCCCATTATTAATCTTTTTTTTTTTTTTTGCGCAATTATTAAAACGTTTTTAAAATTAAATACTTCTTCCCCCGCCTTTATTTATTAAAAAAAAAAAAGATTAAAATAAAAGTGTTCACCATAATTTATTATAATTCATTTTTAATTCCACTTAAAGTTTAAGAAAAAAAAAAATTTCTTTCTTAAATAATTTATTAACAAAACTAATTTAAACTTAAAAAATCAGAATTTTAAAGATTATATTAAAAATAATATTTCAAGTTTAAAAACTAGAAATGTTAATTTTTAAAAATAATCAAAGTAACCTTTTTTAGTATTAAAAAATAATATTCACAAGACCCCTCGTTCCACTAATAATCAACAAATAAAATTGATCGAGAAAAAAAATTTTTTTTTAAATAATTTTCTCAAAAAATAAAATTTAATAATTTTAAAGAACAAAAAAAAAATATTTAATTAAAAATTTTTAATTTTCAGGAGAGAGAAAATGAAAAAAAATATTATTTCCCAATTAAGGCCAATAATATTTTTATTATTTATAATTTTATTAAATTCACAAGCTTTACCCTCCCCTTCAATACATCCAAAAATATTATTAAACAACGATAACAACAACAATGAAACACCAAAAATTATAGAAGAACAACAACAATTTGATAATAATTTAGAACAAAATAATAATAATACACTCTCAAGGCTAACTTTAATCGAAAATTCTTTTAATAATAATACCTCACAATTAAATAATAAAATAAATAGTTCTGTTTTAGAAGAAGAAGAAAAAAATATAGAAACAAATCAATTAATTAGTTGTGATTTAGGAGATGATACTTTAATGGAAGCAAAAGAAAGTATTGCAGTATGTGGTGAAAATTCAGAAAATTGGCATATTTATTGTGCTGGAAAATTACTTGAGGTAAAATTTAAGAAAAAGAAAAAAAGAAAATAATTTTTCTTTAGGCAGTAAATTATCATCAATTATTAGAAGATAATGATTCAAAAGAATTTGTAGATCGTCCATTAAAGAAAAATGCAAGTATTATAGTAGAAGAATTTGATAAAGAATTTGGTGAAAATATATCTGTACATGATATTCCAAAAGAAAAATTAAGTAAATTTTTGGAAGAAAATTTTGATCATGCTGGAGGAGAATTAAAAGAATGTACACCAGAAGATTGGATACCTGTACCAGCTGAATTAGAAAGAATTAAAGATGATACTTTAAGAAGTTGGGCAATGGAATTAAATTCAATATGGAGAGATTTATGTAGAGTAATTCCTGAAGAGGTTTTTTTAAAAAAAAAATTTTTTTTTTAATTTTTTAAAATTAAAGATAAAAGAAACAAGAGACAGACATTCACTTATTTATATAAAAAATCCATTTATAATTCCGGGTGGTCGATTTAGAGAATTTTATTATTGGGACGCTTATTGGATTATAAAAGGATTAATTGTATCAGGAATGACAACATCTGTACGAATGATGATTGAAAATTTTTTGGACATTGTAGATAAATATGGTTTTGTCCCTAATGGAGGAAGAATTTATTATAGTAAAAGATCACAACCTCCATTTCTTACAATGTAATTAAATTTATTATTTGATAATTAATTCTGATTTTCTAGGAATAAAAAATAATAATATTAAAATTCTTACTAAAATTCTAATTTTTTTAAAACTAAAATAAATAAAAATATTTAGGATGGTATATGAATATTTCGAGGCAACACATGACTATGATTTTATTAAAAAGGCTTTACCTATTTTAGAGAAGGTAAATAAAAATAAATAAAATAATTTTATATTTTTTAAAGGAAATGGAATTTTGGACAAATGAAAGAAGTATTGATGTTACAATAGATGAAAGAACTTATAGAATGTTTCAATATAATGTTGGTTGTAATGTTCCAAGACCAGAATCATTTTGTGAAGATGTTAGATTAGTTAAACAAAAAACTAAAGCAGAAGATAAACGACAAATATGGAAAGATTTAGCTAGTGCTGCAGAATCTGGTTGGGATTTTAGCAGTAGATGGATGAAAAATCCTGAAAAACCTAATCTTCTTGAAATTGAAACAACAAATATAATTCCAGTAGATCTTAATGCTTACATTTGTGGAAATTATGAAATACTTTCTCATTTATATTTACAATTAGGTAAAAACTTAAGAAATCAGAATAAACACATTTAATCTTAATTTTTTTTCAGAAAACAATTCTAAAGCTTTTGAATACCACACAAAACACTACGAATTTCGTGAAAATTTTCAAAAAGTATTTTTTGTTCAACATGACCGCGAAACAGCTGGGTGGTACGACTACAATATTAGAAAGAAGGATCATAACAAAAACTTTTATGCTACAATTGCTATCCCTTTGTTCACTCGTTGTTATCATTCCATCGATTTACAGCAATCGGAACGAATATTTCGTACAATGGAAAAAGCTGGTGTATTTAAAGAGCCGGGTGGTATTCCAACAAGGTTTTTTAAATATATTAAAAAAAAACAAATATTTTTATTTAAAGTATGATAAAAAGTCATCAACAATGGGATTATCCAAATGGTTGGCCTCCACTTAATCATATGATCATTGAAGGTCTTCGACGTTCGGACAATAAATTGTTTGTTTATATTTTTAATTTTAAAAATTAATTTCCTGTTTTTTAAAGAATGCAAAAAAAAGCTTTTTGGTTAGCTACAAAATGGGTATTAAGTAATTATCGAGTTTATCGAAATGATAGTCCAAAAGGGAAAATGTGGGAGAAATATGAAGTAAACAAATTTAAACCAAATAAAGGTGTTGGAGGAGAATATCAAGTTCAGGTAAATATAAAACATTTTTTAATTGGAACAAATTTTTTTTTAAATTAAAGGCTGGTTTTGGATGGACAAATGGAGTAATTCTTGATTTATTAACAACATTTGGTGATCGTATAGAATTTAAAAATGATTTAGAAATGAATCCAAATGCTGTAGCAAAAGAAGTAATTAGCAATGAACCACCAAATCTTCCTGAAGTTGGAGGAAATCAACAAAATATTACACAACAAAATCAAACAGTGAATATAAAAGAACAAAGTCTATTAAGTTCTAATAGTGGTGGAATAAGATTACCAATTTCGTTAAGTTATCTTTTTATATGTTTAATAATATTTAGTTATTTAATTTATTAATTTTAGTGATATATTTACTTGTATTTAAATAGGAAAACGATTCTAGTAATTTTCTCTTAAAAATTTTTTTTTTAATTTCCGAAAAAAATTCTCTCCTCTCTTTCCCCAAAAAAAACTGAACGTTTCTATTTTTTTTTAAAAATTAATTTTTCTACTTAATATACAGCTTTATTTTTCAAAAAAAAATAATATTCTCTTTACTATTTATGTAAATCTTACTTACTAATAATCTTTTATTTAAAAACACTTCTTTCACCTTTTTTTTTTTTACTTAACCTTGTATGAATATATTTGCTTTCTATGTATATGTTTTGATTAATTTGTATATATTAGTAAATAAAATATTAGTAAGAAAATGTTTTTTTTAATTTAAAAAATTTTCACCCACCTCTTCCATTTTTCCCCAAAACACAAAAAGAAAGTGACTCATCAACAAAAATCCGAACTTTAAATTTCCATTTAAATTCAATCAATTTATCCAAAGGACAAATATCTGCTGTTGTTGCATAAATACCTTCAACTACAATAAATTTTCTGATTGAAGAAGCTTTTCTTTTATTCTTAAATTTTTTGTTTAATTATTTTAAACGAAAAAATAAAAATACTTTTGCTTCATAAAGTGCTTGCTCTGTCAAAAGTTTTTCAAGATGTTCCATGTTATTATGTTCAAACCTTAAAATTTATTTTTTTTTAAATTAAATTGATCGTTTAATTGTTAAAAAAATCTATTTAAAATAATTATAAATAAACCAAATAATTTTGCTTTTCGAAGCCTGTAATCCTTTTTGAATAGAAAAATTGCAACATTTATCAACAAAAATTAAATCATCTTTTTTTGAATATGCAGGAATAGCACTAGCAATTGTAGCAAATCCATAACTATATAAAATTGCTTCTTCACAACCCAAAAATTCTGCCAATTGTTTTTCTAAATTTAAATGAACATCCACAGTTCCATAAAAATTACGAGGACCACAAGAGCCTACCCCGTATTTAAATATTGTGTTTTTTGCTGCTTCCTTTTTTGTTTATAAAAAATAATTTTTAAATATTAATTTAAAACCTCAATTCGTTTATTTCCAATTAATCCATAAAAGTCTGAAGAAATGAGATTTAAACAATTTATTCCATTAATTTGAACAAATTTTGTTATTTTTCTAAAAATTTTGGTTAAAATTAATTTATTAAAAATACCCTTCAATTGTGCAAGGTTCTCGTTTAGTTGAATCGGAAATTTCAGGGACTAATGGTAATGGCTCCCATGCAGCTATTCGAGCTTCAATTTCCTAGTAAAAATTAAATAAATTTAAAGAAATACAAGTCTAAATAATTTTTGAAAATGTCAAGTTGCCTGGTGTACCCAGGAACATTAAAATAATTCTGAAAACTTTCCACGTTATTCAAATTTACCTCTTCAGTTATCACGTTCTCTTTTTTTCTTCTAAACTGTAAACGAATCTTCCAATAAACAAAAGATCCGAGTAAAACAAAAATTAAAAGTGACCAATTCGATAATGCAAAAGCTGCAACAATAACAACGAAAATAAAAAAATTGCTAATAAAAGTGTCCATATTCCTCATCTTTCTTTGAAAATGTAAATTAAATTTAAAAAAATTAAAGTATTCAATCTAATTTACAAAAAAAAAATAATTGTAAATTGACAAAAAGAAAAGTCCAATTTAATCAAAATTTATCAATTAATCTTAAAAATAAAAATTTAAGACGCATATCGTCTAGTCCAAATTCTTGCCATTTTCTCAAATTCCTCAAATTGATGAAGATATTGTTCAGCAATATGAGGGACTAAACTATTTTGTGGATTACAAGAATAAAACAAAGAAATTAACATCTGAAAGAATAAATTAAAAAAAAAATAACAAAAATACTTTAAGAACATCAACTACACCCATTATAGATTTCCAATTTTGTGCTAAACCCATACATACCTGCCCTTGACTTAAATTCAAAGAAAAGAAAGTTAAAAATAATCAATTAAATGCATTATAAACCTGTTAATATTACAATGATAAATCTTTGTCCGAAAAATAACTTCAGGCGCAGTGAATGGATAATTGACCCCAAATATTAATTCAGCAAAAAATATTCCATTTGAATAAACTGTGTCAGTAGGACCTTCCAAAACAACTGACCATTTAAATATATCCTCACTACTAGGAAATGTATGACAACTAAAATTAAATAATTTAAAAATTTATTTAAAAATAATACCCAGGCAAAGAAAAATTTTTTAAATTATAAAGTTCTTCAAAAAGTCTGTGAGATGCAATAGACGAGGGCAAATTAACAAATGAAGTTTGATTAGAGTTTAAAAACGATTTTACCTAAATAAGAAATTGAATAAAACAAATATTAAAGAAATAAACATTTTCATGATAAGTAGTAGATTGTTTTCGAGGCAATCCAACAGCTTGAACATCAGAGCTTGATGGAAGACAGATATTATTTAAATTCATGTCTGAAAATGATTTAATTTTAAATGTTCAGCAACAAAGTAATATTTACTTTTGTTTTTGCGCTGAAACGGCAAATTATTTTTTCGTGACAAATCGTCTTATAAAAAATATTTTTTTTCATTTTCTTTTTTAATCTATTACACACGGCGGGTTAAACGGGAAATTAAGCTTTGAAGAAATAGAGAGGTTAAAAAAGAGTGACATTAGACATTGCGCGCGCTCAATTTCTTTTCGCCGTTACTGTGCCATTGACACTCAAAACTAGAAAAATCAGCGTTAAAATGTCTTTGAGAGTTTCTAAAGGTATTTTACTTGAAATTTTAATACAGAAAACAAAATAAATGGAAATTTAAAAGAAAAAAACAAATTAATCATAAATTTTTTTCATCGTTCCTCGGTCATTAAGTCCATTAAGTAAAGCCTGGTGTTGAACTAATTTCTCTGCAGTCCGAGTTGTGTCACCGGTGTTGCAATACTGAACAGCCTGAATTTTTGAAAATATTAAAGAAAAAAACTTAAAAATACAAGTCGATTGTAGAGGGCATGCAAATGCTCAAGTCCCTGCTCAGAAACAAAACTCCACCAGCCATTAGCCTCAGCAAATTCAACAGCATGTGCACAAAGCATATGTAATTTAGGCGTTGGCTTGAAAATTTTTAGCTGTCCACCTGCTAGACGACCTCTAAGATTGAGAGTTTCAAAATGGGCACGGAGGGTCTAAAAATTTAGCTAGGTGATTGAAAACTGAAATAAACCTGGATATCACTGTAAAATTTTGTCGTTGATTTCTTGAGCTCTTCTACCCTATCTTTAGTTAAAAATGAAGCATCTGCTAATCCATAAATTTCCATCAGTGTAACAAGCATATTGATAAGGATGGCAGACGAACGAGTAGGAGGAAGTATTTGTTTAATTTTGTCGTTATACCCATTAATAATACGATAAAGTGCACCACCTAAGAATTTAATGCAAAATTAATTTACGATTAAAAAATATACCAGTAAAGGTTTTTTTCCTTGGATCCATTTTTGCGTGTGCCTCGTCAAAAACCTTCTGAATTGATCGACCTGAATGCTGACAATAGTCTTCAATTGCATTGATTACTCTTTGCGCTAATCCTTGTAAAATATGGAAACTCGGAGGAATAATTTGTGAGGGGGAAAGAAACAGCAATGGAGGCCCAAAAATAGAATTATTATTTTTTTCTCCGTGGAGGAATCTGGTAAATTTCCTCTGTTCGCTGCAAACAGTCCCAAGTCTTTCTTTGGAATTAAACATTTTACACATGGAAAGCTCGCCGTGGCACCACGATGCCCGAAAAAAGAGCTCAAAAATTTCATGTCAGAACAAATAAACCTGAATACTGAAATAATTCGATATTTATAAAAACCATTTTATCTCATGTGTGACCTCCGATCCATCTTTAACAAACGTAACATTTTGTATAGCTTCCAATTGTCGTATCACTGGAGCAAGTTTGACTTCTAAATTTTGTCGATTGTCATCTCCATCATAAATAGCAAGCAATGTTATATTAAACGGACTATTAGGTTGCTTAACATTCCCAATTGATATTCCAAATTTTGTTGATTTGGCTGGCCATTCTCTTCCACCCTTATCTCCCATAAGTGTCAAAATAATGTGGCCGTCAAATTGTGCATGCATATTAAGTTGACCTAAGGAATTTGAAAAATAAACTGGAATTATTAAGACATACCAAATTTTGCTAATGTAGTTAATCTATTCTCCAGAACTTCAACTACATTGATACAAACAAGTGCTTCGGTAACCCATTCCCACTTCCCAATTTTTGCCCATTCTACTTTTAATTCCTTAACACTTGCCGTTGGTGCCATTCGATCAGTTCCGAGTAAGTGAAAGCAATGTTTCAAACGATAACGTTGTTTGGTTGTTAGACCAGAACTTAGAGTTGCTGCAAGATCATCCTCGGCAGAAAGCCGCCAACCAGTGGGAGATAGATTCTTCTCCACTCGCAATAGCAATCGGCTAGTAGCAAGCCCCTCAGGAGTTGCTCAAATTTTGTAATTTTTGTAAATATTTAAATAGCTTACTGGGACGACTTTTTCTTATTTCATAAGAAACTTCTTTGGCTATCTGATTAGAACGCCTAGGCGTTATATTCTCCAGCGATCTTAGCCTTCGTTCTTTTTTCGGTTTCTCAACTAAATTTAATTAATGTTAAATTCTAATTTTAATTAAATCTTACATTTTTCGACTGTTTGTGTTGATATTTCACTTTGAAATAAAGCTGGGTACGTTTGTGTTGCTTTATCACGTTGATATGTTAATGTTTGTGTAGTCCCAGATGAATGACCTTCAATGGTTCACCCAGAAATTTTATTATATATACCTTGGTTGTCTGTTTGTGTAGATTTTTCAACCGAACGCGTGACAGTCTGAATTTTCTTAGTTCTTTGGTAAGCTACTGTCTGTGTTGCTGATGTAGCATAAGCATTAAATTTCTCGTTCTCAGCAATTGAAGAGGAAATATTTTCTTCTTGTTGATTTTTGCCTGCTCTTGCTTTTGCTGCTGTATTTGAACCCTTTCTTTTTTCATCACGAGCATTTAATAATTTAGCAGAAATTTTATTATTTTTTCCTTGTTGTTTAGACCATCTTTCATTAATAGAACTCCTTTTTTTAAAGCTTTTTGCTCGTGTAATCATTTAAAACTAAGTCTGTATTAACTCTCTAAAAAATGTATAATGGCTTATGAAATTTTTTACATGCAACTTGAACTAATTATCTATAAAATGGTAAGACAGATTTAAAATCGTATAGATGGTTTTCGAGATATTAAATTTTAAAGTTAGTAACTTCATTTTTTGGAAAAATTGAAACAAGAGTAGTGCTTAAAACGAGAGAGTAAATTATAGAAAGAGAGAAAAGCGAGAAACTACACTAGTCAATTTCGAGACGGTAAAATTTCCCGTTTAACCCGCCGTGATTACATGTTTTAATTTTGAATAAAACGTTCTTGTTTGACGAAAACACAGATTAAACTGATGTTTAATAACGATGATTTTCCTGAATTGGCGAGTTCAATTCGTCATAACAGTCAACAGCTACAGGTTTAAAATTTTTGATTTTCATTCTTTATTTTAGAAGGGTACATTAATGAATGACGATTTGAAATGCACACAGGAGAAAAGGTTAGAAGATGCTGTCCCTGAAGGGATACGGACACATCCTGACGGTTATTTTATTAAAAATATTTTACTAATATACTTTACAGGACGTGTTACGAACATCCCACCAGGGCTGCTTAATGACCAGTTAAACTATTAAATTTCTTATCTCAAAAAATATTTATTTTAAAGATTTGGTATGGTTGGATTGCTTACATTTTTGAGAACAATAGAAAGCTCTCCCTCAATAGTTGGACTTGCTCTGGGCCATGACTTGACTAATTTGGGACTAAATTTAAACTCATCAAAGTAGTTTATTCAAAAACATTATTTACACAATTTTTCAAAGAAAAAATTTGTTCCAATCATTTGGTGGCCCATTATCTGACTTTCCCTGTCGAATTCAGGATTTAGATGCGAAGGTTCCTGAAGAATATTTAACAAACGCTACAATCAGGGACAAATTACCAAATATCAAATTAAATAAACTTCATGAGGATGTTTTGTTCTACCTCTTTTATAACTGTCCTGGTGAAGTTTATCAAGTTGCTGCTGCTTCTGAATTGTTTGTTTTCTTTCGATTTAATTCTTATTAAAGCAGATATGCTCGGGATTGGCGGTTTCATAAAATTGAACGTTTTTGGCTACAAAGAGCTGCTTTTTCTGCTCCATCAATAGAAATTGATGGAACTTATGAACGATGTCAATATAATGTGTTTGACCCTATCCAATGGAGAAGGGTTATTTTTAAAATTTTTTGGTAAATGTTGTGATCTTTAGGTACCAAAAGAAATGGTTTTAGAATTTACTGATTTGGAAGGAAAGCCAACAGTCCCAGGAATGATTCGACAGCAACAACAGAAACAAAATGTTCGACAACAGCCACCGCCTTCATCTGAGCAAAATCAGAATATTCCAACGATGAATACAACTGCCATTTCTTCTTTGCATAAAACAATGGATGGTGTTCTTACTAATGGTGCTGGTCCTCCTCCTATATCTTTGTAATTTTTTTATTTAATCGATTTGTTTATTTTAAAAAGTATTTTTCATTATTAGATTAATTCTATTTATTTAAGTGTGTTAGGTCAATTAAAAAGAATTTCACGTGGTCAGACTCTCCCAAGACCAGAAGTCCGCCTTATTTTAAGTGTCCTTCATGAAAATCCTGAACTTTGTGCTCAACTTGATTCAACTGAACAGGTTATATTTTTTTTACTTTATCAAAAATAATTATTTTTAAGTTTTTTGATTTTTTTCAATATGAACCAGAAATTGCTGGAATTTTGCTTGCTTTTCAATTAATGTATGAACCAACAAATTATCTTTCAAATATTGAAATTCTTTTAAATATGAATATTGATGTATCTTTACTTGTAGCAGCAAATAAATTTATTCAACTTTGTGAATATAAGGTTTTTTTTTAATTTTTGCTTTTTCTGATATTTTTCATTAATTTTTCCTTTAAAAAATAAATTTTTTTAAATTATTAAACTTTAAATTTGGATTTTTTCTAGAACATAAAAATTCCTAATGATTTTTTGGTTAAATTCATTTCTATCTGCATTTCAACATGTGAAAATGGTTCTTCTAATGGTTTGGCTATAGATCGTTTAGGTTTTTTGATGTTTTTTTTCTTTAAATTTATTCATTTTTAGTTCGAATGGTTTGTGTATTTTTTAATGCTTTACTAGATCTGAGGTACTTTGATGTGTCGGTTAGTTTCTTTTTTCAATTAAATTATATAAGTGCCTTTCGATATATTTTTAACTGTTGAAAGAATTTTATTTTCTTTCAGACAGTTCGTTCAGAAATTCAAAATTTTGCCTTCTCATACCTTTCGCTTAAAGAAGCGTCTCAGCTATATCAAAAGACACTTCATCTTTGATTTAAATAAACACTTTCAAAAATTATATTACAATAATTCTAATCTACTCTCACAATCAACGTTAAAAAAGTCATTAAAAATACTTATTGGAAATAACAAAAAAATTAAATATTTAATTTTATGGATTTTTATTTTTGTTAAAATTTTTAGTAATTGATTTTAATTTTTTTGTTATTCATAATTATCTCATCTTTTTTTAGATCTCTCATATTTTCTTTCTCTTTTTTTAAATTTTTCTTTCCCCCTAGTCTCTCTTACTCAAGTCCCAATTTTTGCATATTCTAAAAACTAAACAAAACTAAAATTTTAGTTAAAAAATAAAAGTTTTTACGTTAAAAAATATTTTTTGTGTTAAAGAGAAAATTTTATTTAAAGTTTAGAAAAAGTAGAATAGTCAAGACCGTGGCAAGGTTCGAACTTTTACTTCTTCTTAGGTTAGTTGGGAGTTTAGACAACCAAAATAAGGAACTTAAAAGTTTTACAAATTTGTTTATTTACAAGTTTTAAAGTTGTTAAACTTTGTTTTTATGTTTTTATTGCTGTCCTTGTTCATTTATTGTTGTTGTCCATTCACAATTTTCTTCGGTTTTTATTTGTTTAAAATATTTAATATTATTATTTTGTTGATTAATTTCTGAACTAATTTTTTCTTCTTTAATAAAAGAGGAAATTCTGTTTTGTTGTTGTAATTTTGTTTGTAGAACAAAATTAATATTTGAAGAAGGTTTCTCTCTTTTACGCCATTTTGCTCTTCGGTTCTTGAACCAAACCTTAATTTTTACTTATTTTATTCCCTAAAGGATTTTATTTTCGATTTTTAATTAATACGAGTAAAAAACTAAAATTAATTTTTAAAAAATTTTTTACCCTAATGCATTGTTCAGCTAATCCAATACAACGTGAAATTGTTGCTCTATTACTAACGTCTGGATATTTATTTTTGGAAAATAAAGTTTCTAGTTCATTTAATTGTTGTGTACTTAAATAAAAGGATTTTTTTTAAAGAATATTTTTTTTAATTTTTTACCTAAAATGTGTTCGTTGTCTTCTCTGTTTTGGTAATTCATGTAGTGTTGTTTTTGTTGTTGTTATTTCTTTGTTTTTCTTTTGTCCTTTTTGTTTTGTTTTTTCTCTTGTATGTTCTTTAAAAAAAAAGTTTTTTTTTAATTAGATAAAGGCCAATATTTTTTAATTTTTATTAGAACAATGAAGAAGTATTTGGTTAGACTTTAAAAGGTCTTGCAATAGTTAAACTCTAATTGGGGATTAGATTTAAATTATTTTTTTAAATTGGGATAAGTTTTGAGCATTTTAAACACTAAAGCGTTCAATGAATTGTTAGCTTACTTTTATTTAAAGTAATCCTTTCTTTTAAGTTTATTTTTTCATCTATTTTGTTAGAATTTTGTAAAAAAGTTGAGGAAGTATTATTTTGAAATAATTGAGTTGAAAGTACTTAAAAAATATTTTTTTTAATTAAAAAAAAAGAAAAAGCATTACAATTATTATTTTCAATTAAAGGAAGTGTAGGTTTAATATAATTTAATTTAATTTCATTAGAATAATCAATTAAATCATTACAAAATTCTAAAGGTGAAAGATATGAAGAATAAAGATTATTATTATTAAATTGGGTTGAATTATTTTGGAAATTATTATTATTACAATTTATTGTAGAAGAAGAAGAATTAAAAAATTGATGATTAGGGGAAGGTTCTTGATAATTAAAAGAAAAATTATTATTATTAAAATTAGAAGTTGAAAATGTTAAATAATTTAATGAATTTGTTCCAAAAAATGTTTGTGATGAATAACAATTTAAATAATTTGTTGAAGAAGAATTATTAATTGTTGTAATATTATTATATGGTAATTGTTGTTGTTGTTGGGAAGTATTTTCCCAAAAATTAATTGTTGGGGAAAATGTTGAAGTATTAGGCATAAGCATTTTTATGTTCTTTTTTTTTAAGGCGTGGACTTGTTAATCCAAGAAAGGGGGTTAATTTTTTTTAATTTAATCCGTTTGGGGATCAGTTAAAAAACAAAGAATTTTTTAAAAATTATATAAGCTTTAATCTTCTCTTGTAAATTAGTTTTGAAGACTTTTAAAAGGGGGGAAAAATATTAAAATAATGCCATATAGAGAAGAAAGCTTTTCATTTATTTTTTTGGCTAATTTTACAGTAATTTTATAGGAGCAGGGTGGAGGGGAAGGCTTAAAAGAGAAAAGGGGGGAATAAACAAAAAGCTTCTTTTCTTTTTATTTTTAACCCAAAAGATCATTTAAAATAAGAATACTTTTTTACATTTTTTGGTTTTTATTTGTTATTTTGGGGGTTAATTTTTAACCAGAAGAAAGTTAGAAAAATTATTATTATTATTAGACATCTGGCCAAATAAGGAAAAAGGGAAAAATAATTTTAAAAAATAGGGAAATAAATAAAATATTTTTTAAAATTAATAAAGTTTTAAAGGTGTAAATATTTTCATTATAATTTTTATTTTTTAAATTTCGAATTACAGTTAACTCTAATTGTAAGTACATAAAAAGGATTGGCCTAATAATTTGCTTTAAAATAATAAATTTCTTTATATTCTATATATCCTTATAAATGAAGGTTTTTTTTCTTAAAAATCATCTTCATCTTTCCATCATCTTTTGCCATTTTGACAATTAAACACTGCTTTAAAGTACAAAATTTGGCGCCTTCAAATTGCATAACAATTATATATAAATCTGAAAAGTAAAGAAAATAAGCCGAAAAGTGTAATTCATCAATTTGTGTTTAAAAAGAAAGCCATATGCCATTAAATTTGGTTATTTCCGAAAAAAGGATATTTTTTAAATAAAAAAGATAAAAATTTAGATGAAAAAATAAGGGGGTAAATGAACAAGAATTTTTTTAAAGTTTTTTTTTAATGAAATAATCTCTTTAAGAAGTTAACTTTTTTTCTTCTATGAAGTAATAATACTTGGCCTACTAATCCGATTAATTTTTTTTTTCAAGAAAAGAAACATTAAAATATACAAATAAATAAAAATTACTTTTATTTAATAATCTTTTTGTTTTCTGTTTTCTAAATATTAATGTTTGTTTCTACTTTATCCTACCAATTTTTTTAACTTCATTTTTATTCTTTCTCTGTACTAAATATTGTTCAAAATTTTTGTTATTTTTTTTCTATTCTATTTCACACTCATTTCATATACAAAATAAAATGTAAAGGATAACCGGTCACCCTTTACTTACTACTTTTGTTTGGCCAATCGCTCATATATATTTTTTTTATTGTTTGAGCTCATCCGCAATCTTCACCTCTCAAAAAAAAAAAAAATAACGGCTTAGTCAACAAAAGTAACATAACAAAAGAGACTAAAAAGCGCACAATATATGTTTCCCTTATTCTGAATATTGATCCTTAGATTTTTTTTATTTTCTGTCTAAGTTGATCAAAAAAAAAGTAAAAGTTTATTTATTATTCCTACTTTAAATGTTACTTTTTCTTTTTTATAGTCTCAAGATTAATTCATTTGTTTTTCTTCTTTTTATAATGAAAAACTTAAGTTTGCGAAAAGATAATAGTTGAAATGAGAGAGAAAACTTATTTATTAAATATAACAACATAAAAAACAACTAAAAAGAATGATAGAGAAATTTTCCGGAGTTAGACGACTTAACTTTTCCGGATATAGAAAAAACATTTCCGGAAATCTCAATAAAATTCTATTATCTCTTTTTCTTTTTCTCTTTTTTTGTATTTATCTATCACATGCCCAGCAATGTCCAATACTTTCATCTCCCTGTAAATGTGCTCCTTCAATTTATGAGCCTATAGCTATTATTTGTGAAAAGGCTGGGAGTTTAGAAAATGCTTTAAAAGCTGCTCAACCTGCCAGGCATTTATCAATTGATTCATTAAGTATTTTGGATACTGCATTGCCTTCTTTGCCAACAAATGCTTTCTATGGTTGGACTGTATGTTTTCTTTTTTAATTTTTTTAATATTAATTTAAATTGCCTAGATTTTTCGGCTTGTCTTGAATCGCAATACTCTTTCAAACATCTTAGATGGAGCATTTAATGGTGCATTGCTTGATTCACTTGTGGAATTGGATCTTTCAGAGAATTCCCTTTCTCAAATTGGTTCACAGGTTTTCTTTTTTTAATTTTTTTTAAATTTATTAAAATATCAGTTTGGAGGTTTGTCACAACTTCGTAATCTTCGTAAACTTTATTTAAATAAAAATGGGATCTCCCAATTGCCAATACAACTTTTTTCTGAATTTTCGAGCCGTGAAACGTTGTTAAAACTTGAATTGAGGGGAAATCGTTTAACAGACCAATCACTTTCTTTGTCACAAAATATTGATGGAGGAGGTGTTTTTTCTCCTCTAAAAAATTTACAAGAGCTTAGTTTGGAGACAAATCAATTAACGATGATTCCAAGCACTTCTTTGTCTGTACAAAGACAAACACTTGTAAATTTAAATTTGGGATTAAATCAGGTTTTTTATTCTAAATATATATTTTTAAAAAATTGTTTCAGATAAAAGAAGTGCCTATTAGTGCATTAAATTTTCCTCAGGTTTTTATATAATTTTAGTTTATATGTTTAATTTATTCGTTTTAGTTAAGATCCTTATCATTAGAATTCAATGGTTTAACTGTTATTGTCCCTCAAGCATTTCAACATGTTCCAAAACTTGAATATCTTTACTTAACTGGGAATAAATTCCCTGCCTGGTCTTCTAAAATGTTTCGGTTTGTTTTTAAACTTTTATTTTTTTACTTTTTTAATTCTTAAGTTTTATTCCCGAATTAAAAACCCTTGGAATAGGTGAAACTCCAATTTCTGTAATTCCTTCAAATGCATTTGTACACACACCTAATTTAATGCGTTTGGAGATGTCAGAAGCTGCTGTGGTTATTTTGAATTTAATTTTCTTTAAAAAATAATTTTTTAGGACACAATAGAGCCTGGGGCATTTCAAAGGACTCCAATGATTCAAGCAATTGTTTTAAATAAAAATAGATTGACCAAGTGATTTTTAATTAAAATAAATAAATATTACTTTAAAGAATTCGAAATGATATGTTTCAAGGATTGCAAGACCTTTATTCTTTGGATTTACAAGGAAATCGTATAGAGGAAGTTGATGTTAAGGGCTTTGCTAATTTGCCATCACTTAGACATCTTGATATAAGGTTTTTCTTTTAAATTCTTTTAAATATTTGAATACTTCACTTAATTTTAGTTATAATCTTCTTCAAACATTACCAATGGATACATTTGAAGGAACTTTTGAACCAGTAAGCGATGATAGACGTGTAATTTATGCTTGTGGTTTGTCTTTTTTAATAAATAAATTTATTCTTGTTTTTTAAGAAAATCCTTGGCTTTGTGATTCTCGATTAGAATGGTTTAGACAAATGTTACGAGACAATTTGGATATTGACATTGGTATTTATTTAATTTATTTGAAGAAAAACTTTGTAATTTTTAGATAAGCCAGGATGCGTAGCTGCTTGTGGACAAAGCCCAAATAATTGTCCTCCTGAAGGAACACCACTAAGAGCTTTAGATTTTTGCCCCTCTCAGGAGGGTACAGTGGAACCTTTGCCTTTAGTTGGAACAGCTCTTTCGCTTGTTGGATGGATAATTTTGGGTTATTTTTGTTTTTTTAATTTTATGTTCTCTTTATTTTAGTAACAATAATGACCGTTCTTCTAATTAGTATTTGTTTAATGGCATTAATTCGTTATGGGATGAGTCATAGAAGGAAGAAATTAAAAGATGCTGAAATTGAGGATGAACAAAGGATTATGTCTTCGGCATCTGCAGGTTCCTTATTTTAAGTAGAGAATGGGAGTTTTAGATTCTTTGGGTTATTCCTTCAATCCTCTAAGGTCAACTTAAGAGAAATATTTCTATTAGGGAGAGGTGGAAATGTCTTTTCTTATAAGACCAATCTTTCTTGCTAAATATAAGTTTAATTAACATTAGCTGCTTCTGCTTATCACGGCTCTACATTACCTAGACATACTTATCACCCATCCACTATTTATGGCTCTCCAGCTGGAATAGACTTGGATTTGCCACCTGCACATAATTTAGAAGAAAGGCATCATCATTATTTTATTTAATTTTCTTTACTATTTTTTAATTTTTCTTAAATAAATGCTCAAAAATATTTGCTTGTCTTACTTTTAATTTAAATGTTTTTGCATTTTTTTATTTCACTAATATTTTTTCAATGGTCTAATTAGGGATTCGAGAAAAATTTTCTGCAATTCCACTCCCGAAATCTCGACGTTTTTAATGTTAGGAATTTTTGATCTTCCTATGCTCTCCCTGTCTCCATGACAATTCGACTGTGACCCGATTGGACAGTGAAGGGTAGTTACGTGCGGTGTCTTACAATTGTACAGTGAGACAATTATACATTGGACAATTGTACAGTGATAGTTGGTTAGGTGCAAATGTGCTAGATTTTAGAAGAAGATAAGGCTGTTTTGACATGAAGGTGATTTTTTGTTTGTTGATCGATATGGACAAATTTGGTATCATTCAAAAGCTCATGAAAATCTGCATCGGATTAGCTGTGGTAGATCAGTAGATTTTATTCAAGTCAGGTTACAGGTCCCGAAAATCGTAAAATCAAAGACTGGATAAATTCAATTTGATTAAATATATCTATCGAATTAAGCTTCAAGGAGGGAGAGAATGTTTTTTTTGTTTTTAGTTCTAGCTTTATTTTTTATTTAAAAACTAGCTTCTGGAATTTTGAAAGGATATGATGCTTCGTTGAATTTGGTTTTAAACAATGAAATTGAATATTTACGAGATCCAGAAGATCCTCTAGAGTAACCGATGAAACTAAAAGTTTGGGATTAATTGTTGCTAGAGGTTCTTTTTTAATTTAATTTTTTGATTAATTTAATTATTAAGGAACAGCAATAACTGTAATTGCTCCAAATGATGGAATTGAACAGATTGCAAATCCTTTTGTAAATGCTGAGGAATAAAAATTTTCACTAGTTTAAAATGTTTTTTTAATTCTGATTTAATTTTTCTGATTAAATTTAATTAAATTCTATAATAACTATTTTCTTGTTTAATGGATTTCTTTGCCATTTATATTTTTTATATTTGTTAAATCAAATTTTTTTGTTTAGTTTGTCTTCTTGGATTGCTACTTTTATTCACTTAAACAATTATGAGTCGTATTGATACTATTATTTGTGGTACGTAATTTTTATATAGAAAATGTTTCAATTATATTTTTGTAAAAGGAAATATTTGTAAAATTTTATTTATTTTTAAATTTAGTCAAAAATATTTCGCCCAACTACGCATTATCAAAATGCTTGTTTAAGAAAGTTTGTGCTTCTTATGGAGCTGTTTTCTGCATTAAGTTTGTTTTTTTTTGTTTAAATTATTTAATCAATTAAGTATGGTTCAACTTGAAGATGGTTTAGGTTGTGCATTTTGTGAGTTTATGGACAGGAAGAACGCAGAAAATGCTTTTAACAATTTAAATGGACTTGAACTTGACGGACATGTTCTTAAAGTTGCTTGGGCTAAAGAAGCAAAAAGTACTTAAAATTTGGATTTATTAAAGAAAAAATCAAAAAAGGTTTTATGATTTAATTCATTATATTCTTTGAAAAATTAGAATAAACTTGGACTTTACAAATAATAAATATATTTATATCGATTGGCTATATTGTTTTAGTAAACATCTTTATTTTATTATGTAGAATATTCTTCAAAATGGAAGAGAAGGTTTTTTTAGTTTTAACTTTATTTTTTCTTTAAACTAGAAATTTTGAAAGATATAGCAAATATTTCAATTATATTTTCGTAAAAGGAAATATTCTTAAAATTATATTTATTTTTAAATTTAGTCAAAAATATTTCGCCCAACTACGCATTGTCGGAATGCTTGTTTAAGAAAGTTTGTGCTTCTTATGGAGCTGTTTTCTGCATTAAGTTTGTTTTTTTTGTTTAAATTATTTAATCAATTAAGTATGGTTCAACTTGAAGATGGTTTAGGTTATGCACTTTGTGAGTTTATGGACAGGAAGAACGCAGAAAATGCTTTTAACAATTTAAATGGACTTGAACTTGACGGACATGTTCTTAAAGTTGCTTGGGCTAAAGAAGCAAAAAGTACTTAAAATTTGGATTTATTAAAGAAAAAATCAAAAAAGGTTTTATGATTTAATTCATTATATTCTTTGAAAAATTAGAATAAACTTGGACTTTACAAATAATAAATATATTTAAATAATTTACTTTTTGTTTATCGATTGGCTATATTGTTTTATAATAAAGATTTTACTATTTTATTGTGTAGAATATTCTTCAGAATGGAAGAGAAGGTTTTTTAGTTTTATCAGGAATTTTAAAAGGATATGAAGCTTTGTTGAATTTGGTTTTAAACAATGAAATTGAATATTTATGAGATCCAGAAGATCCTCTGGAGTAAAACTAAAAGTATGGGATTAATTGTTGCTAGAGGTTCTTTTTTTAATTTAATTTTTTGATTAATTTATTATTAAGTTGAACCAAAAAAGCCTGGAGAACGTCTTCAACAATTAGGGAATAAAACAGAATGTGGATTACTTGGATGGATAAAAAGATTTGGAGGAGATTATGAAGAAATTAGAAAAGAATTTCCTGAAGAAAAATTATATAAAGGTTTTAATATAAAATGATTTAATTAATTTTTTAAAGTTTATACTTTCAATTCATCTCGTAAAATGATGATGACAGTAATTCAATTAAAAAATAAAGATTGTGACAAAATTATAGGTTTTAGAGTTTTTTGTAAAGGTGCTTCAGAAATTCTTTTAAATCATTGTAAATTCTTTGTTGGAGTAAATGGAAATATTGAAGAATTTAAATTTGAATGTAGAGAACGTCTTTTACGTCAAGTAATTCAAAAAATGGCAGAAGATGGTTTAAGAACAATAACTATAGCTTATAAAGATTATATTTTGAAAAGTAGTAGAAATGCTATAAATTCTGAGGTTTTTTATTTTTTGTTTAAATAGGGGTAAAATATGAAAAATATATGTTTAGAATAATTTTTTATTTTTTTTGATTCTTTTCCCTTATTGCGGCGCAAGTTTTTCCGTATGTAATATTATTTTTACTTTCTCAAAAGGATTAATTTTTTTAAATAAAAGGATTATTTTGGAGGCATAAATTCAATAATTTTTTTATATAATATAATGTAATTATTTTCATTAAAGAAATAAAATAAAAAATTTAACATTTTATATAAATATTTATTAGTAAAATAATCTTATATGCCTTCAAAATAATCCTTTTCTTTAAAAGAAAAAGTTAATCCTTTTGAGAAAGTAAATAATATTACATACGGAAAAACTTACCGGAAAATTGCCGCAATAACGGGAAAGAACCTTTCTTTTTTTTAAATAGATTCAAATAAATTCGGAAGAAGATATTTGTTGGGAAAATGAACACGATATAGCCTCTGACCTTATTGGATTAGCTATTTGTGGAATTCAAGACCCGGTTATTATATTATTTTATTTTTTTTAAAAATTATTTAAAGGTTCGAGATGAAGTCCCTGCTGCAATAGAAAAATGCCGTAGAGCAGGAATAACTGTCAGAATGGTCACTGGAGATAATGTAATGACAGCAAGGGCAATTGCTATTCAATGTGGAATTCTAAATCCGGGAGATGATTTTCTTGTACTTGATGGGAAAGAATTTAATAAACAAATTAAAAATGAGCAGAACAAGGTGGATCAAGCAAAATTTGATCAGGTTTATTTTTAATTAAATTGGACATTTTGTCACATTGACGTTTTTTGATCTTAGTTTTTTTCGTTTAGAGCTTTTAGAAAATTCTTTTTTAATTTTTAGATTTGGCCTCGTCTCCGTGTTTTGGCAAGAGCACAACCTACAGACAAATATATTCTTGTTAAAGGAATAATTGATAGTAAATTAAATCCACAAAGGTTTTTTTTCTCTCTTTTTTTTAAATAAATTAATTTTTAAAGAGAAATTGTTGCTGTAACAGGAGATGGAACTAATGATGGACCTGCACTTAAAAAAGCTGATGTAGGATTTGCAATGGGTATTGCTGGTACAGATGTTGCAAAAGAAGCCTCAGACATTATTTTAACTGATGATAATTTTACTTCTATTGTCAAGGTTTTTTCTTATTAATTTGGTCTAAAATTGTTAGCTTTCCTTTATTCTTTGTTGTTACTTTTTTTTATTTATTTTTTTTTCTAGGCAGTTATGTGGGGCAGAAATGTTTATGATTCAATTTCAAAATTTTTACAGTTTCAATTAACAGTAAATATGGTTAGTTATTAAAAAAAAACTTTAATAATTTGTTTGTTCTTTTTTAAAGGTTGCTGTTTTAACTGCATTTATTAGTGCATGTACAATTGGTGATTCTCCATTAAAAGCAGTTCATATGCTTTGGCTTGTTTGTTTTTTTTCTAATTTATTTTTATTTATTTTGCAATTTAGAATTTAATTATGGACACACTTGCTTCCCTTGCATTAGCTACAGAAATGCCAACAGAAGAATTATTACAACGAAAGCCTTATGGACGAAAAAAACCTTTGATTTCACGTACAATGGTATCTTTTAATTAATTGATTATCGTTTGGACATTCTGTCCCTACTGTGTTAATTGACAATTTGTCCTAACTATATAATTGGACATTTTGTCCCAACTAAATTGGATATTTTGTCCCAACTATATAACGTTGGAATTATTGCACAGGTTGCAACTGAGAAAAATTCTCTTAAAACATTTACATTATATTTTTCCCTTCCTTTCTCTCTTCCCATTATATTTGCCCATCTTTCTTTCTCTAACTTATGCTATTTTCATCATCTTTTTATCTCAGTGTTGCACTATTTTTTCTTAAAATTTTCTTTTTTTAACAGAATCAGCAGCTTCTTGAAAAATTACTATATAAAATTAAACAAAAATTTTAATTTATCAAATAAATAATATGAAAGTTAAAAAAGGATATTCTAATTGTAAGGCTATAATGGATGCCAAAATATATAGAACAACAATTAATCCTATAAGTCATTTTAAAAAGTATGTGGTAAGTGAAGATATATATTTAAGAGCTTAGGGGATAGTACGTTAATTAAAAGAATATGTACATAGTAAGAGAGTAAGTAAGGCAAGAAAAGAATGAGTAATGAAATCCTGAGAAAATAAAGAAAAAAAAGAAAAGATTTTAAAAAATAATTAAATAAATGTTATTTCCCTTCAATACCTGATTGTTCCCCACTTTCAGCTTTTTCTTCAGATATTTTTAATGTTGGTATTATTGTTGTAGATGAACCCATCTTTTTAATATTATTTTGTTGATCCTAAAAAATAAAAGGTAAATTAAAATTTGTGGACAGAATTTGTGGACTCATAAAAAAAATTACCCAAAAATTCCTCAAAACCCCAAAAGTTATTTAACCTGTTTTCTAACATTTTCACCATCAATAGACAACGATTTTGGACGCATTAAAATCTTGCGCGTAAAACGACGGAGGTGACGATTGTTTGTAACAGGCAATGTCTGGGCTGTAGATCCATACAAAGTTTGAATTCCATTACTAGTATTATTTGAAACAGGTGAAATATTTGTTGAATGATTTGATTCACGTCTTAGCTCTAAAAAATTAAATAGAAATTAAAACGAAAAAATGAGATTAAACAAACTTCTTTCAATATGCTTTTGATGTTTATAATGATGGTATATTTGTCGCCATTTTTCCGCAGCTTCAGCAGTCATTTTAGGAGCAGTCATTCCTAATCTTCGGCCCAACAAGTTCTCGTGTAAAGTTCGACATACCTTTAAAAATAAATTTAATGATATTTTTTACCCTAAAATATCTTAAAATTGCTTTAAAAGGTTAAGAATACTATCAAAAAATTATTTAAAATTCAAAAAAATCTTTAAGATATTTCCAAAACATCTACAAAATGAATACCGTTCAACGGACTCGAACTGCAATCACAAGTTTCCAAATCTAAACCCTTGCCAACTAAACCAAACATACTACAAGGTAATCATGAAAAAACCTTGTAATGTATTCCAATCAATTCAACTCCTCTAACCCAAAGAATATATCCACGACTTAACGGACGTCTTTGTACAGCCATTGAAGTATTCTTTTGCATATTCACTTTCCTTTTAACAATAGGAATTCCTCGATAGAAAGTTAACCATTTTGGGAGAACTCTTTTTGATGGAATTGTTGCAACAATCTTTTAAAAAGAAATTAAAGTAAGGAAAAAAAGGCAAAAAACCTGTCCAAGTATTAATTCAAAAAGACCCAATCCAAGGCAAATTAGCCATTGATCTCTATTCAGAGAAGCAGTAGAGAACCTTTAAAAGAAAGCTTTAAATAATTTAAATTAAAAAAACCATTTTCCACCAAATTGAATAATCAAAATTTGACCAATAAATGTTGATATCCAAATAACACAAAACATTCGATTAGACAATAAATGCTTAAAAGAGAGGGTAACATGATTGAGAAACACCTCAAAAAATAAACCTTAAAAACATTTCGTTCTCCATGTACTTTTCTTGAATTAATTTCATTAAAAAGTGTCATCATAACAAAAGCATTAAATATAACAGTAAAGTGTACAGAAGGTGGAGCATATAGGGCAGCACCTATACCAGAAGGAATTTGTAATAAAGTTGGTCCTTGAAAGACGAGAAATATTAGAACTGATAATTGAAATAGAGCATGACAGCCAATATTTTTTATCTAAGAAAATTGTTTTAGAACGAAATGTCTAATGACTGATTTTTGGACAAATTGCCAATCACATAGTTGGGACAAAATATCCAATTATTTAGTTGGGACAAAATATCCAATTATTTAGTTGGGACAAAATATCCAATTATTTAGTTGGGACAAAATGTCCAATTATATAGTTAGGACAAATTGCCAATTAACACAGTAGGGACAAAATGTCCAAAAAATAATAAATTACTTAAAAGATACCATTGTACGTGAAATCAAAGGCTTTTTTCGTCCATAAGGCTTTCGTTGTAATAATTCTTCTGTTGGCATTTCTGTAGCTAATGCAAGGGAAGCAAGTGTGTCCATAATTAAATTCTAAATTGCAAAATAAATAAAAATAAATTTAAAAAAAAAAACAAACAAGCCAAAGCATATGAACTGCTTTTAATGGAGAATCACCAATTGTACATGCACTAATAAATGCAGTTAAAACAGCAACCTTTAAAAAAGAACAAACAAATTATTAAAGTTTTTTTTAAATAACTAACCATATTTACTGTTAATTGAAACTGTAAAAATTTTGAAATTGAATCATAAACATTTCTGCCCCACATAACTGCCTAGAAAAAAAAAATAAAAAAAAGTAACAACAAATAATAAAGGAAAGCTAACAATTTTAGACCAAAAATTTATAAGAAAAAACCTTGACAATAGAAGTAAAATTATCATCAGTTAAAATAATGTCTGAGGCTTCTTTTGCAACATCTGTACCAGCAATACCCATTGCAAATCCTACATCAGCTTTTTTAAGTGCAGGTCCATCATTAGTTCCATCTCCTGTTACAGCAACAATTTCTCTTTAAAAATTAATTTATTAAAAAAAAAAGAGAAAAAAAACCTTTGTGGATTTAATTTACTATCAATTATTCCTTTAACAAGAATATATTTGTCTGTAGGTTGTGCTCTTGCCAAAACACGGAGACGAGGCCAAATCTAAAAATAAAAAAAATTTTCTAAAAGCTCTAAACGAAAAAACTAAAATCGAAAAAACGTCAATGTGACAAAATGTCCAATTTAATTAAAAATAAACCTGATCAAATTTTGCTTGATCCACCTTGTTCTGTTCATTTTTAATTTGTTTATTAAATTCTTTCCCATCAAGTACAAGAAAATCATCTCCCGGATTTAGAATTCCACATTGAATAGCAATTGCCCTTGCTGTCATTACATTATCTCCAGTGACCATTCTGACAGTTATTCCTGCTCTACGGCATTTTTCTATTGCAGCAGGGACTTCATCTCGAACCTTTAAATAATTTAAATAAAATAATATAATAATAATAACCGGGTCTTGAATTCCACAAATAGCTAATCCAATAAGGTTAGAGGCTATATCGTGTTCATTTTCCCAACAAATATCTTCTTCCGAATTTATTTGAATCTATTTAAAAAAAAGAAAGGTTCTTTCCCGTTATTGCGGCAATTTTCCGGTAAGTTTTTCCGTATGTAATATTATTTACTTTCTCAAAAGGATTAACTTTTTCTTTTAAAGAAAAGGATTATTTTGAAGGCATATAAGATTATTTTACTAATAAATATTTATATAAAATGTTAAATTTTTTATTTTATTTCTTTAATGAAAATAATTACATTATATTATATAAAAAAATTATTGAATTTATGCCTCCAAAATAATCCTTTTATTTAAAAAAATTAATCCTTTTGAGAAAGTAAAAATAATATTACATACGGAAAAACTTGCGCCGCAATAAGGGAAAAGAATCAAAAGAAATAAAAAATTATTCTAAATATATTTTTCATATTTTACCCCTATTTAAACAAAAAATAAAAAACCTCAGAATTTACAGCATTTCTACTATTTTTCAAAATATAATCTTTATAAGCTATAGTTATTGTTCTTAAACCATCTTCTGCCATTTTTTGAATTACTTGACGTAAAAGACGTTCTCTACATTCAAATTTAAATTCTTCAATATTTCCATTTACTCCAACAAAGAATTTACAATGATTTAAAAGAATTTCTGAAGCACCTTTACAAAAAACTCTAAAACCTATAATTTGGTCACAATCTTTATTTTTTAATTGAATTACTGTCATCATCATTTTACGAGATGAATTGAAGGTATAAACTTTAAAAAATTAATTAAATTATTTTATATTAAAACCTTTATATAATTTTTCTTCAGGAAATTCTTTTCTAATTTCTTCATAATCTCCTCCAAATCTTTTTATCCATCCAAGTAATCCACATTCTGTTTTATTCCCTAATTGTTGAAGACGTTCTCCAGGCTTTTTTGGTTCAACAATCATTGAATTATAAGCACAATTTAGAGTTATTGCTTCACTTAAAAGTGTGGAAATTTGTTGAGGTAATTCTCCAGGTGATGGTTGAGATTTTTCTGAGTTAAATAAATGACCACAAGTATAGGATTGAACAACTGTCATTCTATTAGTTGTTAATGTTCCTGTTTTATCAGAGCAAATTGTTGTTGCTTTAAAAAAGAAAAAATTTTTTTATTAAGAATTTGTAAAGATTATGTTCCTTCCACACTACAAAGTAGGCTGGAAGGAACATAAAATTTTTTGCATTTCAAAAAAATTTTTTTAGAGCATCAAAACAAAATAAAATTTATAATAAAATAGTACCATTTCCCATCGTTTCACAAGCATCCAAATGGCGTACCTAAACAAAGTAAAATTAATTAAAATTAAAAAAAAAACCAAATTATTATCAAGCATCATTTTTCGAACAGAATAAGTTAAAGATAAAGCAATTGCTAAAGGTAAACCTTCAGGTATTGAAATAACCAAACTTTAAAACAAATAAATTAATTAATAAAAAATTAATTAAATACATTGTAACAGCAATAATAAAAAATTTAACAAAATTGTGTAAATGTTCCAACTAAAAAAAAATTTAAAATTAAGGTAACAAAAAATTAAAAAAAAAACCTTAAAAATAGAGCCAGTTTCAGAATATTCTCTAATACAATAGGGAATGACCAAAACAAGTAAAGCTAACACCTTAAAATAAAAATTAAAAAATAAAATTATTTTAACAAATTTACAGCAACACTAGTTCCACAATAAATTATTTGAAGGGCTAAAGCAGAAAGTTTAGTTTGAAGTATTGATTTTGAATGAATATCATCCATATTTTCATCATTAGAAGAAGAAGAAGAAGAAGAAGAGGAGGAGGAATGTGAAGATGAAGAACTAGAATATGAAGTAGTGTCAGAATCTGAAGAAATAGAAGAAGAAATATCTGGACGACCACCACCTAATAATGTCCTTAAATAATTTTATTTTTATTTTGGGTAGAATTTAATTAATTTTTTTAAATTTTACATTATAATTCCAGTCTGTGAATTAACACCAACTGCAGTAATTAACATTTTAGCACTACCCTCCATTGCATAAGTACCTTTAAAAAAAATAAAGGTATCAAAGAAAGGTAAAATTTTAATTAAAAAAACCTGAAAGAAGAGCAATATCTCTTTCCAAACTTTTAGTAACATGTTCAGATTCTCCAGTTAAAGAAGATTCATCAACTTTAAGGTCATTACTTTGAACGATAAGTCCATCAGCCGGAATTAAATCTCCGTATTTAACACGGGCAATGTCACCAACAACTAACTAATTAAAAAATTAAAAAAAAATCTTTTAAAATTTTTACATCAGAAACAGGTATATCCATAGGTTCACCATCTCTAATTACTGAAAATTTTTGTCCTGTTTCAATTTTAGCTTGAAGATCTAAATATTTTTATTATTTAAATAATTAATTAATTAAAATTACTTCTAAATTGCCTTTCCTTTGAATAATCATTAATTGCTGTTACTAAACAAACAACTATAACACAAACAAGTATAGCAACACCTTCAATCCAGGCAGATTCGTGTTCTTCTTTAGGTTGTGATATGTCCGGCGGTTTTATATTAGATGAGCTAATGTCTTTTTAATTAAAAAAATTTATTAGAGAATTTAATTTTTTTTTTGAAAAGTTTATTCAAATTAAACAGATAATCAAAATCTTAACTTTAAAAAAAAAAGTCTGAAACGCCCCTTTAAAATTCCAAAAAACACCTACTCGGTAAAGTAAAAGGTAACGGTTTAGCAGAAGCATTCCAATTTCTTTCTCTTCTAAGTCCATTTATAATTTCAGTTTCATTTAATCCTCCAAGTAAAGTTGTCGAAACATTTCCTCCAAAGTCTGTAGTGCTGTTGTTATTTTCAACAGCACCTCCACCTTGGCCAGGCTCGACAAAGGACAATAATAAAGAGACAAAACCTGCTACTATCAAAATGATCAATGTTGGATCCTAAAGAGAAAGAACAAAAATTAATTAATTTCATAATTTTTAAAAAATCGGGAAAAAAAAATTTATTTATCAGTCAACTGTTTATTTATCAGTTATTGACATTTAAATGTAAACAACTCAAAAAAATAAATTTCGACAAAAAATAACAAATTAAAAAACCTTGATAGCATCGAAAAGAAGACGCAAAAATGGTTTTGCTTTTGTACTTGGAATTGTATTAGATCCATATTTTTCACGTCTTTTAATTAATTCTGGAGAAGTTGTGTCTGATGTTAATCCACGAAGAGGGTCAACACCCATTTTATTACAAAGCCCATCAATACCTCCAAATTCTTCATTTAACTAAATTTATTTTTAAATGTTCTTTAAAATTTAAACCTTCAAAATTATATCAGTTCCACGGGATTCCATTAATTTACAAAGTATTTGTTTACTTGGCCAATTTGAAGAAATATCTTCTTTTATTCCAACAGATTTTGAAGTTTTTCGTTGTTGATTTATTGATCCAAAAATTTTCTGAAGTTTACAATTTTTTTTGAATAAAGGCATTTTTTAAAATTAAAATATTTTTTTTTCTATTTAATTTAAATTTAAAGAAAAAAAATTTAAAAAAAAGGTAAAGTATTATAAAAAAAAGAATTGTTTAAATATTTTAATAACAAAAAGTAACAAATAATAATAATTATTATTTTTTGTTTACTAAAAAGAATGTAAAGAAAATCGAAGACGAGAAAATTATAAAAAAAATTTTTTTTTTAAATTAAAGTTATTAATTAATCATTTAAAAATTATTCTTTGCTCATAATTTTCCCTCCTCTTTTTTAAGTAAATTAAGAAGAGTCTATTCTTTTAGATCAAATACAAAAATATCAACATTAATTATTTTCTGATAAAATATACACTTAAAAAAAACTTGTTTTTGTATGTGTTTTATTGTATTTTAAGTGTAAAATAATGAAATACTTTTGTATTTAATTAAATCAGAATTTGTTTGGATTTTCTGAAAAAGTGTTTGAATAAAATTCTGATTTATGTTTTTTGTTAATTCTGATTTTTGGTTTTTTAAATTCTGGTTATGTTTTTTTAATTGTTTTTTCACTCTTTCTGGTTTTTAGTCTCACACTCAAATTCTGATTTGTATTTTCTATTAAAAAAAACTTCTGATTTAAGACCAAATTTAAATTCTGGTTTTGTTTCTTTTTAATTGGAATTTATTCAATTAGAAAGTATTGATCTATAGGAAAAATATATATCAAAAGAAAATAAAATAATATTAAAAGATGATTAACCTATGATTTAATAATGATAAATTAAAATAAATAAATATTTAAATGCGCGCAGTCTGAGAATATAAAAATAAATTAAAACTATTTGTGAATGATCTGAGTAATTTATTTAAAAATAGAAGAAAAAAAATTTTTTTTTTAAGTTTAAAAGAAAACAAAAAATTATTTTTAGGGTAAAAAAATTCTAAAATAAACAAAATTTAAAAAAAAATATTTTAAGTTAATAGGATTTTTAAAAAGACAAGAAAAAAATTGTCTAGAAAATACTAAAGTAAATAAATAAAAAAAACAAACTTCATTTCCTTCCATTTTGTTGTTGCAATTAAAACCAAAATCATTTCCCCCTCCCTTTCCTCCTCCACCACCTCCTCCATCATTAAAGACGTTTTTTTGTGTTCCAGTTAATTTATTATTATCATTATTGAGCACAGAAATGTAGGGCCCATTCTTTTCGAAGACTTTCATCTCCTAAAATTTATTTATTTTTTTTTTTAATTTATTTTCCAAAATATTCTTAATTAAACCAAACAAAAAATAATATTATTTTCTCAAAATATTTTTATATTTCAAACAATAAAAAGATATGTATTTTAATTTAAAATATAAAAAATAAAAATTATTATAATAACCTTTTAATTGTTTTGACGAGCCTGGCCCAGGCTTTAGTGAACGAAGTTGAAAATTAATAAAAGTCTTTGCTATAAAAAAATAAAATAATTATTTATTTTATTTAAATAAAAAAAGGGGTGACTAATATATATATTAAAAATTACAAAATAAAAATTTTAAAAAATTATTTTTTTATTAATAAAAAATGAAAGTTTAAGGAAAGGATGAATTACATTACAAGCAATGGAGAAGAGGAAAAAAAAAATAAAATTATTTTATTTGGGCAAATATATATAAAATAAAATAAATAATTTTTGGTTTAAAAAAAAAAACATAAAATGTGACAAATAAAATAAAGTTTAAAAAAAAATGAATAGATTGATTTTTATTTTTTTTAGATTATTTAATATTATTATTCTCTTTCTAAAAACCAAAATAATCCAAAAAATGTTGTAAAAATAAATTTACATAATCTTATTAAAAAAGACTTTTTTTTAATTTTACTAAATAATACATAATATTTTAAAATAAAATAATTTTTTTTTATTTGTTTGTCACACATAAGGAAAAAGTTTTAGAAAATTATTTAAAAAAATATTGTTAAATATGTATATGCAAAAGAAATATGCAAAAATTATTTTATTTATTTTTTTTAGTTAAAAAAAATAAAATAATTTTATTTAACGAATTAATTAAATTTTTAAAATATTTAAAAATTCATTTTTCAATTAAAATTATTTTTTAAAAAGAAAAATTCGGCGAATAAAAATATTTTTTTTAAATTAATAATTTTTTAAAAGCTTTTTAAATAATTAAATTAAAAATAAATAAATAAAAATTATTACTAATTTTTATTAAAAAAAAAGGGAACTTTTTTTTTTAAATAAAATTAATTTTTATGTATGTTGAAGAAGTAAACAAAAATATTTAAAACTAAAAATAGTTAAAAAGTCATAATTCAAAAGAAATTAAAAAAAAAAAAAAGAGGGACTTTTATCTCTTATTTTTTGACTTTTTTCTTTAAAAGATAATTAAAGATAAAAAAAAATAAATAAATTTATAAATTAAAAGTAAAAATTTATGAGCAATTATTAATTACCGTAAATTCTCTAAAATAAACCCAGGGGCTTATTTTTTTCAATCCTCCTCTGGAGGGGGTTTATTTTAGAAGGGGGGCTTCTTTTAGAGGGAGGGCTTATTTTTTCCAATGTGTGGAAATTTTTGGAGTAAATTTTATTTAAAAAAATAAATGGAAATTTTTTCTAAAATTCAATTGAATCTTCAATTAAAATGCCATTTTCTTTGTCTTATTACTAAGATTTGCGGATCTGGAGATCCGAATATCCGAAAAATTCGGATCGGATCTCATATATCCATCAATTCTTAAAAATCATATAACATTATATTTACCAGATAAATAATTTAAATACTTAAAATTCAGTAGGAAAACCTTTTTAATATTTTATATTTTCGGTTTGCTGCATTAATATAATTTTTCTTGGCAAATCCCACGATTTCAAATATTTTTGAGGTTGTAAAAGATCGTCTCATTTTCTCAGGCTCGTTTGGACCCTGTTCATTATCAGAAGTTTCACCCCCACTAATATTTACTACATCAATTTGATTCAATCCTTAACCTTAAATTTAAAAATTTAAAAAAAAATGGAAGAAAATGATTCAAAAAACATAATGCCAAAGAGGGGGCTTATTTTAGAGGGGGGTTTCTTTTAGAGGGAGGGCTTATTTTTTTCAATCATCCTCTGGAGGGGGTTTATTTTAGAAGGGGGGCTTCTTTTAGAAGAGGGGTTTATTTTAGAGAATTTACGGTATATTAAAATTTAAATTGAATATTAAAATATTATTTTATAATGAATTTAAAAAGTAAATTTAATGATTTAACCTTTGAAAAAAAAATTCAAAAATTTCTTTTCGTTTTAATTTTGTTAATTAAAAAAAAAAGTTTTGGCTATATTTTCCTATACAAAATATATAATAATTATTAAAATGATGAGAAGAAATAAATAAAAATAAATAAATTTAAATAAGAACGGAGGTCATCGATTTAATACAAAATTGGGTCAGAAAAGAAAATTGAGGGTGGTGTTTTATCAATTTTTTCTATCGTAAAAACGTCATTAATTTAAATATTAATAAAATCATCATTTCATTTTTTGGCCTTGAAAAGAGGGTGAAAAATTATGAATAAAAAAATTATTCTAGAGTGGATTGGCTCTATGCAAATAAAAATAAGAGGAAGAAAAATGGGTCATAAAAATGATCAGAATTTTTAAAGTTTGTTTTTGAGGAAAATAATGAAAGAATAATAAGAAATGAAAAGTAAATTTTCTTTAAAATTTTTAAAAAAATATAAAAAATAGGTATATTCTAAAATTAATAAAAAAAAATAAAGAGTTTAAACATACTAAATATTTGATAAAATATTATGAAGGTCGACGGGTAACTACCAACAAAAGAAAGTACATTCCCATTTCCAACTAAACATTGGAAAGATGAAAAACTATTCAAGCTAGTATAAACATGTTCTACTTAAGACTTGTTGAAGTCAATACCTCAACTATAATATGGTCAATAAGAATATAGAAAATCAAATAATATTATTAAATATTTACACTATTAATAAACATTTTACTCAGAAAAAAAATTAAACATGAAAAATACTTAAATAATCCTCAGCATTAACAAAAGGATTTGCAATCTGTTCAATTCCATCATTTGGAGCAATTACAGTTATTGCTGTTCCTTAATAATTAAATTAATCAAAAAATTAAATTAAAAAAAGAACCTCTAGCAACAATTAATCCCAAACTTTTAGTTTCATCGGTTACTCTAGAGGATCTTCTGGATCTCGTAAATATTCAATTTCATTGTTTAAAACCAAATTCAACAAAGCTTCATATCCTTTTCGATTTCCTAGTTTAAAGAAAGAATAAAGTTAAAACTATTAAAACCTTCTCTTCCATTTTGAAGAATATTCTACATAATAAAATAAAGATGTTTACTAAAACAATATAGCCAATCGGTAAACAAAAAATTAAATTATTTAAATATATTTATTATTTGTAAAATCCAAATTTATTCTAATTTTTCAAAGAATATAATGAATTAAATCATAAAACCTTTTTTGATTTTTTCTTTAATAAATCCAAATTTTAAGTACTTTTTCCTTCTTTAGCCCAAGCAACTTTAAGAACATGTCCGTCAAGTTCAAGTCCATTTAAATTGTCAAAAGCATTTTCTGCGTTCTTTCTGTCCATAAACTCACAAAATGCATAACCTAAACCATTTTCAAGTTGAACCATACTTAATTGATTAAATAATTTAAACAAAAAAAGCAAACTTAATGCAATAAATAGCTCCATAAGAAGCACAAACTTTCTTAAACAAGCATTTTGATAATGCGTAGTTGGGCGAAATATTTTTGACTAAATTTAAAAATAAATATAATTTTAAGAATATTTCCTTTTACAAAAATATAATTGAAATATTTTCTATATAAAAATTACGTACCACAAATAATTTTATCAATGCGACTCATAATTGTTTAATAAATAAAAGTAGCAATCCAAGAAGACAAACTAAACAAAAAAATTTTGAATTTAACAAAAAAAAATATAAATGGCAAAGAAATCCATTAAACAATTTAAAGTAAATTTAAAATGTAATATAATTTATTTATTTTTAAATTTATTGAAAGACATATAAAAATATAAATAAAATCATTATAAATAAAATCATCTTTCTTCTAATCATCATTTTCAAAAAAAATCATTCTAAAAATAAAAATAAAAAAATATAAAATTGCAAACGTATTTCGGTCCCCAAATCTCTGACAACAAATTTCTTTCACCACGACTGAACCAATTATATTCAATTTGTCAGGTAAAAAAATTCCAATTCTTGATAATTTAAAACATTGGGAATTTTGCCAAAAAAATATGTAGTTTATTGGAGGTAAATTAACTTGTTTTATCTAAATTAATAGAGTTATTTTAAATTAAAAAATTTAAACAAACATCAAAGCGGAAAGTAAAAGGTGAAGCTCTATTATTAATTTTTAATATATTATTTATTTCACTGAAAAATTGATCCTCTAATGTAATTTCATCGCCAACATGTTGTAAAGTACACTTGAAGCTTTCTAACTCCTAGCATTTACTTTTAATAGCATAAATTAAACAAAATTTACCTTTAAATGACTAAAAATCAAAATTACATACTCTTTGTTTAAATAAAAATCTGCGGAATAATTAAATTCTAAGTTCTGTAAAAATATAAAAATTAAAAAATAATCAATTAAAATAAACTTACTCTTAATTTATTTTTTGTATTTAATTCAATAAGAATGTCCAAAAAAAAAGCATCAAACCTCCTCCCTTCAAAAGTATACTAAAATATTTAAGTTTAATTTTTAATGTAATTAATAAAAAAAACTTCATGAAACAAAATTGCTTCCTCAACATTTAGGTCGTGTATAAACATTTGAATAGAAAGGGAAGAAAGATGATTGAAATTTAGAAGATTTATAAGTATAATTGGGTCAGATCGATAACTCGGCCAATAAAAGTCAAGATGTACCAAATTTGGAAAACGAGTACTTATTAACGTTAATTCATACTAAAAATAGTATTTAATAAAAAAATATTAATAAACCTGAGAGGTTATTGCACATTCTATTCTTAGTGCCTTGACTAGACTTTTATTAGGATGAAAATTGAATTGTAAAAATAACGATGCAAAAAAAATTGGTGTACAATGACTAAAACCAAAATTTAGGTAAAAAATAACAAATATTTTATCTTTATTTATTATTAAATATCAAACTTAATATAAAAATTAAAAATAAACCTCAGAATTTGTTCATTAAGCACAACTCTAAAATTCGCCAATTCAATAAATAACAGACTGGAAATCTCTGGACAATTTTCTTTCACAGCGAATAAAGATTCTCTTGTATACTCAGAAATAAATAAGTTTTTTATTGTTGAGGGTAAAAATTGTTGTAGTTCCATATTTATAGATTTCTGATAAAGAGAATCGAATTTGTTTATTTTTAGAGATTCCAATTTTATTAGGTTGACAAGTAAATGAATACATGACGGAATAGTTTCTTCCTATAAAATAATCTTTTATTAAAATAATTATAATCAAAAATATTTAAAAAGTAATTCACATCACTATCAAATAAATTATTTCTATTTTTTAAGCTCACCTATGAGCATAAACTAGTTAATTTAAATAAAAAATATTTATTCAAAAATTAACCTGATTATTAAGGACTAGACCCAAGGATATAAGTGAATGTGCAAGGTGTTCTTCGATCACGTTTAAATAAACCATTCCAACAGGTTGCTGAATTGAGAGATGAGTAATATTCTTGAGCAGATAAAAAAATCTTCCAATAAAGCTGTTAATTATATCTTCTTTTATATAAAGGAAAGTTAATTTTGAGCAACGAGTAAAGAAGGCTCGAAAAGCACGCATCTTTAAATAAAAAATAAGTATTTAAAATTAAATATTTGGAAAATAATAATAGAAAATAATATCATCTCTTAAATAGTTTTATTTAAATTGCTTACTTTACTAATATCATCTAATCCGGCTATGTACCGATCTTCATCCAAAAAAGTTGGGAAAAATCGGACTTCTTTATAATTATAACCATATTTTAAGCATAAATTTTTCAATAGAAGACTTTTCTTCTCAATTAATATTTTTTTTCTAAAGCTAAGAAATTCCAATATATCTTCCTTAAATGAAAATAATTATGTTAAGATCAATGAAAAATAAACCCAAATAAAAGCAGGCAATTCTGGAAAAAAACCCATCTTGATTTAATAAAATAATAAAAAGAAGGCAAAATAAAGTTTGCACCAGTGTCTCTTAACCATAAAAAATAATTTTTAATTAAACATGAAACAAAATGTAAATGGCAAAGAAAACCATAAAACAAAGAAATAGTTATTATAGAATTGAATTAAATTTAATCAGAAAAATTAAATCAGAATTAAAAAAACATTTTAAACTATTTAAAACTTTTATTCCTCAGCATTAACAAAAGGATTTGCAATCTGTTCAATTCCATCATTTGGAGCAATTACAGTTATTGCTGTTCCTTAATAATTAAATTAATCAAAAAATTAAATTAAAAAAAGAACCTCTAGCAACAATTAATCCCAAACTTTTAGTTTCATCGGTCACCTTAAGAGGATCTTCTGGATCTCGTAAATATTCAATTGCATTGTCTAAAACCAAATTCAACAAAGCATCATATCCTTTCAAAATTCCTGAAGCTAAAGTTTTTAAATAAAAAATAAAACTAAACGAAAAACAAAAAAACCTTCTCTCCCGCCTTGAAGCTTAATTCGAACACTTTTATCAATAAAACGAGAAAGATCCACAATACTTTCCTTTTTCTTCTTATTTGTATCGTCTATAGTCATTTATCTGAAGAAAAGTTCTAAACAAAGTTAAAAGAAATTATAAAAAAGAAAGATTTTATAAAAGATTGTATGTTGACTTTTTGAAATATTGACATATCGTGTTGAAAAAAAATACGAAAAATTAAAATGGAAAATTACTAAAAATAACTCTAATATTTTTTTATTTTATTTTTTTTTAAATAGTCAGTTTTTTTTTTAATTAAAATGTTCAATCTACAAGATAGAATCAAAGGAATCGATACAGATCGTGATTATCATGCTACGCGTATTTCTATTCGTGATAAATTGCTGTCACAAGGTTATTTACTTTTTTCAATTAAATTAATTTTAAAAAATTAAAGAAATCAAACAACTCGAACAAAATCTTCGTGATCTCCATACATGTAAATTGACTTTTCCATCAACTTCTAAAAACGGTGAGGTCCTTCTTCATGAGATGGATTTGACAGTTAAGCCAAATATTGGATTATACAAAGGAGGGGTCTTTAAATTTAAAATTACTGTTCCCCCTGAATATAATAATGTGGTTAGTTTTGTTTTATATAATTTAAAACTTTCATGGTTTAAGCCACCTATAGTCAAATGTTTGACTAGAGTTTGGCATCCAAATATAAACGAAGATGGAAGCATTTGTTTGAGTTTATTACGTCAAAATTCGCTTGATGGATTTGGTATTTTTTTAGTTAATTTGGGCATTCTTTTGGGAAAGTTTTCATAAAATGACTTAAACTTTTTTATTTCAGGTTGGATGCCCACTCGCCGTATTCATGATGTGATTCTTGGTCTTGACCAATTGTTTACTGATTTAATAGATTTCGATGACCCTCTCAATGCTCAAGCTTCTCAACAATGGCAAAACAACAAGGTTCATTTATAATAAGCTTAGGTTTTTTTTTATTTTTTAGGAAGCATTTGCAACTAAGGTCAAGGAGTATATTAACAAATATTGCCCAAAGAATTGATTAGAAAAAATTTGTTCATTTGGACGATATCATATTAAGAACGCTCTAAAATTTTGTCTTTTACAAACATTATTTTTTATAAAATAATTTTCTGTTTTTTCTGAATTAATTTTTATTGAATTGGTTATTGACCCAATTATTATTTAATTTGTTAAATTTTTTTTATTAAACTTTTAGTCTTATAATTATGTCTTCTCATTCTGATCTAGTTAGACCAATTATTTCATTTGAAGTAGTACCTGAGCACTGCATTCGAAACGATCAGTTAGAATTAATTTTGGGCACTCCAATAAATCAGGTTTATTATTATTACATTAATTTGAGTAGTTTTCTTTAAAAGATTATTAATGGAATTCAAAATGTCTACAGAACAATTAAAAATGTTGAATTAACTTATTGCAATAAGGTTAAAATTAATTTATAAATTATTTAAATTAAGAATATTTAGGAACCATTTAATCGTGATATAACAATTACTCTTCAAAATAATGGTATTCGGATGTATTTTGATTCTCACAGTCAAATATTAAGAGTTTGTTTGAAAATTGTTTTTTTTACTTTTTTAAATTAAAGATGATTGAATTGTTTGACTTTTCACATGTTACTCTTCATTATTGGTTTTTTATTTTATTTTTAAATAATTTAATATTTTAGTCACAATATTTTTTCATCGCCTGATGAACCTGCAGATGTTGGTAAAGTCGAAAAATGTTTTGGTGCAACTGTTCCTGGAGGTTTTTCTCTTTTAAATTTTAAATGATTTAAATTTATCTTTATTAAGTATATGACGAAAAACAACAAAAATATATTATGAACTGGCGTGGTAAATGTTTTATTAAATTACTTTTGCTTTTGAGGGGTTTTCTTTATTGGGTCTCCTCTTTATAACTTAAACTATTTTTATTCTCTTAAGGGGTCTCGTTCTGTTTTCCTGCCAAAGAAACATCTTCTATTCAAGCTAGTTATGCACATGGACTTAGCTCTTTAAGTTTTGCAAGTTCTGCTCTTCCCCAACTTGAGAGAATGACTTTATTTTGTGGATCTTCTCCTGCTAAAATGAAGTATTTATTTTAAACACAAATTCAACAACTTTTAATTTTAAGAATACCAGAAGTTCCACAAGTAATTTATTGCGGAAATCCAAGAATTGTTTTGGCAGAAAGTATAAATTCTGAAGATGGAAGTTTGCTTGGTCTTAAAATTAAATTTCGAATAGAAGGTTTATTTTGAATTTATTTTAAGAAGGGAATTTAGTTTAAAATGAAAAAACGATTTGTTTTATTGTTTGGGAAATTTTTTCGCATTATTTTTTCCATTAAAGATAAATTTTAAATTTAGAAGTAAGTGATCACTCAGTAGATGAACTTCAGTTGGTTGAATTAGAAAGGCCTATCTTCTTTAACGATACACAAGAGGTTTTTTTTTAAAATTTAATTTCTCAATTATTTTTATTTTAAATAAAGGCTGTAATGACAAAATTGGGAGCTCCATCAAAAATTTATTACAAATCTGAAGAGAAGATGCTTATTCAACGAAGTAATTCAGGTTCAGAGAGGCTTAATGATAATGATGAGGACAAGCCGGATTTCTTTTTCAATTACTTCTCGCTTGGAATGGTGGGTGAATTTTAATTAATTTTATATAAATTAAGTAAATAGGGACTAAATATTTTATTCGCGAACTAAAAAATAAAATTTTTTGAGCTTTCTTTAAAATGGAAATTTGAGTCTTAAAATCAAATGAAAAAGTTTTGTTAATTATTTTACTCTAATTTTTCTGACTCAAATGACCCTTAAATTAGTGTTTCTAAAAAGTTAACATTGTCCTTCTTTCCTCTTCCTGATTTATTCTTTTCCCGAGTATTTTATAATTTTCTTCTTCAAAATGCTTTTTTGGCGCGGTGCAATCACTATAATAATTATTATTTTGTTCACTCAAATCATCCTTTTTATATAATGTATTTTGAATTAATAATGGTTGTTGTTGTTGTTGTTGAATTAATGGACTAATTTTAAGCAAATTAGTAGGTGGTAATGGTTGAGGTAATGATATTTGATTTTTTGATAATGATTGAGTAATTGTTAATAGTGAAGATGTTTTGTCTGAAAATGTGAGAGAAATATTTAAACATTTTATTTTTTTAAAGTAAAAAAACCTTTAGGTGATAATTCATTTAATTTATTTATTTCAAGTTTTAAAGTTGATGTTGTTTCATTTTTTTCTCTTGTTAAATAACTCCCTTTCTGCTTTGAATCTCTTCCCCAGTAAAGTAAAAATATTAAAATTAATGAAAGAAAGAATGCAGAAATTAATAAAGTTGAAAGAATTAAAATTAATTCAGTATTTTGAGTAATTCCAAAATTATTTCCAAATAGAACAGCACAATCATTTATTTTTTGTACTTTATGTAATGGTTGTCCTTTTAAAAATTCTGGAAGTTCACATAAAGTTTCATCAAAACGTAATTCTTCTTGAAAAGATATTTTTTGTAACATATATAATTGAAGACTTTGTGCAGCACATTCACAATCCCAAGGGTTATGATGAAAATAAGCAAAGTTTAAATTATTTATAAAGTTTATTAATAGATGAGGAAGTTTACTTAAATTTAAAAAAATAAATAAAAAGAAACAAACAAGTTCAAACTTAATAAATAAACTTTGAATTAAAAAATAAAAACTTAAGTTTATTCTTAAAACTTGAAAATAAACTTTAAATTCAACTTAATCAATTTAATTAAAAATTTACCTAAATAAATTATTCGAAATATCTAAAACTTTTAATTGAGGCAAAAGAGTATCCAAATTAGGCGGTAAATGATCTAATCCATTTGAAGAAATATTTAATAAAATTAATTTTTGATAAGATTTTGAAAGACTGTAAGGAATATTATTTAAAGAACAATCAGCTAAATGTAATTCTTTTAGCCGTAAAAGTGTTCTAATTAAATTTTCACTAATTTTTAATTGATTTCCACTTAAATGAAGTATTTCAATTGTTGATTGAGCTCCCAAAAGTAGTGAAGAATCAAAAAGTTTAAAGTGATTCCATCCCAAATCTAATTCTGTTATTTTAGTATCTGCAAAAGCTTCGCGATGAAAAGGCTTTGTATTGGTTAATCCAAGTAGATTATTACCCAAATAAACTTTAGTTATGTTCATTCCACAAAAAGCGCAAGGGCCGATTGTTCTAATTAAATTTTCACGTAAATCAAGTGTTTCTAGAGAAGATAATGATCTGAAAAAAAATTTTTATTTAAATAAGAATCAATTGTATTCCTAAAAACGCTTTTAATTCTATCCTAAAATGTTTAAACTTTTATTTTATTTTAATATCCGATCAGCCTATAGCTTTATCAAGCAATCAACCTTTAATTTCCTTAATTATGATCCCTTTTCTTATTTTTTTCCTTCGTTTTAAAATTTACCTAAGTGAAGTACTAGGCACTTGTGTCAAATTATTACTTGCAAGACCAATACGTTTAAGCATTGGAATAGCACTTAAATTTAAAGACCAAATTTCAGCATCATTTAAACCACAATTATTTAATTCTAATCTTTCTAATGAAGGAATATCTGGAAGTAATTCATTTATTTGTTTTGAATTTAATTTATTTCCATCCAATTGTAATTCTTTTAAATGTTTTGGACCTTGAAGTAAATTTGCTGTAGAAAGTTCTGGTCCTCCTAATCGATTATGGCTAAGTCGAAGAGATCGAAGATTCTGAAAACTTGGGGGGTTTTTTTTTAAAGTTTAATATAAAATTACCTTTAAATAAATAAAAGCACCAGTAGAAAGAGAACTAATTTTATTATTACTTAAATCTAACATTTCTAACATTGGAATTCCAATAAATGAACCCAATTGTATTTGTTCTAATTTATTACCCATTAAATAAAGTTTTGAAAGTAGGGGAAGTCTAATTGATTGTGAAAGGGCAGGTATTGAACAGTCAATTAATGAAAGGTGACGAAGACGGGATAGACGATTTAAATTGTCTGACCTTTAGAAAAAAATAAAGTTTATAAAAGAATTTAATTATTTAAAAAAAAATTAAGTAAAGTTTAATCTCTTAAATAATTGTTTAGTAATTAATGCAAGAAATAGTAGGGAAAAAGAAGAGAGACTCTCTGACGATGTCTATTCCCTTTTCTTTTATATTTCTTTTATTCGCAGCTATTTTTTTTTAAAATTATTTAAGGCATAATAAAAACAAAAAATGCCTTATAAAAAATTTTTACCAATGTAAATTATTTGGCTTTCCAATTGCTCCACGTATTTCTAATTGTTCAACTTCAATCGGCACATTTTGTAATAATGAAAGAAATTCACTATCATTCATTAATCCTCTTAAACAACGAATAGAAAGACCAGAAAATTGTAAATAATTTTCTTCTTCTTCATTACTTGTAATATTTTCACTGATTATTATTCCTTTACCAATTCTTTGGCATTCACATTTTGAAGGACAGTTTTCAAGTACTTCTTCTTCTACTGCTTGAAAATTATTTGTAGAAAATGAGGCCAACGATGCTTTATAAATTGAAGCTAATTGGGCGAGAAAAATTGCAACAATAATGGTAGTAGAAGTGGACATTTTTGTTTGTAAAAGGAGAGAAGAGTATTTATTATTATTTTTTAGCTACTCTTAAAAATAAAATTAAAAAAAGAAAATATTTTTTTTTTTTTAATTTTTAATATATTTTTGGGGAAAATAAACTCTATATTAATTAAAAAAAAAAATTTTTTTTTTAAGATTTTTATTTAAAAATTAATTTATTAAATGTTTTTGTGGTTGAAAAAATAAATTTTTTAAAAATTTGTTCATTTATTTTAATGGAAAAAATAAACAATTCATGCATTTTAACAGTGAAAATAAATAAATAAATTATGGACATACGCGATTATTTTTAGGCATTTTAAGAGAAGAGAGAGAAAAGTCTGTTAAAAAAAAATTAAAGTTTTAAAAGGGGGGAATATTATTGTTTAAATTTATTTATGTTGAGGAGTGTATATGTTTGTTTTGAGTGTTTTTGATGGTTTTTATGGACATTTATACTATAAACCTTTTTTTTTTGGTTGGGGGAAGAGATATATAATATTGCAAAAGAAAAAAAAGTTATTAAAGTGTGGAATTTTTTTTATCCAAAAAAGCGGTGACCAATATTTCTTATTATATATTTTGTTATTGGGGAAGTTTTTTTTCTTTTCTTTTATTAATAAGGAAAAGTGTAAAGCAACTTTTTAAAGGGAAATAAAGTTTAATTTAATAAACTTTTTTTTAGTTACAACTTTTTCTTTGATTAATATAAAAGAAACTACTTATAAGTTGGTATATATTTAGATGTAGTTAAGAAAATAAAATTTTTGTTTTTTTAGATAGGGGAAAAAAATTTTTTTTTTTAAATTTTGAATTTATTTTTTATAAGAAGATTGCTAAAATCCTTCCCATAATATACATGATAAAATAAAAAATAAATATTGGGCGGCCACAATTAGTTGACATTTTAAATATTAAATAAATAAAGAGAATTTAGAGGGAAGGGGGGAAGAGAATTGAAAGGCAATATTTTTTTTTAAACCTTTTAAAAAATTTATGTCATTTTGCAAGCAATTCACTCCCTCCCTCCCTCTCTTTTTTTCTCCCCCTCTTTTTTACAACACCCAAAATTTCTTCTAAATTGTCCTCCTCGTCTCTCTTTTCTTTTCCCGCATTTGGCCCATCAATCTCTTTTTAGAAGGACGGCATATAATTTAGTATTAGAATAGAATGGTCTCTGTGTGTGTGCCATACAGCCTTTAGTCGCGCAGTTGGTGACTACTAGTTATATAACTAACAACCATAAAATTGAGGGAAATCTCCCCCCTAGGGAGAAATATATACATGAGACAATAAAGGGGAGATTAAGGGTGGTTGGATATAATAGTGTAATAAATTTAGAATTTGGAAGGTTTTTTTTAATTTTAAAGAAATTTAAGTCAATTTTTATTATTAAATTAATTTTTAATGTTAAAATAAAGTGAATAAAAATTAAGGAAAAAGAGGAGAGAAAAAGTTTTAAATAAATTAACACCTATTAAAAATTATTTTTTTATTTTTATTTAAATAATTTTTTTTTTAATTTTTATTTAAGAAAAGAAAAATTAGAGGAAGATATTATTTATTTTAATTTTTATATATTTTTTTGTTTTAATTTAAAAGGAGAAGAAAAAGGAATAATAGTAATATTATATTTATTTATTTTCTTTTAACTATTACATACTCATATTTCTTCTTTAATAACAAAAATATGAGCCGCAACTCGATTTGAAAATTTGCATTTTTAAAAGGAAAATTTGTAGTAATTAATTGGAAAGGAAAAATATTCTTTTTTAAAAAAGTATTTTTTATTAGAAAAAAAAAATAAATTAATTAAATATAAAAGAGTTTATACAACTTGGGGAAAGGAAATTTAAAAAATGATGATGAGAGAATTAATTTAATTTTAAATTTTTAAAAATATTTATTTATTTATTGATTTATTATTTATTTATTATTTATTTATTATTTATTTTTATGTTTTTACTTGCCAATTATTTAAAATAAGAAGCTTTGTTTGTTGTTTATTTTCCCCGCGCGAAAAGGGGGTTTTTAAAAAGGGAAGAGGGGAGGGATTAGCCGAGGGTAAGAAAAAAGACTTTTGAGGAGAGACTTTTAATAAATAATATTACCTAGCTTTAGGGACTTTTTGACCATTAAGATTAAAAAAGAAAAATGAGAAAAGGAGCTTAGTGTGTATTTTTACAAAGGTTAAGGGAAACATGTTCGGTTTTTATTTTTCTTTCAAAGAATAGGGGAAATAAAAATGAACATTTGAAAAAAAAATTAATGTTTTTTTAAATTAATTATTTGACCATAAGGAATTAAATTTTTAGTAATTAAATATATTTTTTTTTATTGGGTAAAAATTAGGAGAGAAAAAATAAAATTGAAACAAAATAGGAAAAAATCTAAAAATAAAAAGCAGAAATAAAAATTAGCTTCAATTGACCGGAAGTTGAATAAAAAGGGGGGAAAGTATTTTTTGGACAAAAAAAAAAAAGAAATTTTTTTTGAGGGTAAAGCATTTTTATAATAAAAAAAAGAAGAAAGAATTATGTATTTTTATTCCATATTTGAAAAAAAAAATATTTTTCAAAAAAATTTTTTCTATTTTTCTCTTTTGAGGCGTCAAATAATTAATTGGGCGAAAGATGAAAAGAAAAAAAGGAGGGGGGAGGATGTTGTACTTTGTTTAGGTCAAATCTCCTCTTCTTTAATATATTTTAGTGGTGAATAGCTTGGGGATAAAATTATATAACGAGGTAATTTCATACAGATTTTTAATTTTTAAAAATAAATTATTTTTGTACTAAAGGCATATAAATTGGTTTTTTTTTAAAATAGAAGAGAAAATTATAAAAGGGGAAAAAGGAAAGATTTGATCGGAGAGAAAAAATAAAAATAAACTTTTTTTTTTGTTATTTTTTATTGGATTACTTTTGATTTTAATTAAGCTTATTTATTAGTTTTATTGTTAAATATGGAAAGAAACTTGATTTTTATGGTTAAAGTTTTTTTTAAAAGGTTTTTATAAGGAGAGAATATAAATAAGTTTAAAGAAGAAAAGAAACATGTTTGGAGAAAATGCAAAGTTTTAATTCCGGGAGGCGAAGTTTCCGGAAAATTTAAAAATATTTTATTAACTTAAGAAATTAATTTATACTTTATATTAATGTTTGTATTCCGGATTGTAAAAGGTTCCAGAATTGTTATAAGATTCTAAAGTATTTTGTAAACTTAAAAAATAATGTTTAATTAATTTTAATTTTTAAGGGGAAAACAAGTACATCAATAAAATCTTTTACTCTTATTATATGATAGCTAATATTTTTCCTTTCCTTTTTAATAATAATATTGAATAAATATAAAGGTATAACAAGAGTAAATATTTTATAAAAATAATGAGCCAGGTGTTCACCGGTCAAAACAACCAAAATGAATATTTTGCCATTTTTACTATGTTGCCCTTTTTTTAAACTAATTTTGGGTAGAAAATTTATATTTTATTTATTTAATATTTTTTTTTTACCTAAAAAGTGTTGAAAAAAAAAAGATGATTTTAATATTTTCAAGCTGAGAGTGAATGCATTATTATTATTATTTTCTTTTAAGGTGTGGGAAAAAATAATAAATGGCATTTTTTACCTATTTTAAATTGTAAAAACTTTGAAGAAAAATATAGAAATAAAAAAAAAGTATAACTTTATTTTAAAAGTTGAGACAAACTCCTTTGGGAATTGGTTGAGAAATGAATAATAATTTAATGTAGGGGAAATGCTTTACTTATTTGGCAGATGTTTACAACTCTAAACAATGTGTATGTACATCTTTCAGTTCTAAATAAATATGACCCTGGGGGCTTTTCTTTTAAGTGTATTTTTATAACTAGATGGAATAAACATTTTACTTTCTTATAGGGACAGTTAAAGGTTTTTTTAAAAATTTGGGAGGAGAGGGGTTATTGTCAGGCGAGGGTATCTGTATTTTTTAATCAAAATTTATTGAGTTAAAAAAATAAAAATGTCAAAAAAAAAAACAATTTTTGTCAATGAAAAGGGAGGGAATAAAGAAAAATAAGGGAGAAGAATCCAAGGCCATTTTGTACCGTTTTTTATTCTTTTATTGCTGTGCTAAATTGTCTGAATGAATTGAGGAATTGAATAGAATTAAATGGAAAAATTTTAAAAAAAAGAGAGAGATCAAAAAAGCGCTTTTTGAACGGTTATTTTAATTTTTTCTTTTTTCAATTTCCCGCTTTTTATAAATTCAACACAAATGCGCTGCTCCGATTTTGGAAAATTAAAAAAAAAATTAAGGAAATAAAAAAAAACATATAAGAGTAAAGGGGGAATGTAATAATAGTAGAGGATAAGGAAAATATTCAACCCTAAAGATCACCTCTTTGATAATTAACTTTAATTACAAAAAAATCTTAATTGTTAGCTTTAAATACTAAAAATTATTTCAGCACTCAGCGGGAGCTATTTTGCCTATTTTTTTATTTTATTCTTTTTCTCTCAATAGAGGCTAAATTTTCAAGACTTGCTGCGCATTTTTCCTTCCTCTTCTATTAAAAAAAAAAAAATATATATTATTTAAATTTTGTTTATTTGTTATGAAAGATGTCGGCTTTTCCCAAATAATAAATAGTTAGTTTATATTCTTATTTAGTTAAATGTTTCAGCATAAGGATAAAAAGTGGGGTAGTAAGGGGGGAAATAAAGGAAAAAGGAGGTAAAAAGTATTTTTATTTTCTTTTGTATTTTTTAACATTTTTTCTTTTCTTTTAACTCATAAAAGAAATGTTAATTATGGGGAAAGGCTAAAATTATTTAAAAAAAAATATAGGAGAAAAAAAGGTCAATTAATAACAACACTTCTCTTTGGGAGGTGGGGATTGATTTCCTTAAATTTTAATTAAAAAAAAATTTTTTTTTTTCAAAGGATTTACTTTTTGATATTGAGAATAGACGTCTAATAAAATTTGTTTTGCATACAAATGTCCCCGGTCATTTTGATTTTGGTGTTTATGATCGTTGTGAATTTCAGCTTGTGCCTAATACTTGGGAAGAAGAATTAATTATTGGGACAGAATCTAAGGTCTTTAAAAAAAAAATTAAAAATTAATTTTAATTTAATTTCTAAAGTTGGAAGGATTTCGTTCTTTATTTAATCAAAACAATAATTCAACAGACCTAAATGGCCCTGTTGTTTTAAACAAATGTTCTTCTGAGGGGGAAAATCCTTTTGGATCAACATTTTGTTATGGAACAGACCAAATGATTTTTGAGGTTTTGGATAATGGACATATTGCCAGTGTGGTACTTTTTGACCCTTCTTTGGGTCATTAGAAAATATTTTAAAATTTATGTAAATAATATGTATATAAGCTTCAGTCTTGCGTTTAAAGTTTCGAAACTTCGTCTCTACTATTCTATGTATCTATAATACCTCAAACACAATTTTTAATACAAAGTTGCATCTGGTTATAGTGAAATTTGTTAAAAAAAAGTTCAGTTGTAATTACAACCGGATTATAACCGGATGCAATTACAAACTTGAAACTTTTTTTTATTTTTAATTTCTTCAAAGTATACTTATACATACATTAGTTTAACCGATTGGTTTTAACTTTATTTAACTGTAAAAATATTTTTAAACAATTTTACAATAATTTACAGTAATGTGCCCCTTTTTAGCCAAATATTAACTACATTTTTGTATATTTTACAACTTTCTTTTTTGCAAAGATTTAAAACGAATTAGTCAAATAAATAAACATTTTTTTTAAATGTTACAATTTTGCTATAAAAATTATTATTATTTATTTATTTTTTATATTTATTGCGCAATTGCTCTTTTTAAAGACCAAAATATTAAATAAACACAACCGGTTGTATTTTTTTTCTAGAGAATTAATCCTTTTTATTGTTTTAGTTGCAGAAACACAATTATTAGGGTAAACGAGAGATATACATAATTTATTTAAAACATTTTTACATAATATTTTTTTAAATATTTTTTATTAAAAAATATTTTTTTTAATAATTTTTAATTTTTTTTTATTAATTTAATTATTTTCTCTTAATTGCGTCTTTTGGTGCAGCCATAAAACCTTTATTTTATTTTTTTTTCTTTTATTAAAATCTTCTCTTTTTCTTAATATCAAATAAAAATAAAGGAACGGAGGGATGGGGAGGAATCCAGTAAAATGTGAGCGCAACAAACAAGTCTTCCTCGAGAGCTTAAGACACACTCGTAATTAACTTGATATTTTTTATATGTCCACATAACCCATCTTTCCACGTTTTTCCTTTTTTTTTGTTAACATTATTTTATTTTGGCGCAGTTTATTTTTTTAATTATTTTATTAGTTTTAATTAAATTTCGAGATTTTTGTTAACTTATGAACGTCCAATTATTTCACCTTTCCTCTCTTATCAGTTAAAATTAATTTTTGGTTTTAAACATATTTTTTATCATTAATATTTATTTATTTTTTTTTAATTATTTTTTAATTGTTCTATGGCCTTTCTGTTTCATTTTTTATTAAAAATCCACGTCCCTCAAAAAATTCCATCATTTTACTTTCCTCTACCTTTTCTTCTCATCTGACTTTTTTTTTTTTTAATTTTTATACATTGGGGCTTTTTTCTTTTTTAATTTTAAAATTATATCGATTTATTTTAAAATTATTATTTTTTAAAATTAAATTTTAATTCTTTCAATATAATAAATAGTTAAATGGGTGGTGGAGAAGCAGATTTTGTAGATGAATTATCCCTTTGTGAAATACCTCAATCAAAAACTCAACGAAAAACACGTCGACGAAAGAGTGAATTATTAAAGGAAAATATTCTTTTATTATTTACAATATTAAGTGTTTTTGTTGGGTCTGGTATTGGTTTTGGATTAAGACATTTAAATCTTTCACAAAGGTAATTTAAATTAAAATAATATTTTAATTTAATTAATTAATTTTATTAAAGAGAAATTGATTTAATTGGTTTCCCAGGAGAAATATTTATGAATATTCTCAAAGCAATGATTTTACCATTAATAGCTGCTAGTCTTGTTTCCGGTTTAAGTCAACTTGATGCGAAGCAATCCGGTAAATACAATAATTATTGTTTTTTAATTATTAAAAGTTTATTTTTTAAGGTTGGATTGGATTGTTTGCATTAATATATTATTCTATAACAATGTTTTTAGCTGTAATAGTAAGTAAATAAACTTTAATATTTAATAAACTTTTTTCTAATGTTTAGACTGGTATATTTCTAGTTATATTAATACACCCGGGTGATCCTTCAATTAAAGAGAAATATGGTGTAAAACTTGATAATTCTGCGGCTAATGTTTCTGCAATTGAGAAAATGACAGATGTTGTAAGGTAAAAAAATATTAAACTTGGAAAAGAAAAAATATAAATAAACTTGAACTGTAAAAATAAACTTGAACTGTAAAAATAAACTTTAAATATAAAAATAAACTTGAAGCATTTAGAAATATGTTTCCGGATAATATTGTACGTGCTTCTTTTCAACAAATAGAAACAGAATATATAGACAAAAATATTACTTTATCTACGTCTGGAACATATAAAATTTTAACAACTTCAGTACATAAATATATTGATGGAATGAATGCTTTGGGTTTATTAAAATTAAATAATTATATTATATTTTTAATTTTAGGTTTAATTGTATTTTTTATTGCTCTTGGTTTGGTTATGGGACAATTGGGGGCTGAAGCAAAGGTTAAAAAAATAATTAAAAAATAAAATTTAATTTTTTTTTAAAGCCTTTGGCTGATTTATTTATCTCTTTGGATAAAGTTATTATTGCTTTAGTCAGTATTGTTATGTGGTAAATTATTTTTATTAAAATTATTTTTTAAAATTAATTTTTAAAGGTATTCTCCAATAGGAATTGCTTCACTTATTGCAGCAAAAATTTTAGAAATTAATGATTTGGCTAATACAGCAAAAATGTTGGCATTGTACATGTTAACAGGTAAAAATTCTAATAAAATAAATTTTAAAAAAATTAAAGTAACTACTGGTCTATTTTTACATTTATTTATAACATTACCAACAATTTTATTTATTGGAACAAGAAAAAATCCTTACAAATTTATGCAAGGATTAACACAAGCAGCATTGACTGCTTTGGGTACTGCTTCTTCTGCTGCTTCTTTGTATAAATTTTTTTTTTAAATTTTATTTAATATTTCTTTTTTTTTCTAGGCCAGTTACATTTAAGTATGTTTATTTTATTATTTAAAAAATAATTTTTTTTTTAAATAAAGGTGTTTAGAAGAAATTAATGAAGTTTCACCAAAATATACAAAATTTGTTTTACCTGTTGGTGCAATGGTTAATATGGATGGAACTGCCCTTTACGAAGCTGTTGCTTCTGTTTTTATTGCACAAATGAATGGTTTGCAAATGCATACTGGAAATGTTGTTACTATTGCGTTTGTTTATTTTTAATTATTAATAGATTATATTCTTTCCGGAATATTTTATTTTTTCATTCCGGAATTTTTTTGTAACATTTCCGGAACCTTTTAAATATTTTTTTTTCAGTTTAACAGCGACTCTTGCTTCAATGGGTGCTGCTTCAATTCCGTCAGCCGGATTAGTTACAATGTTAATTGTTTTGACATCTGTTGGTTTACCAGCTTCAGATGTTACTTTAATAATTGCTGTAGATTGGTTATTGTAAGTTTTATATTTTAAATTATTTAAAATAATTTTATTTTTAAAGGGACAGACTTCGTACAGCAACAAATGTAATTGGTGATGGTATAGGTTGTGGATTTGTTGAGGCAATGGTAGAAAAACGTTTTAAACGAGGAAAGACAACAATTACTCCAACAGATTGCTGGGCTATTGGAGGGGAAATTAAGGTAAAAATATTTAAAAAATATTTTTAGAATTATTTTAATATATATGTAGGACAATAAATTAGCCTCCTCTAATGCCTTTACAAAAATTGAATTATGGCCTTCCTCAAGGGAAGGTAAAAACAACAATGAACATTTACAAAAAATAAATTCTTAAAAAAAAAATTATTTTTAAATTTTATTTACTCATTTTTGGCTTAAAAAATTTAAAAAACAAAAATTAAACCTTTTATAAAATTCAAAAAAAAACTTAAAAGAAAAATAATTCTCTTTTCACTCTTTTTAAATTAATTTTATCATTTTTTAATTTTTCTTCATTTAAATCTGTTATTGTTGTAACCCTTTTTAATCCGCCATTATTAAGGTAATAATTTAAATGATTTAATTGTTGTTGTTGTTGATTAGAGAAATGGCTACTGGTAGAGGATGTAATAGAAGAGAAAGAAGGAATATTTGAAGGATTATATGAATTCTTAGGGGGAAAGTTGAACTAAAGAAAAATACAAAATTATGGATAGAAAATACAAAAGTTTGTTATTCCGGAATCTAATAAGTTAACTTGAATACAAAAGAATATTCCGGAATACAATATAATAAACCTATCAAGTTGGAACTTACCTTCATTCTCTGACAATTATTCCTTTTCTTTCTTCTATTTTTATAATTTATGAAGCATTCACTTAGGTGGTTAAAGTTAAAAGATAATATTCCTTTAGCAGCCAAGACAAAAACGGTTAAGATAATCAAACCAATCACTGTTATGATTACAACTTAAATTAATAAACTTTTAGGAAATTAAATATAAAACGAAAAACTTTCCGTAGGAAAGTATTTCTTCCGGAAATAAAACAGTAAAATAATTTTAATAAAACTTGCCAAGTTTTAATACAAACCATCCGTTCTCATCTTTATTAGGCTCATTTTCCTCTTCTATTAAGGCATTTATTTCACTTTTATTAATATTTTTATTTTCATTATTTAATAATAATGTAAAATTATTATTAAATAATTCTTCATTTTTTATTTTAGAAATATTATTTTCTTCATTTTTAATTTTATTTAAAGGCTTCAAATAATTTTTATTCATTTTTCTATTTTTTCTCTTCTCATTTTCGCTTCCGGTTTTTGTTCCGGAATTAATTAAAGTATTATTTAATAATGTTGTTTTAGTTGTTTTCCTTAAATTTTATGAAATTAAAACTTTCCGGAAAGAAAACAATAAAAATACATTAAAATTTCATTTTCAACAGAAGCAATTTTTGAAATGTCAATAATTTCTATTTCTTGTTCTTGATTTATTCTTGAACAACTAAAATAATAATTATTATTTTTAATTTATTTTTTAATTTTATATAAACCTTCCTTTAATTTTTACATTCCCTTTTAAAGTAAATAACCATTCTATTTTGTCATTATTACAGTTAATTGGATTTTCTAAAGAATATTTTTTTTTAAATTATAATAGAAAATACCAGTTAAGTCAAGAATTTGAACATTTTCAGAATTTTGTTTTTCCAAAAATGTTTCTCTAAAAGTATTAGGATTTAATATTTGTATTTGATTATAACTAAGATCAATAGAATGAAGTTGATTTAAATTAGAAAAGGCAAAATCATCAATTTTTTCAATCTTTTGGGAAAAAAAGAAAATTTTTTTTAAATTAATAATATTAAAAAATTTGCTTTTTAAAGGGTTTTTTGACCTTAATTTTTTTTCTGTTATTCCAAAATTTTTAATTTAAAATTTATTTTATAATTTATTTAATTCTCTATCTAAAAAATACTAAATTTTATAATTTAAATAAATTCAATTTACTTAAAAGATAATTACCTGATTTTGTGCCAAATCAATTGAAACAATAAAAGAAATTTGATTTTCTTTTTGAAATAATTTATTAGAAATATATTTAAGTTTATTCCCACGTAAATTAATAAATTGAATACGTGATATTGGAACAAAACAATTTTCATTTAAATAATTAATTTTGCATTGAGATAAATCAAGTCTAAGTAATGATTTTGCTAATAAAAATGCTTTTTAAAAATTAAATTAAAATTTTTTAAATAAATAAAATTAACTATTAGATTCAATTCTTTCTATTGGATTACCACCTATTGATAATACTTTTAATTCAGGAATAAAATTAAATATTGAAGGAATTGAAGTAAATTGATTTTGTGATAAATATAAGTACCAAAGTGAAGGTATTGAATTAAAGGTATTTGAATCCAAATTATTTAACTTTAAAAAGGGGGAATTTATTTTAAAAAATAATTATTCTAATAAAAAGGACAATTATTTAAAAATGTCCTTTCTATTAGAGAGACTTTAATTTAAAAAATTACTTTATTAACATCTAAACCCAAAGTTTTAAGCCTTGGAAGATAAGGAATAGAACCAAATTCTAAATTAATAATTTGATTTGCACTTAAAAATAATTCTTCAAGAGAATCAGATAATAAAGCTATAGCTTCTGTTGGAAAATAATTTAAACGATTTTTTTCTAATGAAAGTTTTTGTAAAAATTCTAAACCAAAAAATGCTTCAGAATTAATTGAAATATCAGAAAATAAGTTTTCACTTAAATCAAGTCTGAAAAAAATAATAATAATTAAACTTTACAAAAAAAAAATAAAGTTTTAAGTACTGTTTAAGTTTTTTGCGAGAATTAAAAGAGAAAAAAGTTTTTGCTGATATTTGAGTTAATTTATTCCCAGAAAGTGAAAGAGAATATAAATTTGAGAATAAAGCTAAAGCTGGGCAGTCTTCAATTTTTGTAATTTCATTATTTTGTATTTCTAATTGTTCTACAGTATTAAAAAGTAATGAAGAAATTAAATTATCATTTGAAGTTAAAACTTGAAATTGAGACATAGTGTTATTATGGAGTATAAGATGTCTAACTGTTAAAGAAGCAAGAGTATCAAGTTGAAACTATAAATACAATAAAGTTTAATTATTATTTTATAGTTTCTTAATTATTATTCTATACAGTTTCAGATTAGTATACGCAGTAAAATTAAACTTTCCGGAAATAAAACAATAAAACTTTACTTGAGGAATAGGTATATGTTCAATTCGCAATAGTTCTATTCTAATATTAGGTTTTTCCATTAAAGGCTGTAAAGAATACAAAATTTGTTCAAATGTCTGGCTTCCAGAACAATTAATTCCAATCCCTCTATTGTTTATTGGAATGCAAGAACACGGATTATTAAACTTTAAATAGAAAAAAAAATATTCTAAGAATATTTACCTGCATTTTAATAGGACATTCTTCTGCCTTAACCAATTGAAGATTTATTTTTATTAAATTAAGAAAAAAATAAAAAAATAACTGGAAAAGCTTATGACATGTAATCATTCTAAAATTAAGAGGTAAAAAAGTAAACCTTCCGGAAATAAAACAGTAATAACAAGTGTTAAACTAATACCGGAAAAATAATAACTAATAAATAGTTCCGGAATAATAATAAGTAAATCTTAAACTTTCCGGAATTATTTAAAAATATAATCAAGAATATATTTTGATGATTAAATGAATAATAAAAAATACTGAAGATATGAGTAACATCTGTTAGTTAGTTGACCAACATTTTAGTGAGAGAACAAAAAGGGAGAATATATATATATATTATATATTTACCTAGCCAATTTTTCATCAAAAAAGCTAAAAAATTGTCCGATTGAAATAAAAACAAACACAAGGATGGAAAGCTGGACACATCCAAAATTAATCCTGAAGAGTAATATATTGATCAGAAAAAAATAAAAATAAAATTTAAGCAATGTATAGAAAATTTCAATATTAATTCTGCGGCAATTAAAAATGTCATAAAAGTTTCAAAAGTTAAAAATTAAAATAAAAACATGTTTAAATGCCATCGGTTGTTAGTAGCATTTTTTTCTTTGTTCAAGAAAGCCGCGCGCGGGTTAATAACCAAATTTTTTGAGGGAAGATTGAGTGAGCAATTTGCCTTATTTGCCTTGCGTTTCCCCTGTCCTTTTCCCTTATAATCGATCAATTAAAAATCCTTCCCAACCATTCCCGTCCCCTCTACTATCTTCCTTCAATCTCACACTTGACTGCCGTAAAATAAACTCCGATAATTTCAATAACGCAGGTAATAGCGAAAGAAAAAAAAAGGAAAGATAAATAAAATTCTCCTCTCCCACCCCCAACATTTTTTATTTATCCAATTTGTTAAAGGAGACGACAACTAGGCAATTTTTAATCATTTAACAAAATATATTCCCTTTAATTCCTTAAAAATATTATTACTTGACTTTTTTTAATATTTTAGTTAAATAAACTTACCGGAGGGAATATAATAATTTGATTATTAAATACCTACCTGAAGGAAAATATAAAAAATAAACTTTCCGGAAAAATATAGTAACTTAAAAATAGCTTTCCGGAAAAAATAGTTTAATTATTTCAATATATGATAATAATAAAAAGTTATTTTATCTTAAATATAAAATTAAGTTAAAAATTTAATTCTGAAATATATATATACATTAATTTATGCCAATGCCGTCAATAGTATGGGAATATTTTGATGAATTTGAAGGAGGAGGAAAATGTAGATTATGTGGATGTATTCGTAATAGAAAAGACAAATCAACATCGACATTTTGGGTTTAAATTTAATTTATTAAATTAAAAATTAAAAGGAAAATTAAAAAAAAAAATAAATTTAGCAACACCTTGAAAGGGTTCACGGATTGGATAAACATTTAATGCTTACAAATAATTCAAATAATTTAACAATGGTAGGGGATCAAGGGAAAAAATTAAAAGAAAAGATAAATAATAATAAAAGAAATTTTGAAGTAAATAAAACATTCTTAAATGAAGAACCATTAGAAAAAATGCCAAAGGTTATATAGAAATGGGAGATATTTTGTTAATTAAAAAATAGGAAAAAAATAAATAAAAATTTTTTTCTTTTTTAAGCTTGAATTAATGAGTGAACTAGACTTAAAAGCAACAGAAGAAACATTAAAATTTATTTCTGATTTGGTAAATAAACAAACATTTACTCAACTCTGTAATTCTTCAAATAATGAATTAATTATTAAAAATGAATCTTGTTCTTCACCTATTGGAATTAATTTAAACAATTTTGCTACGCAAAATACATCAATTCCTCTAAACAAAGTTTATTTTAAAGTTTAATGAAACAATTACAGTATGAATCTGAGTTATAAATTTTTTACATTTCGACACTTTATAAATTTCAATTTGGAAATAATAAAATGACCAACAAAATTCTCCATTAATTTTTTAGCATTTTTATTGATTTTTCATTAATTATTCATTATGTTTTGATTAATTTATTAAATTTTAGATAACAGAACGTTTGCAAATGGAGGGGACATTTGTGAATGAATATATGGGTGGTCTAATTGATTTAAATCATTCATTAAAAAATGGAAGGTTTGTGATTAGATTTTATAAATATAATTCTATTTATTTCATTATTTTAGCATTCATTCCCCTCTAAAAATGAAGGAATGTACAAAACATGATATTACCCATTTAAACAAAAAACGTTCTGATTATCTTAGTTGGGAAGAATTCTTTATGAGTACTGCAATAATTGCCTCTCTGAGAAGTAAAGATCCATGTACTCAAGTTGGTGCTTGTATAATTAAAGATAACAGAATTGTTGGAACCGGATATAATGGAATGCCCAATGGTTGTAATGATGATGATATGCCGTGGGGAAAGGATAGTACAGACATTTTAAATACAAAGTAAATAGACAAATTTATACATAATATTTATTTATTTAGATATCTTTATGTTTGTCATGCTGAAATGAATGCAATTGCTAATGGAAATTCTGCTCATTTTAAGGATGCTACAATTTGTATTTAATTTTGATTAATTTTTTTATTTATTCTCTTTGCCGGCAAAATTCCCAAACGTTTTTACTTTCTAGTCATAATATTTTTTTATTTGAAGAGAAAAAGAATTTTCCAATTTTAAGGTTTATAGAGATATTGATCGATGACTTTTTCCTTCCTGTACATTTTGAAGTTTTTTTTTCTTAATTTTGCCTATCGCAAATTTCTCTGTTATTTTAATACTTTGGGAAAATAGTTATTCGAAATAAATTTTGCCTGCAAAAAGAAAATGTAATTACCCTTTATTTTATTTAGATACAACTCGCTTCCCCTGTAATGAATGTGCAAAGTTAATAATTCAATCAGGAATTAAAAATGTTGTTTATTTAAAAGATAAGGATTGTATAGAAACTAAAGCTGCTAAACGTTTATTTGATGCCTCAAAAATTAATTTCAGGTTTTATTTTATGCAATTTTAAAAAATAAGAAATAGAAGAGGATGATTGAATTAAAAAAATGAAGAGTTGATTATCGAAAAATTATTTATTTAAACAATCCTTATTTAACTGAATAGATGATTTTAAATTCAATTAAGAATTTTAAGGGGAACTAGAATTTAAACATTTTATTTTTAAATTAATTTAAATATTTAGCCAATTTCAACCAGTTCGAAGCCAAATCGTTATTCAATTCAATTGATCCTTCAATGCTTAATTAGGGGTTAACATAATATATATTCTATTTATTTATTTTTTTAATATACCTAAGCTTTTTTTTGATTCGAATTTAATTATTATTGTAATATTCATGGTTGTTCTTTTTTCTAATTAATTTATTATTTTTTTTATTTCTTTGGTTTATTTTCTTTAAAAGCAATAAAATTATTTAATTAATAAAATATTTATATTTGATTTAAAATTTCACTAAAATATTTCACTTTTTAATTAATTTATTTTTTTAAAATTTATTCAAGAATATGTCAACTAAACCTAAACGTGAACCGCCGACTTCACCTAAACATGGAGAAATGGATGAAGGAGAGGATCTTGTTTTAGACTTTGTTGAGGTTTTCTTAATTTAATTTTTTTAATTTTTCAATAAAAACAGGAAGCTGGAGATGAACTAGAGGAGAGTGATAGAATTCAAAGTCCTCGTACATTATCTGCTCCACACTCTCCAGATGCGGGGGAAGAAGCTTTACATGCTGAAGTTGAAGAAGATTTAAATGGAAATGAAAGGAAGTTAAATAATAATAAACAAGTTGGGCCTAGAACACCTCCAGGAAGTGATGATGATAAATATGATAGACAGGTTTTATTTAAAATTTTTTGGATTTTGAAAGGGGTCTTAATTGTTTTTTAAAATATAAGTATTAATAGGAATAAGGAATTATTAAAATATTCAAAGTGATTTTAATTTTTAATAGAGTGAAAGCTCAACAGATTTAAATGAATCTCGTGGCCGAAAGAGAAGATCTTCACGTTCAAGCAGTTCAGATGGCGGTGATTCCTCCCGTTCTCGAAGTTCACTTTCTCGTCGAAGTAGTAATAGCAGTGATTTAGATAGATCACCACCACAGAAATATAGACAAATGCGTAAACGAGATAGAGTATATATTTATTTGTTTTAATTAAATTTTTTAAATTCTATTTAAGGATGAAGACGATGATACTTACTTGTCTGTAGCGGAAAGATTACGTCAAAATAAACGGGCTCGTATTACTCGTTTGAGGTTTTTATTTTTTAAAAAGGGGGTTTTTTGGGAGCTTTTCTATATTTTAATTACATGAAAACTTATTTTGGGGATTGGGAATTTTTTAAAAAGTTTTTCTTGAAGTTGTTCATTTTCTTATTATTTTACCCTTCTAATCCGTATTTTTATTCTCTTTGTAGAAGTTATTTTTTAATTTTTAGAGATGCTCGGTCTCGTCATCTTGGATATCAATATGTTCCACGTTTGGGAGGCAAGCCAGGATTCCCACCACAGCCATACTTCAAGAATCCTTCTTACTACCCAGACACTCATCGTGATAAGTCAAAACCTCCAAATCCTCCACCGCTTGCTCAAAAAATCGATCCATTGCCTGGTGGACGTCTACCTGTAGTACAACGACGTTCTTCACCTGCACCTTTTGACAACGGTTCTAGTGGAAGACATTCTCCATCATATAGATCAGCGGCACCAAAACGACGGCGGGGAATTGTAGAAGATGTATTTACAGTACGAGCTTCTGGACGGTAAAATTTTTTTATTTTTTGGACAAAATGTCCAGATCAAAATTTCTTTTAAAAATTAAACAAATATAGGTATATTTTTACTTCAAAAATTCATCAAAAAGAAAATAATTGTTTAAAATTGTGTTTATAGTGAACAAATAAACAACAAAATTCAAGGGAAAAAATATACCAAAAACTACCAAAAAATTTAAATATATTTAATCAAATATATTTTTGGGGAAAGGACTACTTTTACTCAACGCCCAAATGACAAAAAAAAATTTTTTTTAATGACAGAAAAAAGGGAAAATATTTAAACAACAATTTTAAAATAATTTAAACTTTAAAAAAAAATAAAGTTAAAAGAAAAAAAAATCAACATAACAACCAAAAATTTAATTTAATTAAAAAAAAAACAACTAAATTAATATTAATTAATTTTTAAACTTCTCTTTTTCTCTCCTTTTTTTTTTAAACTACATAAAATTAATTAAAATAAATATAACAGATCTTCTTCATCACCACCACCATCATCATCATCACAAAGACGTTCATCTCCACGTTCTTCACCACCACCACCATCATCTAATCATCATTATAATCGTTCTTCCTTTTCTTCTTCTTCTTATCGTTCAACTAAACATAATTTGGGACCACAAACTTTATATCCATCAAGGCGTAATCCTTATCCTCCACCTAGACAAGAAAGGAATTATTGGGGAAATAGTAATAATAGTTATTATTATAATGGAAGGGAAAGTACTTCTTCTTCAACATCCTCATCTTATCATCATAGAAGCAGTAGAGGGTAATTAATTTAATTTTAATTAATTAATTAATTTATTTTTTGAAGTGATTCAAATGGAGGAAATCCTTATATATTTACTGGCTCTAAATACGTTCCACGTCCTTGGATTCCTCCACCACCTCCAGGGAAGAAATGGAACTGTCCACGACGAGATGAACCTTAGTAAGAATTTTTTTAGATTAAAATTTAATTTTTTCCCTTTAAAAATATTTTTTAATTTTTTAGTGTTCCATCAAATGAGAAACAACGTTGGAAATGCCCAAAACGCGATTCATCACCTTGTAAGCGTTCCACTAATTTAATCTTTTATTTTTTTTTTTTTAATTTAAAGAATTTTAATTAAAAGAAGGAAATTGAGAAGAAGAAAATGAAAAAATTAAATTTTGCTTTGCGTTCCTACTATAAAAATAAAAAAAAAAAAATTTTTTTGCAAGACCAAAACTTGTGTGTGTGTAGTGTTTGTCTCTCTTCTTACTAATATTATTATTTTTTTTTATTATTATTAAATGGGGTTAATATCAAAGTTTTTGATTAAAAAAAAAAGAGAATGGGGAATGTTAATTGGGCTATTTTTAAATTTATTTTTTCTTTAATTATGCTATTTTCTATTTGTAATGGATAGTAGAGTCTATTTACAGTTTTTTTAAATACAATTTGATTTTACAATAGTAAATAAACTTGAACTATAATTTAAAGATTTATTGTACAATAACATAAACTTTAAATACAATAAACTTAACTTAGACATATATCATACAATAGAATTCTATTGTACAATAAAATAAACCTGACAGTATTTTTACAATTTTACAGTTTTCTAGTTATACAAAAATTTTTCAGTATTAAGACTCTACTGTGTATTTGTCCAAAATTTTTCTCTATTTTTATTTTTAAATTCTTTTAATTTCGCACATTGTAATATTCTTTTAAATATTAAAAAAGAATTGAATGATAAAAAAAATTAATTTTTTTTATTTAATAAAATTTTCATTTTCTTCTTCGCCAATTAAGAAATTAATTGAAGAGAGAATAAAAAAATAAATTAAGTAAAGGCACAGGCCTGTTTTTTTTATTTATTTATTTATTTTCGCACTGAGTTATAAATCTCGTTTTTTGATTTGCATGTGCGTCATTAAAAGTATTTTAAACGCAAATTTTTGGCGTTTTGGTAAATTTTAATTTGGCGCACAGCTTAAGATATTTTGGCGCAACATTTCTCCCTCGTTATTTCTCACACAAAAAATTTTTTTTTTATTTTACCAAATTTTTGTTTAAAAAAATAATTAATAGTGATAATAATAATAATGTTCACCCTTAATAGTATAGTATAGAAAATATATATTTGTTGTCCGATTACTACATAATTTTTATTTAATTTTTTGAGAAGGATTTTCATGTGAATCAAAAAATAATGGGAGGTCCGATTTTAATTTAAAAAAAATTTTTCTTTAAATTTTGTTTGTTAAAAGTGTTCTAAAAACCAACAAGTGCCACTCTTTTTATTTAAAAATTATTTTACTTTTTTTTTTTTGTGATTTTCATGCGAAGAAGTAGAGGGAAAAGAACATGTTCCTTACATACTACATTAAATTTAATTAATTGTTTAATTTTATTATTCTCTCTCCTTTTTTTAAATGCTTTTTAAATGATGATTAGATTTAATCTCAAAAACGGATAATAATCATAGAACATAATTTTGGGAGGGGTATAATACACACGTGAACTGCGCAAATAAAAGAAGGGGGTAAACTAATTATAAGGCGAATAGAGCGTAGGAGTGAATAAAAAAAATTTTTTAGAAGAAGGGGAGGAGCTGGACTCCGATTGAAAAGAAAAAATGCTAAAGGAGGGGAAATATTATAAAATAAATATATTTTCTGCCATTTTTAATATTTAATTTAGTAAAGATATACATATATTATAAATTTGTTGAACAGTTATTCTTTAAATTAATTTAAAGTTTAAAAAAAAAACTTTTTACTAAGGCGAAATTTATTTATTTTAATTTTAAAGAATTTTTTTTCTTTTTTTATGTTTTTATATAAAAAAAAAAAAAAAATTTTTGATTTTTTAAAGCTTGTTTTTGTTTATTTATATAATTAAATACATTAGAAATTAATCTATTAATAAATATGTTTTTCTTTTTTTTAAGAACTTAAATTTTTTATTATTTTTATTTCCTTCCTTTTTTTGTGTAAAATATAATATTTTTTTTAACAATCTTACAATTTTATTTTTTATAAAACCAAGATTACAAACTAGGTTAATAATCAATTAAAGTTTGTAAATACATAAATTTATTTCATAATTAAACTTAAAATTTTACAATAGAACAGAATTTATTTTAAAACTATTGTAAACTTAAACAAACTTTAGTATTAAATTGTATATTTTACAATTCTTTAATAAACTTGGAAATAATGGAAGCTGCAGCATTGACCTCTCATATAAATGGAATTGTAAAAGAAAATGTTGTTATTGTAAATAAATGTGAAGACAAACCTAATAAAAATGGTTATCATCAAAATGGATATTTAAATGGTATTTGTAAAAATGAAATTAAAAATTCTGGAAATGAATCAACAACGAATGGATTAATTAATGGACATTCTAAAGGTATAATTAAGATTACAATAGAAATTTAAATAAACTTGAATTAAAACTTGAAAAAATACAGTCAATTTAATTGTGAAGTTTATTACAATATTACAAAAATTAAAAACTTGACAGTATTTACTTTAAAAGACTAACATTAAATAAAATATTTCTTTTTTTATTAAAGATTTACTTAATGGTAATTCAATTACTCATATTCCTCGACCTTTACGACCTAATCAACGTCTTCGAATTGCACAAATAGCTCCATTATATGAAAGTGTTCCTCCAAAAATGTATGGAGGTACTGAACGTGTAGTTCATTATTTAACAGAAGAATTAGTACGTAGAGGACATAAAGTAACTTTATTTTGTTCTTCTGATAGTAAATCTTCTGCTGAAATGATTACTAATAATTTTTGGTAATTTTTTAAATAAAATAAAAATAATTAAAAAAATTAATTCTCTTCTTTTTAAGGACAGCTTTACGTTTAAATCCTGTTTGTATGACAATAATTCCATTTTTATGTATGTTAGAAGATGTTAGAAAACGACAAGATGAATTTGATATTTTAGTAAATTATTTATTTATTTATTTAAAAAATTAAATATAATTTTTTATTTAAGCATTTTCATACAATAGAACATTTTGGAATGTTAAAAGATATATTTAATCGTTCAGTAACTACATTACATGGTAAATTATGTGTACCAGATTTAGTACCATTATTTAATTGTTTTAATTATGCAAAATTAATTTCAATATCTGATAATCAACGAACACATTTAAAATTTGAAAAACCTAATTTTATTGGAACTGTACATCACGGAATTCCAAAAAATTTATTTAATTTTACTGAAAAACCTAAAGGAGATAATCCTTATCTTGCATTTCTTGGACGTATAGCTGAAGAAAAAAGACCTGATTTAGCTATTAAAATTGCTGTAAAAGCTAATATTCCACTTAAAATTGCTGCAAAAATTGATAAAGTTGATATTGAATATTGGGAAAATGAAGTTAAACCTTTAATTGAACAAAATAATGAATTAGTTGAATATATTGGTGAAATTAGTGATAATGAAAAGGGGGAATTCTTAGGTAATGCTAGAGCTTTATTATTTTCAATTGATTGGCCTGAACCTTTTGGACTTGTTTTGGCTGAATCTATGGCTTGTGGAACACCTGTAAATTAATTTAAAAATAAATAATAACGTTATATTTTTTGAATTATATTTAATTACTTTTTTTGGGATAGAATTAAATTATAATTAGAAATTAATTAATTAATTAATTTAATTTCAATTAAATTAATTAGATTGTTGCCCGTCCTTGTGGTTCTGTTCCAGAGGTATTTTTAAATTTATTTAATTATTTTTAATTTAAAAAAGGTTGTGGAAGATGGAGTAACAGGAATTATATTTGATACAATAGATGAAGGTGTAGAAGCAGTTAAACGAGTACATAAAATGGATAGAACATTAGTACGTAATACTTTTGAAAAACGATTCACATCAGAAATTATGGCAGAAAATTATTTAAAGGTAAATTAATTATGTATTTCTATAAAGTTTTAAAAATACAAAAATCAGAATTATTAAAAAATCAGAAATATCAAAAATACATTTATTTAAAAATACAAAAATCAGAATCAAATAATTAGATATTTTTTTCTTATTTCTTTAAATTACAAATTACAAAACACAAAATTATTAAAAATACAAAAACTAAAATTAAATACAAAAATATTTACTACAATTTATTTTTTATAATTTCCAGATTTTTGAGAACATGCTATCACAAGAATAAAGCAATTGAAGATTTTATATTGTACGACTTTCTATTTTAGATTGGTTAATTATAATTTTTAAAAAAGCAATTTAACAGTTGAGAAAAACTTTTTTTTTTGTTAATTAGAATAACAAAAATTAATTCTTTTTAATTAATTTTTTGTTTTTAATTGAAAATTAAAAAATAATTCATTTTTCACCCCTTTCGCTTTATTTACTTTACAAAATTTATTTCTTCAATTTATTATATAATTATGTTAATTTTTTGTATTCTTTCATTTTATTCTTGACAAGCTAAACCTCGATATTTCGATGTGTATTGCGCTCAAAAAATTGTTTTATTTTTATTGACAAACCTTTTTCTTGGTTTTTTTAATGCATAAATAATTTTATTTTGTTTAATTAATAAATCAGAAACATAAAAAAATAAATTCAGAATTATTACTTTTAGAAAATACAAAACTGACAATTAGTTTTATGTATTTTAATACAAAAATAATAAACCAGAATTACAAAAATCCTAAATTACCAAATTAAGATAATTGGAAGTAAAAATACAGTTTAACCAAAAGTTTATTTATTTATTACAAAATTAATTAAAGTTTTATTTCACAATCTATTATATGTATAAACATTCTTAGACAATAATAAAATAAATTTTTACATTATTATTAAGTAGGGGATAAAGTACATTAAAATAAAAATGTGTAAAGTAATCAAAAAATTTCGAAAAAATTGAAAAAGAAAAGGAAAGAAATGATAAATAAAATAATTAAAAAAATCCTCCCCAATAGATCAACACTCTCAAAAGAATTTTTAAAATTTTTGGGGATGATTAGACTCTAATGGGAGTGTTGATTTACAAAAGAGTAAATAAAAAACTGTAAAGTTTATTTAAAGATTGCACAATAAGTTTGTATTTTACAATCGAATCTAATAAGTTATATTATTGTATTTTTACAAAAATAAAAGTTTAGACTATTGTAATTTTCCAAATTTTTTTGTATTTTTTGTACTGTTTTTTCAGAATTAATGGACTCTTGTTATAAGGACATTACAATAAAAAATTATTTTTAATGTCCTTATAAACTAAACCTGTATTTAATTAATTTTTAGAATTTTATTTTTTTATTTTTAATAAGTATTTGATAATATCTTCAATATTAAAGTTGTCCACCCAGTAAACGGATGATTTCCTTCTCCTTGCCCATTTTTATCATTATAAGTCTCCCATAAAAATCCAGTTTCTTCATATTGTAATGCTAAATTCTTTAGTAAATTATCACGCAATTTAAAATGTAAACGGGCAGCTTCCTCTTTGTAAGGGCCATCAATCAGTGAGTAATGTTTTAGTGCAGCTATCGCAAAATAATTCCTATTTAAAAAAAAAAAAAAATTAATAATGTTTGTTAGTAATATAAAAAATTAATAAAATTCTTTCTTCAATTAAAAAGGGGAATTTTGAAATTTTTAAATAATTAAAAATACAATTTAGACTTATAGGTATTTCAATAATAAAAAATACAAAAAATAAAAAATCAGAATTAATTAAAAAAATACAAAAAATAACTACAAAAAATAAACTTTAATACATTTTCCCTTATTTAATTAAAATAAATTACATATTAATCCAAATAGGCCCTCTCCAATAAGGAGACCCTCCTTTAGAATTCCATGCAAAATAATAAGGTGAAAGAGTAGATATTGAACGTAATCCATAAGGTGTCCAAAATTGTTTAGGATCTTCTAATTGTTTAAGTAAAGGCCCAATTTTTGGTGAATTAGCTGGTAATAAACGCATAAATAAAGGGTACATATTCATATAGCCATTTACATTTTCGACAAATTTATATTGAGGTTCTTTTAATACTTTACGAACTAAAATTGTTTCTCCTTGAGGTGTTGTTTCCGGTACTAATTTTACAGAGTCACTAAAAAATTAAATTAAAAGTTAATTTAAATATAAAAGAAAATGCCTCAGGGCATATTCCCTAGGAACCGAATTTTTTAAACATAAAAATGATTCCCTTTATAGGGAAATTTAAATAAATAAATATTCTTACAATACAATGCATAAAGTAAAGGGAAAAGAAATATGTTCCTTAACCTCTATAAAGTAGAGGTTAGGGAACAAACTTTTTTAAATACTTTATAATTAAATTAAATAATTACCTATGTAATCCATAATCACAATATTGTTGTTTAGCTTCAGACCAATGAAGTTCATCTAAATTTTCAATATTATTAAGCATCTCAGCTTCTTTTTCAATTTCAGGCAAAAATTCTTCATCTCCAAATAGTTTAGCTAAATCAACAACTACTGTAGAACTCATTGCCATCCAACAACGTAAATCTAAATGATATTCTTTATCTGTTGGGTGTGTAGCACGAGGATAATCATCTAAACCACTAGATAATGAACAACTGAAATTAAATTTAATTAATTAAATTATTTTAGATTTATTCCCCTTATATTTATTTTACATATTCAATTAATTATATACCAAAAAGAAACCCTAAGATTTAGAAAAAAGAAGGTTTATCTTCTTTAAAAATATTAAAAAAAATAATCCCCTTACGGATTTAATTCCATATTTGTAGTAGCATTTCTATCATGCCAACGAAAAGTTCCAGGTTTAGGTCCTTTTTGACTAGTTCTAAGCCAAATATATAATTGTTTCATTCTTGGATACATTCTTTTTAATTCTGTTCCATAATGTTTAAATAACTTAAAAATTAAATTAATTAATTAATTAAATTAAAATTAATTTATTTACTTCTTTATCACCAATAAAATCTCTCATTAAATAAAAAAACATGGGAGGATTAGCAACCCAATCTTCTTGAACTAAAAAAGTTCCAGGAATACGTGCTTCAGCTTCAGATCCAATAGCTATTTCTCTAGGTATCCAACCATCAATATTCATCATATCCAAATAAGAACCAATAATTTGTATAGTTAATAAAGGATCAAATTTATGAATTAACATATTATGAAAACCCTTAAATTTAAATTAATTTAAATTAAATTTAAAATTAAAACCTCATCCCAAATAAATCCTCTAGGAAATCCTGTACGTGAAGGAACTGCAGACATTAACGATAAAGGACCATAAGGTTTTATTGAATCTGGAGGAGAGAATAAATGAGAACGCATTTTACAACTTCCATGCCATACACCAATACCCCCTAATAAATTAGAAAGTGCAGCATGTCCCATTTTATGATAAATTGCAGAATAATTTTTCTGAAAATTTAATTTAAAAGTTTGAAAAAATCAAAAATGTATTTTATTTTAAATATATTCTGATAATTATAAAATTCTGATTTTAAATAAAATACAAAAATACAAAAAGATATTTCTGATTTTAAAATTCTGATTATTTATAATATTTAATCAGAAAAATAAAATACAAAAATTCTGAAATTAAAAAAAAAACACCTCAATTGGAAAAGCACGGCTAAAGTTAGCACGAAAGGCTTCTTCTTTTTCTTTAAATTTATCAGTAAATGAAGGGGGTTCTCCATCATTTTCAGAATGAAAAAGAACTTCAAATGCTGTATCTTCTATAAAATAAAAGTTCATTTAAAAAATAAAACTTGAATGTATTTTTAATTTTATAAAATCAGAATATAAAAAATACAATTATTCTGATATTTAAAACTTTATCAGAATTTCTTCAAAACATTATCAGAATTAAAAATTACCTTCAGTACTAATTTGTAAAGCAATAAAATTAGTTTTAATATTTTCTTCTTCATTATTATTCTGAATATCAAAAGCAAAATTTCCATCAGATTGTTTAACTAATTTTTGTTTAATTAAATCACTAGTTAATGCCATATCAGGGAAAGGTTCAAAATTTAATTTTGTAGCAGAAATTTTTAAATTTTTATTTTTTGAAATTAAATTAATTTTTAAATTAAATTTTCCATTAACTGCATCACTTTTTCCTTCAAATAAATTAATTTGTTGATCTTTTGGGTATATTGAAGAATTAATTATTAAATTAGAATAAATATCTTGTAAAGCAAAATAAATAATAAAAGCTAATTGTTTTGACCATTTTTGTTTTTCTTCAATTATTGAAACATTTTTTGTTAAATAAAAACGAGTAATAAAAGAAGAAGATTTAAAATTAATAAAATCAGTTCTAATATTATATTCTCCATCTATTAATTTTTGTGAACCAAAACTACGTCCATCATGTTGATTCCACATAAATATTACATTATCTTCTTTAAATTAAATTAAATTAATTTCTAATTAATTTTTATTTACCATGTTTTGCCCAATTTCTTAAATTTATATCTTTAGATGAACTAGCTAATTGTTGTTGATACCACATTATACCAAATAAAGGGGAATCTGGACGTCGATTTTTTAAACTTTTAAAATAATTAATTAATTTAAATAATTAATTTAAATAAATAAATAATTTAATTTTAAATAATTTACCCAAAATAAAGTTGAGGTCTATAACTTGACCATCCTGTCTAAAAATTAATTAAAATTAAATTAAAATTAATTAAAATTAAATTACTTCATTAAACATAATAGGATGACTAGCAAGTGGAAGTTTTGATTTTTCACTGGGATCTTCATTAAAAATTAATTTATTATTGACTAGTAATAAATTGTTATTTAAATCAAAATAATTTGAATAATTAAAAGGTAAATGTTGTTGTTGTTTTGAAGAAGAAGAATTAATTAAAGGATGAATTAAATAAAATAAAATAATTATAGCCAAAAATAATGAAAATAAAAATAAAGCACAGAAAATAAATATTTTGTTATTTTTCGTTAATTTATTTTTTGGTAGTACCAAAATTGGTAATGTTGTTGAGGTTGATGATGAAGATAATTGTCCCCCTTCTTCCTGTTTAGAAATTAGAAGACATTGATTTTCGTTTGTTTTAATTATTGACATTTTTTTTTAAATTTATTTAAAAATATTCATAAAAATTTTCTTTGTTCTTTCCTTTTTATTTTTTTTTTAAATTATTTTACCAGCCAGCCATCAATAAAATTAAATTAAATAAATATGTACTCTTTCACCTGTATTTTAATGTTATTTTTTTGTTTATTTTTTTTGTTTAACAAAACTTTGTTTTTGGCTGTTGTTTGCTGGTAGAGGTTAAGGAACATAAAAGTAGAGGTTAAGGAACAAGAGATTAATTAAAGGGATAAATAAATTTAAAAAAATATTTAAAATAATATATGAATATTTTCTTTATTTTTATTGAATTTTAAATTTAAAGATTTAAAATTTTTTAACAATTAATTTTTTAATTAACTTACCACAGTTTTTTCGTCTTTTTGTTCAGTAAATTGTGGTAGGCTCATTTTATTTAATTAAAAATATTTTTATAAAAATAATCTTTAATAGAAAAAATTAAGAAAAAATAAATATATGAAAAAAATGTAAAAATTAAAAAATGAATTTATTTATTTTTTTAAATCAAAATAAGATGGAAGTAAAGAAATATGAGTACACGTTGTACAAAAATATTTATTTACTTTTAAATAAATAAATACATCATATTATGAACATTTTTGTTATTTATTAAATTTTATTTAATGAAAGGATTAAAGGATTGTATTTTTAAATTATTTAAATAAGAGACATGCCGCTATAATAAATACAAAAATACAAACTTTTTTGTAATTATAAAAAGTTTAAAATACAAGAATCAGAATTAATAAAAATACAAAATCAGAATTAATCAGAATTATTTAAGAATAAAATACTTTTGTATTTTAGTAATAAAACATTTTGTATTTTTCCTTACTCTACACACTCACCCCCACCTTTAACTGTCCTTACCAGCAAGAAACACATAAAGCCAAGTTTTGTTAAACAAAAAAGATGAATAGTAAAATTAATTAAAAATAAAATAAAAATTAAATTTTTTTAAAAAGTAATTTTGAGAATAATTGTTAACAATTTAAAAGCATGAAAAGAAATTTAAAATATATATATATATAAAAGAGAATAGAGAAAAGAACGAAACAAAAAGGTCACATTCATGACAGACAAATCAATAGAAGAAAATATCCGTTCAAATATTTAATGTGCGCAAGAAATTGCGTTTTTTGGCGTTTTTAATTTTTTTGTTAAATATTAAAAATTAATTCTTAATTAATTTTTAAAATTAAAATTAAATTTTGTTTTATTAATTTTTTTAAATTAAAATAATTAATATTTTCTTTTATATGTACATATTTATGTCATTTGCCACGTTTTAATTTAATTTTTATTAATAATATTTTGATAAGAATTGAAAAAAAAATAAAAAGAAAAATAATAAAAGTAATCAACAAAAAAAAATTTATTTTTTTAAAAGGGACTGGCTGTAAATAAAAAATTTAATAAAAAGAATGAATACCTTTCTTGGCTTTGTTTACTTGCTGATAATTAATTAAATAATTAAATAAATAATTTTATTTTATTTTTAAAAATTATTTTAAATAATTAAAATAAATAAATATTAAACAATAATTTAAATAAATAAATAAAAGAAGAAAAAAATTGTAATAATATTTTTGACCTTATTTTTAATTAAAAAAAAAGATTAAATAGTGTAAATAGTTCGGCATTGTCTCTTATTTAAATTAATTAATTTTATTTATTAAAAAAAAAATTTTTTTAAAATATAATTTATAGTAAAAAAAGAGAATATATTTTCCCTCCCTTTTATTTAATTTTTTTTTTAAATTAAAACAATTAAATAAAATTTTTTTTTAAAATTAAATAATTAAATAAATAATGATTTGAAATTATAATTAATTTTTATTTAATTTATCTTCTTTTATTTAAATAAAAAAAAAATAAAAGGGGGAAACACGCGCGCAATAGAAAAGATGATTTTAATGCTTTAAAAAAATTTAAAAAACACGTGGTAATTAATTTTTTTTTTTAAAGAAAATTATAGGGAAATACAATAAAAATTTGGCGGCACATGTTCTCTAAACTTTTTTTTTTGAGTAAAAAAAAAAAAGGACAGAAGATCACGCGCAATTAAATAAATATAGACTATAACTGTGTTAAATAATTAATTAATTGGCCTTTCAATCAAATAAATAAAATTAATAAAAAAAAATTAAATTATTGTATCATTTATATATTGGGTTGAAAAAGTAAAAATTAATTTTTAATTTTTTTTTTTGTGTTGTAAAATTGCCACAAAGTTTAAAAAAAATTTAATTTAATTCTTCTTTTAAATTTTTATACTTTGGACTATTTTTTAATTAATTTTAATGAACTAAAAATAAAAAAAAAAGAAAAGTTTTTTGATTTATTAATTTTAATTTTTATTTTTTTACCAAAAATAATTTTAATATTTTATTGAACTAAAAATGGAAACAATTAAAAAAAAATTAATTTTAATAATTAAAATATTGGAAGTAAAATTAATTAAAAATTAAAGGAAATAAATTTTAATTTATTTAAAATAATTTAAAAAAAATTCATAAAAAGGAATTAATATTTTTTAAAATTAATTTTAATATATAAATTTAAAATTAATTTTAATTTTGATTACTAATTTTAATTAATAATATTATTTAAATAAAAACATAGAAAAAAAAATATAATTTTTTACCCTTTATTAATTTTTTAAATTTTAAAAAATTTTAATTAATTTTTTTTATTTAATTTATTTAATTATTTAAATTATCAATCATTTTTTAAAATTGTCTAGAAGAATTATTTACTTCACTCATCAACTTTAATTTATTTAATTCTTTTTTTTTTTAAAGTGTTTACCTTTCTCAATAAATAAATATTTAATTTTTATCCCAAACAGAAATTATTAGAAAAAGAAGAGAGGAAGGAAAGGGGGATAAGCTGTTGTGCGATAATTGTTGAAAAGAAAAGGATATTAATACAACAAGAAAATAAAAAAAAAATAAAGCAAATTTTGTAAATAAATAAATTAAGTAAGTAAGAGTAAGTACATAATATTTGCGGTAAATAAATTGGATTATTTAAAAAATATTTATTTATTTAATTATTTTATTTTTACTGTAATTTATTCACTTAAATATATATTAACACAAATATATATATATATAATATAGTTTATATTAATATATAATATTATATTATTAATAATTAATTACAACGTCATATAAAAGTTTAAATTAAATTTCAAGTTTTATAATATGTACATAACAACTTTTTTTAAGTTTACAATTCTTTTAATAGTTTAAATTTTATTTAATTGATTTGATTAATTTATTTTTTTGTTTTAAAGTTAAAATTAAAGTTTAGAACATAAAAAAATAGTATAAAAAATAAAACTTGGACTAAAACTTAAAATAAACAAAATATTTACAATAAAAATAAAATATTATTAAGTTTAGCTATATAAAATAAGTAAATACAAAATAAACTTAATTTACAATATAGTATTGTAAAATAAATAGTTAAATAAACTTGGAACAAAACAATAATACTTTTGGAAACTTGTAAGTTTATTTTTTTGTACACTTAAGTTTTGTTGTTAAAATAAATATTTTTATATAAAATAATAATTTTTTGAATAAAATGTTAAAAAATGTTAAATAAGCTCATGTTTATATTTGTGTATTTTTATTTTATTTTTTATTTAAATATAAATTCATTTTTATTTGTTTTTTCCAAAAAAAGTTTCTATTTATAGAAATTTTTAATTTTTTATACATGAAGTTTTTAGTATTTTTATTAAAATTAAAAAAATATTTATATAAAAAAATAAATAATGTCATAAAACTAGATAAATTTAGAAAAAAAATATTTTTAATATTTATTTTTATTATTTTTGCAGAATAAAAAAATAATAATTTTAAGGTTTTTATTTTTATTACTTATAAAGAAAAATAAATAGTTAGGAAATACCTATATAATTTTCTATTTAATAAAATTAAAAAAAAAAATTTGATTAAATAAATAAATCAAGTTTACAAACATATGTACAATTGTAAATAAAGTTTATTATAAGTTTATTTAAATAAAGTTTATTTTACATTCTAAAACAAAGTTTATTTAATAATTTCAAGTTTATTTTACTATTCTATTTATTAAATAAAATATATTAAATAATTAATTTTTCATTTTCTTTGTAATAAAATCTTTCCATTATATATAATATCTGTTTTCCCTTAATTCAAGTTTTTAAAGCAGATTTTCGCTGTTTTGTTTTCTATTTTTGCGCATTTTTGTAAAGAGAAGAGTCTTTAAACTTTTTGTATTTTTAGGTCAACAGGTATAAAGATTAATTTTTTCTTTTATGTAAATTATATATTAATTTACTTTTGATATTTACCGTTTAATTTAAATTAATTTGAATTTTTAATTATTAAAGAAAAAATACAAATTTATTTTTATTTAAAAAAAAAAAAATAATTTTTAAAAATTAATCTACACTTTCTAAAAAATTATGAGTATTAAATAAATCTTTTTGCCTGATTTGAGTACAAGATTCATTTTCTGTAAGAGGGGAATCTTCTTCTGCTGGTGCTTGTCTTCGATGTTTTGCTCTTCTATTTTGAAACCAAGTTTTAACCTAATAAATATTTTAAATATATTTAATTATAATTAATTTCTGTTCTATTTAATAATACAAAAATAACTCTAAAAAAATTTAATAAAAGTTGGTAATAATAAATATAACGATAGTTAAAAAATACAACTTATTCTGAACAAGTTTTAAAAATAAAACTTAAATTAAGTTTTTACCTGTCTTTCACTAAGTTTTAAAGTTCTAGCAAGCCTTTTACGTTCAATATTAGATAAATATTTTTTTGTTTCAAAAGTTCTTTCTAAAACATCGGTTTGTTCATTACTAAAACGTATTTGCCCTCCTTTTCTTTTTTGTTGATTTTGAATATTTAAATAATTTTGTTGTGTTGATTTTGGATAAATATTATTTATAAAATGTCCAAAAAATGGGAAAAAATTTGAATTATTATTTAATGTTGATTTATTATTTAAATTGGTTATAAATTTAGTTGGTAGAGGAAGTGATTTTATACAATGATTAGCTAATATTAAAGAATTATTAATTCCTTTATGTTGTTGATTAAAAGGTGAAAACCAAGCAGGAATAAAACCTTAAAATTAATTTGGACATTTCGGTGCAAAAAGTAGTAAAAGAATATCTAAGTTTGTAAACTTAAAAACAACTAACCATTTTCAAGTTTCTTTTGTTCTATAATTTGATTAGCAAGTGATTTAAAACTTAATTCATTTATATCTTGTTCAAGTTTAATTTTATTATTAAATTCCTCTTCACTTTGACAAACTTTTTTTTCTTTTAAAGTTTAATTAAATTTAATAATATTTAAAAATAAAACCTAAATTTTGTATTTTACTTTCTTCTTCTTTTTGTATTTTTTCAATAATAAATTCATTTAATAAATTATTTTGTCCAAAAATTTGTGAAGTAATAGCTTTTGTTAATTCATTTTTATTTTCTTCTTTAAGTGAATTTTCTTTTGATTTAGTAAGTAAATCATCAATTAAAAAACTAGCGGTACTCATTTAAAAAATTTCTTTAACTAAAAAAATTAATTTAATTAAATGGACAGTTCAGTGCGGAATATTTTTTATTTATTTATGACATAATTATTTAATTATTTTGGTTAATTAATAGATTCTTATACTTTTAATTTTTTTTAAATAAAATTTTAAGTTGAGTGAAAATAAAATTTAAAAAAAGCAATGCGCGAGAATTAGCACAAAATAATTAAATATAAAATAGTCCAACCCTTCTTTTTGCTTTTAAATTATTTAAGCCAATGAGGTGCTGAGTAAATAAACGAATAAATATTTAAAAGACTTTTTAAAAAAAAAAGAAGAAGAAGAAGAATTGGCCAAAAAATTTATATATAAAAGAAGGAAATAAAATAAAAAATAAAAGAAAAGCTTTGTGAAATTGAAACCACCTCCTTTTTTTAAATAATTTTTTAATTAAATCAAATAATATTTAGTAGTAAAATAATTTTATTTTTTAAATAATACAAAGCCCATTAATATAAACAAATAATATTATTTATTTTGTTTTATTTTAGTTAATTACTGTATAACTGAAGAAGCAGACAAAAGGACTTGCTTACTTACTTTGCGCCAACCATTATAACTTTTTATTGAATTGATCAATTAAAGTGATTTATATATCAATCGATAGAGCAAAAAATTTTCTATAAAATTAATTAATAAATTTTTTAAAATAAATTTTTAGAGCCAAGAAATTCGGAAAAAAGTAGGTTTGCCTGTAGATATTTGTTGTCTTTTTGGCTTAATTTCTATCTTTTTTTAAATTTTTAATTTTATTTTTATATTTATTAACAAATTTTTATCTTTGTCAAATAATATTTATTTTATTAAAAATAATTATTTTGTTATAAAGTTATATGTTAGGCACTCAACTGTCCGCATTGAATTAAAAAGAATTAAAAATATTTTTAAAATTTATTAAATACCGTATATAATTTATTTACTCTAAAATTTCATTTATTTGTTTGAATAATTTTAAACTACTTAATCAGTATATTTCCATTTATTTTAATAATGCATGCCAAACCCTTCCTTCTCTTTTCCTTTCCAAGCTCATTTTCAGATTAAATAATAATATAGGATTAAATATTTTTTAAATAAAAAAAAGTCATGGTATGTCAATTACTCAATAAACCTAATTTTAAAGTTTATTTTTGTATATAAACAAACAAACAAAAAATATTTTATTTGTTTATTTCAATTTATGTAATAAATGCCTAAATATTACTTAGTGTGTCAAAATTCTGATTTTTAATTCTGATTTCTAATCTGATTTTTAATTCTGATTTCTGATTTTTAATTCTGATTTCTAATGCTGATTTTTAATTCTGATTTTATGAACTTTATTACAAATTAATTATATTTTCTGATTCTTATTCTGATTTTTACTTTAAACATTTTCTGTTTTTTAAGTTTTATTTCTGATTTTTTTAAGATATAAAAATTAATTTTTAAGTTTATTTTTTATTAATAAACAAATAATATTAATAATATTTTTGTTATAATCTTTTTTAAACTCGGGAAAGGTAAACAAAATAATAATGATTTTTTAAGAAATAAATAAATATTGTTGAATTTATGAATAATTGGCTTAAGGTTGAGTGCCATCAATCTCTCTTTTTCTCTCTATTTCTTAAAAATGTCAATTTCATTTTTCCAGCTGTGAGGATATAAAGGTAAAAATATTAAAAAATAAAAAAAAATATTTTAAATAAAATTAATTAATTTGAAATATTTGTTAATATTTTTTAAATAAAATTTTATTAAAATAATAAAAAAAATCAAAATTAATTTTAATTTAATTTAATTAAATAATAACTAATAAAAATATTAGAATAATAAAGTTTTATTTTAGTAAATAAATTTACAATGTGTTGATACAATTTTATTATTTTTTTCTTGTTTTTCCCTCATTTTTAAACAAAAGGAGAAGCAACTAAAATAAAAGAAAAATTTTTTTTAAAAAGATTTAAAAAGAACTAATATAAATAAATATATAAATATATATATCACATTACTTGAAGGAAAATAAACTTGTTTTGTATTTATTAAAAATATATATAAATTATTGTTTGGTTAAATTGTATAAATGAACAATAAATTAAGTTTAAACTTAAAAATGAGGGATTTTTTTATAAACTTTAATTAAATTAATAAAATAATTATTGTTAATTAATTTATTGTAAATATAAGTTTTATTAACTTAACAAGTTTATTTAAAATTGTATTTTTATTTAAAAATGATGAAATATATTAAAGAATTTTGTATTCAAATTATTTTGCTTCAAGTTGTATTTTTCTTCTATTAGTTGGAGGGAAAAAGATGCTTCAAGTTTATTACTTATAAATTGTTTTGTTCTAATTAAACTTGGAATTTTATTCCTTTTTAATAATTTTTTTTCTTAAGTTTTCAAAATTATTTTACTTATTTTTTTTTTTAAATTAAATATATTATAGTTATCGATAATTATTTTTATTTACTCTATACTTTGCCCGTTCATTTTGTTTGCTGGTGGTGTGATTATGGAATGATGGGAAATATTGTCAAAAATAATTTGCGTCAGATAAACAAAAAGGAAAAAAATATTTTTCAAAGAAGTGGTGTAAACAATTTTAAATTTAATTATATTTAGAAGCACAGGCACTTTAATTATTTTTAAATAATTAACAAAAAATTAATTATAAAAAATAAAATATATCTTTTGTATTTTAATTAAATAAAAGATAAGGAAATTTATTTAATAAATTTATATTTATTATTTCCTCGATTTTTCTTTCCCGAAGCATGTTACACATAAACGAAGCAATTAACTTTTTTATTATTTTTATTTCCCCACACAGAGTCCAATTAAGTATTTTTGTATTTCTTTTTGCTTTAAATAAAAAAAAAAAAAGAATGAAAATAAGTTTATTTAAAAAGTTCTGATTTACTTTATGTTTCAAGTTTGTTTTTATATTTTGTTTTATTTAATTAATTAAGTTTTTCTAATAATTCTGATTTGAAGTTTTTTTAAAAATTCTGATTTAAGGTTTTAATAAAATTAAATTTACTTTTTTACCTTTCTCTTATTCCTTATCAACATCTTGATTATTAACACATGGTCTGTGATATAGGGGTTTTTAATTTCTTTTTTTGTTTAAATAAAAAAAACGCGTGACATTATTATTTCTTCTGTTACGAAAATTTATTTTGAGATCTTTTTATTATTAATTTAATTTTTAATTACTAACAAATGGAAGGAATAGAACAATATGCTATTGAATTAACTGTATTATTTTAAATGAATTAATTAAATTAATTAATTATTTTATTAGAACTCTCCTGGAACTTTTAAAAGTGCTCTATTGAAAGACAGACAAGAGGAAACTTTAGAATATTATTTTCCTGAAGTTAAAACACTTTGGGATGCTTTTCAACGTGGTTTAAAAGTAAAAAAAAATAAACTTAAAAAAAAATCAGAATTTAAAAAAAACAATGTTTAGTTAACACCAGATGGCCGTTGTTTGGGTGTTCGTACAAAAGAAGGTTCATACAAATTTATTAGTTATGAACAAGTTGCTAAACAATCAAAAAACATTGGTATAGCATTAATTTCTTGTTTGGGACTTTTACCTGGTCAACAAACATTTGTTGCTATTTATGCTTCAAATTGTCCTGAATGGGGAATTCTAGTAAAACTTTTTTTTAATTAAAATATTTAAAATAAATGTATTATTAAGGCATTAGCTTTAATTCGTCATTCAATGATTTTAGTTCCACTTTATGATACTTTAGGAGAAGATTCTGCTTCTTATATTTTAGCACATGTGGGGGCAGAGTTTTTTAATTTTTATTGAAACTTTTTAATTATTTTTTTTATTAAAGATTAGTTATGTTAGATTCTATTAAAAAATTACAAAATGTATTTAATATGAATGAAAAAACACCTTTAATTAAAAATATAATATATGTTGGTATATTGGAAGAAGAAAAAATACAAGAAGTAAAAAAGAAAGCTAATGAACTTAATATTAATTTGTATTTTTGGAATGATTTAATAAATAATATTGAAGAGAATAAAACACAAAATGAAGAAACACAAGAAGAAGTAAAAGATAATGAACCTAAACCAGAAGACACTTATATTATTTGGTTTGAAAAATACAAATCAGAATTAAATTAAAACTTATTTTTATAGTTATACGTCCGGAACAACCGGAAAACCGAAAGGAGTGATTTTAAGTCATAGAAATGTTGTAGCAAATATTTCTGCATTAGCTATAGTATTAGAAAAGTTTTTACCAGAATTTTTAGCGACAACGGAACATTGTATTATTTCATGTATGTTCTATTGTATTTTTATATTGAATATAGTTTTAACTCAGAAAATAAACTTACGAATCAGTGTTTTAAAAATTAATTTTTATTTAAACTTATGTTATGAATTTTTGTTTAAAACACAAACTATTCTGATACTTATTAATTTTGTTTTTTTAAGCAGAATTACAAATTTAGAAATATTTAATTATTAAAAGATATATGTTTTTTATTTCCAGATTTGCCTTTATCTCACATGTTTGAGCAATGCGCAATGTGGATAGCATTTTGTTTAGGCTATAGAATAGGTTATGTTTCTGATGGTATTGCTACACTTTCTGCTGATATGCAAGCTTTAGAACCAACACTTTTACCTGTTGTTCCTCGATTGTTAAACCGTTTTAATGACTCAATTAAGGTTTGAGAGAATATTTCTTTCCTATATATTTGTGTTTTTTCCGGAAAATACAATTATTTATTAAATAAAAAAATATTTAGGCAGAAGTTTCTAATTTAAATCCATTCTCTCGTTGGTTATTTAACATTGCTCGTGCACAAAAAAAAGCTTTGCTTCAAAAAGGAATAGTAACATGTGATTCTCTTTGGGATAAACTTGTATTTTCTAAAGCTCGTCAAAGAATTGGAGGACATGTTCGTTTAATTGGTTAATTTAATTAAATTAAAATTAATCTCAAATTTATTTAAAATAGTTACTGGTTCTGCTCCTATTTCAGCAGAAGTTTTAGAAGAATTGAGAATAGTTTTTGGTTGTCATATAATTGAAGGTTATGGACAAACTGGTATATATATAAAGTGTTTATAAAATTTTAAATTTAATTAAATATAGAATGTACAGCAATGGCAACTTCTACTTGGCCAGGAGATACAATTGGAGGTCAATGTGGAGGTTAATTAATTTAATTAATTTAATTAAAAAATATTTATTTAATTTAAGGTCCTTCAACTTGTTCTCTTATAAAACTTGAAGATGCTCCTGATTTAAATTATTTTGTAGTAAGTATAAAATATTTTTGAATTAAATTTTCTTTTAGAAAGATAGAAAAGGAGAAGTTTTAATTAAAGGACCTTCAGTTACTAGTGGTTATTTTCGTGATCCAGAAAAAACGGAAGAATTATTTACTAAAGATGGATTTTTAAAAACTGGTGATATTGGTCATCTCTTACCAAATGGACAATTACAAATAATTGATAGAAGAAAACATATTTTTAAATTGGCACAAGGAGAGTATGTAGCTCCAGAAAAAATAGAAAATGTTTATATTCAATGCAGGTTAATTAAATTAAATTAAAATTAATTAATTTTTTTAAATTAAATTAAAGTATGGTACATCAAGTATTTGTTGATGGTGATAGTTTACAACGTTTTTTAGTGGTAAAAATAATTTTAAATGAATTAATTAATTAAAATAATTAATTTAGGCAATAGTTGTTCCATCATCAGGACAAATTAAAAGACATTTTGACCAAATAAATGGAAAAACAGAAAATGGAAATAATAAACTTGAAGAAATTTGTTCTGATAAAAGAATAATTAATTTTGTATTAAAAGAAATGCAACAAATAGGAAAAGAACAAAACTTAAATAGTTTGGAACAAGTTAAAGCAATTTATTTGGAACCTGAACCTTTTACAATAGAAAATGATTTATTAACACCAACACTTAAGGTTTGAAACAAAGTTTATTTTAATTTAAAAAATACAAATTCTAAGGCTAAACGCCCTCAACTTAGAGCAAAATACAAAGAAACAATTTCTCAACTTTATAGTAAAACACATTCTGAAAAATAAAATACAAACTTAAATATTATTAAACATGTTTCAATTAAAATGTTTGTATGTGTTTTTAAATAATTCTTTTATTATAAAATAATTAATTTTTAGTATAAATTTTTAAATATTATTTTTTAAAATATTTTTTAAATTATAATATTAATTTCTCCGCCTTTGAAAAATAATCTTTTAAAGGAAATACAATCTTATTTCCATTTAATAAAACATCTCCAAAGTTTATTTTACAAAGACAGCTGTTCAATGGCATTTGACAAACTTTTTTTTAACCCCTTTTCTATTTATTTTTTGCCCATTTGTCAACAGATAAATTTGGAGTGAAAAACAAAAAAAATATTTTAAAAATAAATTGAAATGCTTCTTTTATTTATTTTTTGCATGTTTTTGCAATTACGTTAATTTTTATCTCATTGATCATAAAAACAATAATTAAACTTGTCAATCAAAAATAAACAAGATTTTGATGGGTTAAAAATAAGAGAAAAGCGAACAAACTTTAATTTTAGCAAAACATGTTCTAATACTTTTTGTTTAAACAAAAAAGTTGGATTATTCTTTGTATTAAAAGTAAAACATAATAAAAACACAATGTTTGTAAAATAATTATTTTTGTTTCAATGTGTTTATATTATGTTTTTGTAATTATTCCAGTTTAATTTGTTTTTGTGTTTTTTGTTAGATTTATTATATTTCTTTTGTATTTTTAAATGTTTTTGTATTTAATTTTGTAAAGTTTTTAAGAATGTTAATATTAATTATTTATATTTTTATTATTAATTTATTTACTAAATTAGTATATGCTAGTGCTGATGAAGAACGTTTAATGATGGATGTTTTTCGTGGTTACAATTCATTAATTTTACCAATGCGTAATAATAGTCCTATAATTGTTCGAATGACTTTACAACTTGTACTTTTAATTAATGTAGATGAGAAAGATCAGGTTAAAAATTAATTAATTAATTAATTTAATTATAGATAATGCATACAAATGTTTGGTTAACATTAAAATGGAAGGTTTTAATATAATTATATTTATTTTTTAAAAATAATAGGATTATCAAATGGTATGGAGTCCAGTCAATTATGGTGGAATAAAAGATATACGTGTTCCTCCAGATAAAATATGGCTTCCTGATATTGTAAGAAAATACAAAACTTTAATACAAAAATATAAAAATTAAAACTTGAAAAGGTGCTTTTCAACAAGTTGTATTTTTATTCTGATAATTTTGTATACAAAAATATTTAGTGCTGATGGTAATTATGAAGTTTCTTTTATGTCAAATGTTGTTATTAACTATAAGGGTGATGTTCTGTGGGTACCTCCTGCAATTTATAAAAGCTCTTGTATTATTGGTAAATTTAATTTAAATTAAATTAATTTTTTTAAAGATGTTGAATATTTTCCTTTTGATGAACAAGGTAATTTAATTTAAAATAATTAATTAATTAATTAACAGTATGTCATTTAATTTTTGGTTCTTGGACGGTAAAATTTAATAAAATTAAATTATATTTAAATATTTAAAGTATAATGAAAATGAAATAAAAATGGAATTTGAACAAGCTGAATTAATAGATTTAGTAAGGAAATTTTAAATTAATATTTTTTTTATTTTTTAAAGAGTGAATATGCTAAAAGTGTTAGTTCAATATGGGATGTTATAGGTGTAAAATATTATTTAAAAATAAACTTTTATTTTATTATTTTATTTTAGATGCTCCAGCATCATTAGTAAATAGAAGGTAAAATTCAATTTAAAAAAAAGAATTAAATTTTAAGATCTCGAATTGAATTTCAACTTAGAATTAGACGTAAAACATTATTTTATACAATAGTTTTAATAATACCAACTGTATTAATGGCTTTTCTTTCAATGGCTGTATTTCTTTTACCAACAGATTCTGGTGAAAAAATGACATTAACAATTTCTGGTTGTTTTCTTTAAAAACATTTTAATAATTAAAATGTTTTTATTAAAGTTTTATTATCTATTGTTGTATTTCTATTATTAGTTTCTAAAATAATGCCTCCAACTTCCTCTACAATACCTCTTGTAGCAAAGTATTTGTTGTTAACTTTTACGCTTAATATTACAACAATTACGGTTTGTTTTGAAAGATTTGTTTTAGTTAAATTATGCTTTTGTATGTTTTGTATTTTTGTTAAAATCTATGTATTTTACTCTTTTAATGTTTATTTTCTAATTATGTTTTCTTTTTTTATTTTATTGATGTTTTTAAGCTTATTCTTTTGTATTTTGTAATATTTAGGTCACTGTAATAATTATTAATATTTATCATCGCGGCCCTACGACACACGAAATGCCCAAATGGGTTCGTTACGTGTTTTTAGTGGTATTCTTTTAAGAAATCTATAAATATGTTTTAAAAAGTTAATGCCTCGTTTGCTTTGTATGAAAAGACCAAAAACATCAATAAATCGAATAACAAAAAGAGTTAACAGGAAAAGTTTAACTACAATCCCTGGTATTGGAAAATTTGATATACCAATTACACCAAAAGTACATCATCAATATTGCCCAGAAGGAAGAATTAAAGGGGGAATATATGAACCAGAAGAGAGTGGAGAAAAAATTGATCCAATAATTAAAAATGGGTTTCCTTTAAGTTTGGAAGCGGTATTTTATTTTTAAAAAATTTAAAAAAAGTATATATTATTTAAAGGCTAAAGCTATGGAGGCTGTAGAATATATAACTGAACATTTACGTTATGCAGAGGATCATAAAATTGTAAATTAATTTATTTTGAATTTTTAAATTAATTTATTAAAGCATCGAGATGATTGGAGATTTGTTGCAATGGTAATAGATCGATTTCTTTTATATATTTTCTTTGGAATAACAATGGGAGGTACAATAGGTGTTTTATTATCTGCACCAACAGTTTTTGAATCGGTTAATTTAGATTTATTTAACTAATTAATATTTAGGTTGATCAACAATCCATTCTTCAAAGACTAATACATGACTATGAAAGTGGGAGACCACTTTAATTAAAAATGAAGAGAATAAACATTATTTTTATTTTATTAATTGATTTTGATCTATGTTTTCCCTAAACTGATAAATAGATTATTTTATTGATGTACAGATTGTTAAAAGAAAAGAATTTTTTAATTAAGTTTTGCGACTAAATGTCTCTAGGATGACCGCGACTAAGTTGGCTTATTTGACATGACAAATTTTTGCATTTGGGTAAAATTCTTATTAACTTTTTTCTTTAGAATATTTTTATAAAATGGATGATGATGTAACATTTGTGCATCCTGCTTCAATTCCAAATTTAAATAAAAATAACAAAAATTTAGAAAAAACTAAAAAATCTGAAGGTTTCATTCCTCCATCTCGAAGATCGGATGCTCCACTTGCTGCAATAATACCACCAGAACTTGAAGAAATTGATCCAAGGTTTTTATTATTTAAGTAGAAGAGGAATGAAAATAAAAATTAATTTTTAAGCACTTTATTCCCTGATTTTGAACAAGGAAGTATTCTACGATTTTCTCGTCTTTTTGCAAATGCAAAAGCTTCACATAAAGAACAAATTTGGTGGACATCTAGAACATTTAAAAAGAAAGGTTCAGAAACAACAAAATTATCAACTGAACAGGAAGAACTTGCAGCAATTTCTAATTTAAAGTTTAATGAAAAGGTAATAAATGAAGAAATTAATGAAAAGAAAAATGATGAAAAAGAAGGAGATATAGAACAAAGTAAATTTACTGAAGATTCTATTGAAAAAGAGAAGGAAGAAACAATAATTTCTGGTTGGGATTTTAAATTTGGAGATTTACCAAAAAAGAAGGATGTTTGTAGTGATGAATATGTAAATAATTTATTTAATAAATAAAATTGTAAGGAAATAACTAGATTTTAAATGTTTTCTAAAAATAAAGCTTTTATTTTTTGATTTTTATTTAACTAAAATTAAAGGAAAATTAACTAGCCTTATTATTCTTTAACTAAAAAAAATTCTAAGGAATTACTTTGTGCTGAAAATTTAGAAGAATTATTAAATAAAAATAAACAATTACAAATTAATGAAGAAGACGAAGAATCTGCTCCTCCTTGGCGTTTTGGACCTGCACAAATGTGGTATGATCGTTTAGGTGTTCCTTCAAATCCTTCAAATTTTGATTATGGAATGAAGAAAGAAAAAGTTTTTTTTTAATTATTTAAAAAAAAAAGTTTATTTTTAGGTATTTAAACCAATTGAAAAGAAAGAAAAAGCTTTAATTGGTTAATTTAAATTAAATTAAATAAATGTTTCTTTTCTTTAGATGAAAAAACTTTTCTTCCAGTTAATTTAATTCATTGGGAAGATGATATAATTATTGATGGAGAAGAAGCTAAAGAAAAGGTTTTCTTTTTTATTAATTTTTTTATAAATTTTTTCTAAAAAGTTAATAAAAGAATTATTATCTTCAAGACTTCCTCGATGTGGTTGGATTCCTACAGCACATACACGTACTTATAAATCTTTTATGACTGCATGTATATATATTTTTAATTTTAATTTAATTTTAATTAAATTAAGGGAAAAATAAATCATTTATTGAATATTTGGAAAATCCAGCAAAAGTAGCCTCACAAACACAACAAACTTGTGGAATTTCTGATTTAAAAGCAGAAACTCGATTAATAATAGATTCTCAACGTTCTATTTTCCCTTTTGAAAATTATGAATTATCTAATTTAAATTGGGAAGATGATATAATTTGGGATAGTTCAAATATGCCTAAAATACCAAGTAAGGAGGAAAAATTTTAAAAAAACTTTAAATAAATTTTAGAGCCTAGAGTACTTAGCTTAGACTATGAAGATGATCCAAAAATGTTTGGAATGCCAGAAGATGTAGTTCAAGATGAGGGAGAGTCATTTGGGTCAAAATCTTATTCAAAGGTTTTTATTTTGTTTTTTGGGGATTAATTAAGAAAGAATTTCAAATAAAAATATTTTTAAAAAAAATTTAAAGGTTGAAGGTGGTGGAATAAAAAAATCAAAATTAATATTAGCCCAAGTATTTAAACGTCAAAGACAAGAAGAAGAAGAACAAATTGAAACACAAATTGCCCAAATTGCAGACAAAGATCCTTTTAATTTATCAAATGATGATTATTATATTCCTAAAAATACAGCAGAAAAGACTCAACGTTCACTAGCTGGAAGTACTGGAATTCAGCATTCATTACCTGCACAGAATATTCATCCATTATTTTTTCCGTTCTTAACAGCAAATTCGCAACTGAGGAATTTTCATAGGTTTGTTTTTTGAATGAAAAGTCCGCAAATGTTGTCCGCAAAAAAAAATCTGCATTTTCTTTGATTGAAAATTTAAAATGCGGACTTTTTTTGCGGACAACATTTGCAAATTTTTGTTTTAAATTTATCTTTTTGTAGACCAAAATTACCTGGAAGATTAATACAAAGTTTAATTAGAGGAGGAGGTGCTCCTATACTTTCATTAACTAGACATATTAGAATGACTAATCAGGTTTAATTTTTAATTAATTTATTTTTTAAATTTTTAGAGAAGAGAACGTCATATATCTGAAGATGGTGGAGGTTTTGATATTTTTCTGATGAGGGAAGTTCATGATTTGAGTGGAAGAGATGGTACATTACTTTTAATGGAATATTCTGAACAATTCCCTCCTTTATTGAGTCAAACTGGAATGGCTTCAAAAATTAGAAATTATTACAAAAGAGTTTGTTTTTAATTTAACGGATGGGCTAGGGAAATAAAAAATATAATTAATTAAGAAAAAGAAAAAACAACAATTTAGTCAACTTTTTTGGGAATATATTTAACTTTTATGTTGATCTTTAGGGATTAGGTGATCTTTAGGGTATCCATATTGAACCTTACAATTAACCTTTAATTCTTTTAATTTAATTCTTTTTTAATTTTTAAAGAAACCAACAAAAGAACAAGAAACAACAGAATATGAATTTGGAGAAACATCATTCTCTCATACATTCCCATTTTTGGGTAAATTAACTTCTACAGATTCTTCCATCCAAGTATTAGAAAATAACATGTATAGAGCAACAATATTTAAACATAAAATTCCTTCAACTGATTTTTTACTTGTACGAACACGTTTTGGCTTCTTTTTACGACAATTCCCAAATCTTTTTCTTGTTGGACAAGAAATGCCACTTTTTGAAGTTCCAAGTCCAAATTCTAAAAGAGCAAAAGATTTTAGTAAAGATTTTATGTTAAGCTGTATTTATCGTTTATTTTGGGAAAATGATAAAAAACCTAGACGTGTTAGAATGGATGAATTAAGAAAAATATTTCCTAATCAAGATGTTATTATTCGAAAGAATTTAAAGCCTATTGCAGAATTTAAAAGAGTTGGGGCTGGATTAGAATTTTGGGTAAAAATTTAATTTTTTTTTTTTTTTAATTTTAAAATATTTAAAGGTATTAAAAGAGGATTTTCGTCTTCCAAGCCGTGAGGAAGTTTCAACTATGATAACTCCAGAAATGTATTGTGCACAAGCTTCAATGATGGCTGCTGAACAACGATTAAGGGTTTATTTAATTTTAATTTTAAATTTTATTTTTAAAGGATGCTGGTTATGGAGAAAAATATTTACATGTAACTGAAAATGCTGATGATTCAGATGATCAACAAAATATTGGAGAAGAAGAGGTTTAATTATTATAAATTAAAAATAATCTTTTCAAGATTAAATGTGCCCCATGGAATACAACAAGGGCTTACATTGCTGTTATGAAAGGAAAAAGTTTTTTGGATCAGACAGGAATTACTGACCCTACAGGCTCTGGTTTAGGCTTTTCTTTCCTTCGAGTAAGTGCTAAACCTCAAAAAGTTGCAAAGGAAGAGGTTGATAAAGAAGCACCGAAAAAGTTGGTAACTGGTACAAATGCTGATTTGAGAAAACTTCCATTGAAAGAAGCAAGGCAAATGTGCAGAGAATTTGGTCTTTTGGAAGAAGAAATTAGTCAACTTGAAAGATGGTTTGTTTTTTGTTTTCCGCCTATTTCAGTGCCTAGGTGCATTCTTTTTATTGATTTTTGCCCTCCTTTTTCTTTTAATCTTTTAATGATTTTCGGTTGATTAAATGAGTATATTGTTAGGCACTGAACTGACCATAAAAGAGAATTTATTTCTAAAATTAATTTAAGGGATGTAATTGATGTTATTCGTACTTTATCTACCCAAGCAGCACAAGGACAAAAAGATTCACAAGTTTCAAGGTTTGCTAGAGGAAATGCTCGTTTAACCTTTGCTGATATGCAAAATAAACATAAAGAACATTGTCAAAAAATTTTTGAAAAACAAAATAAATGGTTATCAAATACAGAAACTGATATTTGTGATTTAGATTGGGGTGAATCTAGTGGTGATGAATTAACACGTTAGTTTTAATTTTATATTTAATTTTCTTATTCTTGGAGAGGGTTTTTGGGGAAATTAAATTCTTTTAAATTCAAAGAATTTTTGTGGTTTGAAAAAACTTTTTTTTTCTAAAGAATTTGGTAAACGTTTTGCTGGTGCATATTCAACAACTACTACTTTAAGTGATGCTGAACAACGAAAATTAGAATTTGAATTAGAAGAACGTGAACGTCTTAATTTACAAAAAATGATTAGAGGTGAAATAACAAAAAGTGGTTCATCAGTTTCTGAAGCAGCAAAAGAAGCTGTTGAACAACAAAAAATAGGGGGAGAAGGTGTTGAAAAAGGAAATAATAATGAAGATATTTTTACTGTTCCTAATCCTCCAAGTCCTTCAAATGGAATAAAAGGTGGGGAAGGAGGAGGAACATTTCTTTCATCTGTTGGGCCTCAAAAAAAATTAAAAATTTATAGAACAATTAAAAATTCTGATGGAACTGAATCGGTTATATATTTAAATTTATTTAAATAAATTTATATTTTAGACACGTGTTGAAACAGTAATACATCCACAATTAATTGAAGCTTATGTTAGAATTCGTTCTACAAGAGATGAAAGTTTTATTAAAGTTTATGCTCAAATGGATGATAAATATAAAGAGGTTTTTTTTATTTATTTAATTAGTAAATTATTTAAACAATTAATTTTAAAAAAATTTTTTGTTTTTGGTCATTAACTCTTTTATAAATATTTTTTAAATTTTAAATAAATTTTAAGGAAAAAAGAAAGGAAAGAAGACGTCAACAAGAGACTGCTCGAAAGACTAAAAAATTGGATCAACAATTAAAGCCTTCATCTACACTTATTTCAGGTTTATTTTTTTCTTCTTTTAAATTTAAAGAAAATTAATTTTTTTGTAAAGAAAAAGAAAAGGATATAACAGAGAGGATGAAATTAATGACTGAAATTCCTTTATTAGAATTAACTAAACAACAACAAATTTCTTCATCTTCTACTTCACTAAATAAATTAATAACAAAACCTAAAAAATTAGAAAAAAAAGAAAGTAATAAACCTTTACCTCCACCTAAACCATCAAAAGAATTAAAAATTACATGTAGTACTTGTGGAGGTATTGGACATATGAAAACCAATAGAAATTGTCCTTTATATGGAAAAGAAGAAGAATTGGCCAGTAAAACTGTTGGGGAAGTTTGTCAGGTTATTTTTTTAATTAATTTTTTAGATTAGTAAAATATTTCTCCTAAGAGGTATCGAACCTGTTATCTTTCTGAGTAAAGCCCTTACTTAACCCACTAAGCTAAGAAATATCTCTTCATATTTTATTTTTTAGCCTCCAGTTTCACGTATAAGTGATATTTTGGATGAAGAAGGAAGTAGTCTTCCATCTGGGGAATTAATTGAAGTTGATGGAACAAGACTAAAAATATCTAAAAAATTGTATAAACATGCTGAAAAGGAACGTAAAAATGCTTTAAGGTTAATTTTAATTTTTAAAGAATTTTTAAAAAAAATTTTAAGGCTTCACATACCTCGTAAAATATTGGAAACTGGTGTGGGTAAAAAATTTGGAAAGAAGGGAAGAATTTCCTCTTCTTCATCATTTACTAAAGCTGTCCCTCCATTACTTTCTAAACAGGAATTAATTGCTTCTTTTCCTTCAACTTCAACAAATTTGGCCTTAAATGATGATGTTATTCAACAAAGTAATTTTTTTAAATTTATTTATTTTTTAAATTACAGTTAATCGGGCTACTAAACCTCATCCACAACTTACAATTAACGTTCCTTCTGCTCCTTCAAGTTCTTCAGCAATGACAGCAATTGGACCTCTTTCTGCGATTTCTTCAACTTCATCTGGAGGAGGACCTTCCTTCTCTACATCTGGGAAAAGAAGGGGAACATTAGATGAAGCTGATTATTTAGTTGGTCCACATAAATCTGTGCAGAGAAGAAGGGCAGATCCTAGAGTTTCAATGGCTAGTTTATTAATGGAAATATTAAATGAATTGAAAGGATTTGAAGGATCTGAACATTTTGCAATACCTGTTAATATTAAAAAGGTTTTTTAAAAATTTTAATTTTATATTTTTAAATTATTTAGGTCCCAGATTATTTGTCAATAATTAAAAAACCAATGGATTTGCAACAAATTCGTAAAAATGTGGCTAATAATAAATATGAACTTAGGCAACAATTTTTAAGTGGTAAATAAAATTATATATCTATTTTAAATTGATTTTAAATTTATTTTTTAGATTTAACACAAATTATAATTAATTCAAGCACTTATAATGGACCTAATCATCCTATTACTGAAGCTGCTAGAAAGGTTTTTAATTAAAATTAAATCGAAGTATTTGTGGTGTAGTGGTTAGGTTGATGGATTTAGATTTAATTGTGAAATAGTTCGAATCCATTTGGGTATTTTCAATTTATTATTAACTTTGAATTTGAATTCTTTAAATTTTTATTTTTTTTTTAAATTTTAGATGGTTCAATATTCAACAAAAAAATTAGAAGAAAATGATCAACGACTTATAGAATTAGAAAAACAAATAAATCCTTTACTTGATGATGATGATATTGTTGGATTTTCTTATATTTTACTTCAAATTGTCCAAGAATGTAAAAATTTGCCTAAATCTGTTGCTTTTCATTCTAGAGTAGATTCTAAAAAGGTTTTTTTTTTAACTTTTATTTTTTAATTAAAAAAAAAAATTTTTTTTTAAAGTTTCCATTTTATAACGACAGAATTTCAAGGCCAATGGATTTGGGGACAATTGTATAAATTTTAAATTTAATTTTAATTAATTTAAATTATTTTAAAGGAACAAAATGCTAAAGAACATAAATATACAACTATTGAAGCTTTTAGAAATGATTTTGAACAGGTTTTTTGTTTTTAAAATTAAATATTTTAAAATGTCAAATTCTCAAAATGTTCTAAAAAAAAATTTTTTTATTTTAGATTGTAGAAAATAGTCGTTTATTTAATGGCCCTCAATCTGTTTTTACTCTTAAAGCTGAAGAAATACTTTCCCTTTGTAATCAACTTTTAGAAAAATCTGCTGAACCTTTGGCTGAATTAGAAGCAAATATACAAAAAGCTTTAATAAAATCTGGAGGTTTATAATTTAATTTAATTTTTTAAATTTTAAAATTAAGATTCAATAATTGAAGAAAACAGAGAAGAAGAATTAATTCAACCAAAATTTTATGTTGGGGGAGAAGATGAAAATGAAGGAGAAGAAGAAAAAAATAAAGAAAAAATTTTAAATTTAAGTGATTCTGATGGTGGTAATAATAATAATGATAGTTTAATTTTTGAAAAAAAACCACGTTTAGAATAAATAAAATTTTTTATTTTTTTTTTTTTTTTAAATTTAAAGAAAATATAAAATTTATTAAAAATTTTAGTGTTTTATTTAATTTTTATATAATTAATTTAAAACCCCCCAGTTGATCAACTTTAATTTGATCAAAGAATTCGATTAATAGGGTTAAAGAAACTTTTAATTTTGAATTTATCTAAAATATATATTTATTTATTTATTATCTTTTAAAAAATTGTACCATTTTGTATCTTTTTTTTTCATTAAAAAAAAAAAAAATTTTTTTTTTTTCGGGACTAAATATATTTATTTATTTTTAAAATTAATTTTTCTTTTAAAATTGGCTAAAATCATTTTTTTAAAAATTGGATAAATAAATTTTTTATTTTCTATTTTTATATAAAAATAAATAGTTTAAGTCCATAAATTATTTCTCTTCTATTTTTTATTATTATTAGGGAATTCCTTTCCCTTTTTATATTTAAAAAAAATTTTTGAAAAAAAAATTTTTTTTTTTAATTTTAGCAATTTTTTTTTTCAATGACAAAAAATATTTATTTAATTACAAATAATAGTAATAGCTGTCCAGATTTGCGTTGTTGTTCATTTGACGAATTTATTCATTTTTGGAATATTGATAAAAATAAAATAAAAGAATGTAAATATTTTTTAATTTAAATTTAAAGTGCTTTAATTTTAAAGGGAAAAGGAGAAAAGAAGGATTTTTTTTTAAATATTTTTTTTTTTTGATCATTTTAATGCGCGAATATAGTATGTATAAATCTAAATAAAAATTAAAGAAGGAAAGGGGGTGAAAAAGAGTTTTTATTATTTTCTATTTAATAATCAATCATTTATTTATTTATTTCTTTTAATAAAATAATCCTTTTTTAATAAAATAAAGAATATATTCAAACAAAATATTTATTTTTAATTATCAGACATATTCTTTGGTCCTTTTTTTTAAATAATTTTTTAAATTATTTAAAAATTAATTTTTTATTTTTTTAAACCCTTAAGGGGTTTTTTAAAATTTATTTATTTACTCCCTTTTAATTTTTTTTTTGATCGATGAAAATATTTTTACTTATTTTTTTCCTTCCTTTTTTTATTTTTAAAAAATGTGTAAATTAAAACGCCCATTAAAAAAAAAAATTAAATAAACAAATAAATTATTAATTTAATTTAAAAAAAATATATTTTTTATTACAGCAATAATTTCTACTAATTGTTGGAATAATAAAGTTGTAAAATTAATGTTTTTTTACCGATCTAATAGTGAAAAACAAAAACAACAACAAAATAATAATAAACAACAAAAAAGTTTATCAAAACAATCAACAACAAAAAACTCTTTAATTTCTTTTCAAGTAAATAAACTTGAAAAATAAAATTTAATTATTTAAGACACAGTTTAGCTCTCCTTTTATACCATTATCTTTTGAACGTCAAAATCAAAACTTTTTAAGAGAAAATGATTTGCTTCCTTTATGCTGGTTATCCGATTCTGAAGTAAACAAAGTTTTAAAAAAAAAATTCTGATTTTTGTAAAATAAGTTTATTTATAATTCTGAAACAAGTTTATTTACTTTTTCTTTTTTAATTAATAAAATAACAGATAAAAGAATTAACACAACGTACTCATTACAAAATTCAAAAAAGAATAAGTAGACGGCGTTCCTTAACTAAAGCAAATTTCCCTTTTGGTGAAACAAATCCACGCAGAGCTAAAGTTGTTGAAAAATGTAAAATTATTTTAATTTTATTAATTTTTATAAATTTATTAATAAATTGTTTAGATCATCATAGAGTAGGTGTGCGTCGTGCTCTTTCAGATTATCAAATTTTATTTATGGATCCAATAAAAGATGTTGAATTAAATAATATTTTTAATTCTTCTATTCCAAAATATAATAATAATAATAAACGTGTTTCATTTTCTTCTTCTTCGCAAATAACTGCTTCTTCTTCCTCTTCTTTTATTCATTCAAATAATATAAAAGAAATAAACTTGAATGAAAATAAATTAATACAAAATAAGCAACAAATTAAATCAATTAAACCAATTTTAACGCGCAAAAATAGTGTTAAAATAAATCGGAATACTTGCGCATTAACTTCTTTTAGACGTAGAATTGGAACAAGTACAAGTGTTGGAAATTGTTATGAAAATAAAAATAATAATTATTATTCAATTATTAGACCAATGGATTATGATTTAGTAACTTGTTCTGATTTTTAATTAAATTTTCTGTTTAAAGTTTCGTGCATGGCGACGTGGTAGCAAATTGTCTGTTGATGTAGCAATATGTCCTTCTTCAAACTTGGAAACCGGAAAAAGTTCACAATCAGAACATAAAATATCCTTAACTAATTGGGCATTAGTACTTAAGAGAATATTAGCAGATTGGATTAAACGATGTAAACATTCTAATAATGAAGCAATAGTGGCAGTTGAAGAGGAGATTGAAAAGGAAATAAATGAAAATAATAATACTAATATATAGTGAAGAGATAATTAATTATTAAATTAAATTATTTTATTACCCTTATTTTGTAGGGTATAAATGGTTTGCTTATAATACATGTTTCAATTAATTTTTTTTTTAAGCAAACTAATTTTATATACATTTGTTTAATTTATAAACGGATTATTTTAAAATTTATTTCTTAATAAAAGTTCTTTCCGGAATGTTTTGAATAAATTCTGATTTATTAATTTCCTTCCGGAATGTTTAAATTAAATTCTGATTTTTAAATTTTAATTATGGATACGTTACTTTATTTATATAAAATATTAAATGAATAAGAAAATTTAAATGGAGAAAGAAATATGAGAAATTTCACTTTTATTTTTTTTGCTGCAAGATGTTTGTTAAAGAAAAATATAAGAGTATAAAAACGACAGCAGGTGGTTATTTTAACAAACTTGCTTCATCTTCTCATTTAATTATAAACATTTTTTAACTTTGCGGACAATTCATAAAATTTTAATTTATTTTTTATTTTGCCTTAGATTTGCAACTTTTTAAAATTTTTATTTTTAAAGGTTCTAGTTAAAATTTTATCTACATTATATTATTCTGAATATAAATGTACTTACAAAGGCATGTAAAAAGTCGATAAATTTGGAGGAGACAGCTGGCTAATGTATGGAGGGCCTTATTTTTGCCCATATATTTTTTCTTTCTTTTTTTTTTCTTGAAGCTTTTTGTACAAATATATCCTTATTTTTATATTTTTTGTTTTTAACTTCCCTTTAACTTTAAAATAAAATTAACATATTTATTTCCTTTTTATTATTGTTTCAATATTTTTTAGTTCTTCTTCTTGCAAGCTGCAACAAGAATAATTAAATTTTAAGTTAATTTCAGGAAAAATTCTGATTTTTATTATACAAAGTTTTATTAGTTTAATTCCGGAACGTTTAATTTTATTTTTAAACCTGTTCTGACTTTAATTAATTTCCGGAATGTTGTAAATAATTTCTGGTTTATTATTTCTTTTCAGGAAAAATACTTTTATTTATTTTTTATTTTATCAGAATTCTGATTTTTAATATTTATAACAAAGAAACTTTATTAAAAAAAAAATAAAATTCTTTTTCCAAATAAGCAAAAGAAAAAAAAATAAAAGAAAAAAAGCTTATTTTTATTCTGAAACAGTGTATGTGTTATTTGCTTCAATTTTTTCTTAGTATATTTTATATTCATCATTATATTTAGCAATTCCATGGCAATTTGCGTTAAAACTTGAGTATAAGCATTTTTGTCCTTTTTTAAAAAAATTTTTTTTTCTATTTATTATTTATTTATTTACTTTCTCATTGCTCTTTTTGTGTTTTTATGTGGCATTTGGTTGTCTCTTTATTATAATTATATTTTTTGTTTAAAAATATTTTTAATGTATCGATATTTTTTTAAGAAAATCATAAAATTAACATAAATTATTTTTAAAAAAAATTTTTATTTTTATTTAGAAAAATATGGGAATATTAAAATATTTTTGTCCTAAATAACAAATATTTAAAATTAAAGTAAAACTGCTAAAGTTTTTAATTTTTATAAATAAATATGGCTTCTTCAAAAGATCAACGAGGAGGAGATCCTCAATGGGTTGCACCTAATACACAACAGGTTATTATTAGAATTAAATAAATTAATAAATTAATTATTTAGGATGTACCACAGTCTGCGGATTATGAAAATTTAGGAACTTTCTTTGGGTAAAATATTTTTTTAAATTAAAAAAAAATATTTTTTAGTTATGCATTAGTAGTTCTATCATGGTTTTTAATTATCATCACTTTTCCATTTTCTATGTATATTTTTATTTTTTTTTTTTTAATATTAAAATAATTATTTTTTTATGTGTGTTTGTTTAAAAGTTATTAAAGAATATGAGGTATTTATTTTAATAATTAATTTTAATTAATTTAATTTATAAGAGGGTAGTTATTTTCCGGATCGGTCGACTTATTTTTGGTGGAGCTCGTGGTCCGGGAATGATCTTTGTGGTAATAATTTTGTATTAATACAAAAATAAACTTGAAATACAAAATAACTTTAAACTGTACAATAAACCTTGATTATAAAAATAAACCTTAATATAAAAATACAAAAATAATTACAAAAAATAAACTTGAAGCAAAAATTATAAAATAAATTTAAAAACTTGTTTCAGATTCCTTGTATAGATACTTATCGCAAAATTGACCTCAGGTTATTTATTTTTAATAATTTTAATTAAAAATATTTATTTAAGGGTTGTATCGTATGCTGTACCTCCACAAGAAATTCTTTCCAAAGATTCTGTAACTGTTAGCGTTGATGCTGTTGTTTATTTTAGAACTTCTGATCCAATTGCTTCAGTAAGTTTATTTTAAAAGATAAAACTTTATTCTGCTTACTTTTCTTCAAAAATAAAAAATTCTGATTTACAAAACTTGATTTATTCTGGTTTTTATTTAATTCTGATTTTGTTAGGTAAATAATGTTGATGATGCAATTTATTCAACTAAATTATTAGCCCAAACAACTTTAAGAAATGCTTTGGGTATGAAAACTTTAACAGAAATGTTGACTGAACGTGAAGCAATTGCACAATTGTGTGAAACTATTTTAGATGAAGGGACAGAACATTGGGGTGTTAAAGTAAATTAATTTAATTTTTATTTTAATAAATTAATTATTTTTAAAGGTAGAACGTGTTGAGGTTAAAGATATTCGTTTACCTCAACAACTTACTAGAGCAATGGCAGCAGAAGCAGAAGCTGCTAGAGAAGCAAGAGCTAAAGTTGTTGCTGCTGAAGGAGAACAAAAAGTATCTTAAAAGTTTTAATTTAATTAATTTTTAAGGCATCTCGAGCACTTAAAGAAGCTGCTGATGTTATTCAAGCAAATCCTGTAGCTTTACAGTTACGCCATTTACAAGCGTTAAGCAGCATTGCGTTAGTTTTTTTTTTAATTTAATTTTATTTAAATTAAAAAAAAAAATTTTTTTTTAAAGGGCAGAACATAATTCAACAATTGTCTTTCCAGTACCCGTTGAAATGTTTGGTATAATTATTTTTAAAATTAATTTAATTTTTAAAAAATTATTTTTAGGTGCATTTATGAGCAAAAAAGATGAATAAAATAATTAATAATTTAGAAAAACAAAATAAATTAAAAAATATTATATTCATTAAATAATAATAAATAAATAATAATAATTTTTATTTTAATAAATTTTTTAATTTTTCTAAAGTTATTTTATAAAGGTTAATAAATAAAATTAGGTAATAGAATTAAATATTTTATTTTAAGAAAAAAAAATTAATTAAATTAATATTATTTATTTTTAATTAATTAATTATTAATTAATATTTTAAAAATAGTTTTAATAATTTTTTAAAAACTTTTTTGTTTTTTAATTTTTTTTTCTTCCAAAAAATGCCATTAAATTATTTGTCTTTTTCTAATTAAAAAGTACCCCTAATTTTTCTTTGTTTTTATTTTTTACTTTTTAATAGCTTATTTATTTATTTACTTTTTTATATTCTCGGCCATTCCCTTCTACTTTTATTTTCAACGTTTTGGTGCCAGCCTGGTCAACAGTCGGCTGGCACCAATTTCTCCCCCTTTTTAGCATTTGGCCATTTTTTCTTATTTTTTTCTTCTCTTTTCTCTACGTAAAAAATGTAAGAAAAAAAAGAAAGAAAAAGAAGAGGTGAGCGGGAAAAATAAAAATAAAATATATTTTAGTTGTAGTAAGTTGTGCCAGTCGGTGCTGACCGTTGGTCACTCACCGCCGCAAACAAAAAAAAAAAAAAAGAGAAAAAAGAAAAAATATAAAGACACATCAACTATAACAAAAATACCAAAAGAGAAGAAAAAATAAAATAAGAAAAATGGGTGGAGACAAAAAAAAAGACAGAAAAATACACAACATTGAAGAGATTATATTGTTTCCGACAATTTATATTTATTTATTTATTTATTTTTAATTTTTATTTATTTATATTTTTTTTAAATTTTACTAGTTAGAATATATAAAGAAGATTTTAAAATTTAAAAAAAATTTTTATAATTTTTTTTTGTACATGCTTCACCCTTTATTTTTAATTTTTCTTTGTTTATTCGCTTCCATTTTTGCCCATAACTTGACATTTAATTTACCAAAAAGTCTGAAATTTGTACACAAATTAGATAACATATTTAAAACCCTTTCTACAAAATTTTAGCTTTTAAACTAATAATTTAACTATTTTATGAAGCTTAACGCCTAACCGTTACTGCGCCCAAATGTAAAATCTCCTCCTCAATAAAAAATTAATTTAATTTTTTTATTTTTATTTAATTTCATTTTTACCCATAAAATCATCTTCTCTTTCTTTCTCCGTTTTTCTACTTCCAAAAAAAAATTTTTCTTCTTTTTCTTCTTCTTTTTTCAGTGTTCGTCGGCGGTTGCTCGTGCCAGCCATGAACATTATATTTTGGTAAATCATTTTATTTTATTTTTTTTTTCTTCTTCTTTTCTTCCATTTATCCTTTTTTTTTTATATTCTCGACCTATTAGCCTTTTTTTTCTTTTATTTATTTTATTTTTTGTATTTTTATTTTATTTTATAAAATACAAACAAAAGAGAATGGTCAGTAAAAATAAGAAGAGGAGAATTTAAAGAACAAATGAGAGAACATTTGGGCGCAATAATGATTAGGCGTGAGGCTTAATAAAATAGCTAAATGATAACTTTATGTGGTGAAATTTTGTAAAAATGTTTTTAATTATGCTATCTAAAGTTTCTAAAAATTTCAGAATTTTTGATTGTTTAAGAGTGAAGTTATGGTCTAAAAAAACGATTTTTTGACCATTTTTGAAGGTTTTTTGCTTATAACTTTGCTCATATCCAACAAAAATTTTTTAATTTATTAGTTTATGATATTACAAATATTAAAACAAATTTTTATTAAAATAAATTTATTATTCGATTATTTATAGACACGCGCATAAAGTTCACTTACATATGTATGTTATTATTTCTTTTCCATTTTAAGCTTAAAAAAAAATATATTTATTTATTTGTTCAATTTTTCTTTCTAATTTTTCTCATTTTTATGTTGTTATTTTAGTTAAAAATCGAGAGATATATTAAATACTTTTTTCTGCTCATCTTCATTTTATTTTCAATGCGCAAAGCCGCGAAAAAAAAAATTTTTTTTCTCCCAAAAACGGCTTTTTCGCTGATTTTTAGTGGTTGACTGAATTAATATTATTGTTTTATTTTACATATATTTTTTAGCTGACCGAAAAATTTTTTGAGAGAAAATAAAAAGAAAAAATAAAAATATTGACCTATTCCTCTCAAACAAACAAAAAATATTTTTATTAAAAAATAAAATTATTTTTGTTGATAAAATTATTTAAAATAATTTTTTTTTTAAATAAATAATTCTTTTTAAATTTTAGTAAAAATTTTAAAAAAAAATTATAATGGAACATTACTTTTATTTTTAAAATTAAATGGCTGCTTCTTGTTCCGGTGAAGAATTTAATGAAAAAAATGAAAATTTAAAAATTGAAAGAGAAAATTTAAAAGAAGAAATAGAAGATGAAATTAATTTAAATATTTCTTTAAAACAAAAAATTGAAAAAAGGCATAAATGTGAACAATGTGGAAAGAAATTCCCCTATTTTTCTATACTAGAAGCGCACAAAAGATGTCATACAGGGGAAAAGCCTTTTCCATGTCATTTTTGTGATAAAAGGTAATTATTTTGTATTTTTTTAGTTATTTTTGTATTTCAAGTTTATTTAAAGTTTATTTTTGTATTTCAAGTTTATTTAATGTTTATTTTTGTATTTCAAGTTTATTAATATTTATTTAGTTTAAAGTTTATTTAATTTTTTAGCTTTGCCCAAAAAGCAACTTTACAAGTTCATGAAAGAACACATACTGGAGAAAGACCTTACAAATGTAAATATTGTGAAAAAACTTTTGCACAGTATGGTACAAAAACAGTACATGAAAAATCTGCCCATCTTGGAATTCGAAATTATATATGTCCTTATTGTGATAAAAATCTTTCTTCTCCTTCTGCTTTATATACACATAAAAAAACACACGGAGAAAAGGCTTTTAAAGTAAAAAAAAATCTTAAAAAGATTTTTAAAAATTAAAATTTTAGTGTCCAGGCTGCACAAAAACTTTTACATTAAAAAATTATTTAAAATTACATATTCGACAAGTACATGAACAAACTGAACGAAAACATACATGTCGGTATTGTTCAAAGTCTTTTGCATATGCTGGAAGCTTACAAGTTTATTTTTTGAAAAGAAATAAATTTTTTTTTTCTAAAATTAAGGTTCATTTACGCACACATACAGGTGAACGACCATTTCAATGTAAATTTTGTCCCAAGTCATTTGCTAGTCAAGGCAATCTTCAAAGTCATGAAAGAACACATACAGGGGAAAGACCTTATTTATGTATAGAATGTGGCCGTTCATTTATTCAAGTTGAAATATTTTGAAATTAAAAAAAATTTTTTTTTTAGAAATCTCAACTTACTGCCCATGAAAGCACCCATGTTTCTCGAAGATCAAGTAGTAGCAATGGAAGTAGTTGTAGCATTGTCAGAAAAGTAAATTAAATAAACTTGGATACAATAAATAATTTACTAAAATAAACTTATTTTTAATATTTTTGTATTTTTACAATACTTTTGTATTTTAAGTTTATTTTTTAGTTTTCTAGGTTTATTTTCTAATATTTTAAATTTAGCCTGGATGGTCTGATGATAAATCTATTGAAGAATCTACAAATCCTGTATTACATGTATTGCAACCTTTTAAAATAAAACCTGAAGATTCTCCCTCCCACTCTTCCGAACTATCAACTAAAATAGCTACTACATCTTCTTTAATTGAAGAAAATTTTTCTTCATCATCTTCCTCCACTTCATCAAATTTTTGTAATAAAAATAATATTAATTCTTCACCTCCTCCTACTATAATTAATAATTTTCCTGAAATTGCCCAATGTGCTTCTGCACCACCACAAACTACAATATTTTCTACAACAAATAATAATACAACTACAAATTCCGTTACTCATAGAAAACAATCTTTTGGAGGAGGAGATTTTGTTTGTAAATTTTGTGGAAAACATTATGCTTATGCTAGTTCATTATATGTTCATACAAGGCTTCATACTGGTGAAAGACCTTTTCGGTAAAATTGAATTTTATTTTTTTGTATTTTAAGTTTATTTATTGTATTTTAAGTTGTAATTACTGCGACAAGACTTTTACCAATCAAGGAAATATGCAAGTACACCTTCGAGTCCATACTGGAGAGAGACCGTTTGTTTTATATTTTTATTAATTTTTTCCTTATTAATTTTACTCAACTAATTTAGATTTAAATGTGATGGTTGTGGAAAAAGTTATGCCCAAAATATTGGATTAAAAATACATCAAGAACAGTGTCAAGTTAATAAAACAATTTAATTATTTAAATTTTAAATAATTTTTAAGTCTTGGTTAAATATTCAAAATAATGGAATTAATGAAAATTATATAGAGGAGCAACAAAATAATTCTTCATCTCGTTTGAATGGAAAAACAGAACCATTATTAATTAATACAAATTCTGAATTATGTAATAATTCAACTTCGTATCCCATTTATTATCAGCCAATAAATTCAATACAACAACCAACTTCACTTTTTTTAAATCAAAATGGTAAATATTATTTTCAAGTTTAAGAAGGATTATTTCTGTTTTTAAGTTTATTTTTACAGAAGGCTTATTTCTGTTTCTGTATTTTAAGTTTATTTTTACAGAAGGATTATTTCTGTATTTTAAGTTTATTTTCATTTCATTATTGTATTTCAACTTTATTTTTTTATTGCACAGGAGAACAAAACACTGCTTCTTCTTTATTACTTGAACAACAACAAATTCATGCTATTCGTGCATTACTTGATCTTTCCTCTTCAACTTCACAACAACAGTTGAATTTTAATTCTAATTCAACTTTACCCCAATTACCATCTTCTACAATATTACCTATACCTCTAAATCCTTCTCCTTTTATTAAACCAACACCTCAAAATAACCAAGAAATTTTGCTTCATAATATGCAACAAAATCAATCACTAACTCTTCACCAACAGATTATACAACAAGTTTATTTTTATTTATTTATTTCTTTATTGTTTTTTAGTTATTAGCTGCCCCGATTCCAATAGAGCAAAGTTTACCTTTAGTTCAACAACTTCTTAACCAATTTGGACCTTTAGAAGAAGCTAAATTAAGTGAAGCAATAGCCTCTGTACTTGTTGGGGGGTCTTCATCTTCAACAACTTCTCAATTTTGCAATATTTAAGTTTATTTTTAAATAAATAAAATTAATTAAATTATTAAAAATTAATTTTTAACATTTTAAGACAGTTTAACTAGTCATTTATTTAATATTTTTGATTTTCCCGGATTTCTGTTTTTTACGCATTAACCAAACTTAAAAAGTTTGTCTAATAAAGTCTTTCAAGTTTTATTTTAAAAAATTCTGATTTTTAATTAAAATCAGAAATTCTATTAATTCTGTAAAAAAATAAAATTCTGACATCGGAATAAATCAGAATTAACAGAATATTGTTTTTTTTCTAAATCAGAATTTTAATTTTAAAAATCAGAATTTCATCTTATAACCAACCTAACAACAATTATTGTTCTCCTTTAAAATTCCTTAAATATTGCTCTTTCAATATTTCCGGTATTTGTCTTTCAATTTTAAATTAATTTTAAAGAAATATTTTTTAAATATTAAAAAATAAAATAAATATTATTATTTTTTTTTTCTAAATTTTTTTCCTAATTGAATGCTGTCCACTATAATTTGTTGAAGTTTGACATTTTCTATTAAATTGTCTAAACATCATTTGACTTTTTAAATGTTGGGATGGTATTACATTTGTATTTCCTGTATTTCCTCCACTTACAACATTTTGTATATTTAAGTTTTTATTTGTTAAGTTTGTATTTGTTATTAATGTATTAGAATCTTCTGTACGATTTCTCATACTCAAACGGCTTGCAGAAGAAAACTTTTTTTGCTTCAAATTATAATTAAATGCTTAAAATAAAATAATTAAAAACTTGTTGAGCTAAAGTAACACGTCTTCCAATTAAATGAGCAATTAAGAGAGCAATTAATGCCATTAAAATTAATATTAAAGCTGAAAATATTGCCCAAAGGGGAATTTGTTCAGTTTTAATTGTAGAAGGTTGTGAAGAATAAATTTTATTATTTTGATTAATTATTTGATTATTTAATTGTTCATTAATTAAAAATTGTTTTGCTAAAATTAATGCATTGCTAAGGTTTTCTTAAAAAAGAAAATTTTTAAAAAATTATTTTAATTTAAAAAAACCATTAATAATTTCAAAAGGATTTCCTTTTTTTATTATTTGTTCTACTAGAGAATTATTCCTTAAATTTAATAAATTTCTTCTAAATAAAATTAAATAATTAATAATTAAATGATTTAATTTTAAAACCTATAAATTCTAGCTATAAAAGGTTGCCTTTTTTGATCTGTTGTCCACCAACTATCAATATAAAGAAAAAACTTTTTTTTATTAAATTATTTATTTTAATAAATTAATTTACAAGATCAGGATCACATTTTTCTCTTTTTTCTAAATCAGAATTTGTCAAAAGTTTATCAAGTGAAATTCTAGCAAATTGTCCAGTTAAACGATTAAGTTCTGATAAAGTTGGAATTTTATTCTGTTTTTGATTTAATTGACAAGTTTTTATACTATAAATTATTTAATAAAAAGTTTTATTTAAGAAAAAAAACTTGTTTCCATTAGCAAAAGAAACTAAAAGTACAAAAACACGCAATTGACCCAAACGTCTGTCTTTATGAATACAAGGACGTAAAGAACAAATACAACTTGTTAAGTTTTTAAAAACTTGTGTTTTAAGTTGACGGTCTAATTGTTTAAAAATTTTTTATAAAAAGATTTTTAAGAATTAATAAATTAATAATCAAATGAAGAAGGTAAAATTAAAAAAAAAAATTTAAAAAATAATTAATTTACCAATCAATTCAGCTTCTGTGCGTGACAAAATACCCCCGGGATCACAAATTAAAGGTACTTGATGATAATGTAATTGACAGAATGAAGCAAGTTGAGATGAAGATGAAGGGAATTGACAGGGTAATAAATCAGTTATTGGGGAAGAATTAAATAATAAAAAATAAAATTTAGGAATAATAGAGAAAATAAGGTAAAAAATTAATTTATTATTATGTGCCATCCATTTGAAATTTTATTTGATTTTTTTAAATATTTAATTAACATGTAAATTGATTAAAAGCAACAACTATATTATTGAATTAAATAAATAGTAGAAGCAGGCGGAATTTATATTGCAGTGTTTATTATTAAAACAAGGCTGAATTATTAAATTAAAAACAAATGAAGCAGGCGGAATTATTAAGTACTTTAAAGAAATTGAAGCATTTTATTTAATAAAGGAAAAAGGAAATTTATTTAAAAGAAGTTTTAAGAGTTATAAAAATAAATATGAAATCTTAAGAAAACTGCCAAAAACCTCAAGGGACAAGCTACCAAATGACGAACACCAAAATTTATTTTTCATTTAGAAAAAAAGGAAATTATGAAAGAAAAATTATTAAAATTTTTGAATTTTATGCAAAATTAATTTTTTTCGAATTTTTTAGTTAATATTTTTATAAATATTTTTATAAACTAATTAATTCAGTCTTTTGATTTATATAAAATATTTTTTTAAAGAAACAAAAAAAAAACAAATTTTAACTTAAAAAGTCAAAAAATAAGGAAAATGCATTGAAGTGTATAAAATAAAGAAATAAAAGAAATATTAAAAAGAAATAAACTAAAAAAATACATTTTAAATAAATACTTGTGTTACACTTAAATATTCAAACAAAGTTGGGAAAAAATAAACTTTGAAAAAGAAAAGAAAAAGAAAATCAAAAATAAACTTTTTTTGCTTCTTTTATAAGGGGGCAATTATTATTAAAGCAGGCGGAATTAATTCCAATTTGAAACTTTTTATATTCAAAAGAAAAAGCTTCAAAAATTTAAATAAATTTTAAAAAACAATTAATTATTTTTTTAGTTCTAAATTTTCCTGTTTTTACCTTTATTTTCTTTTCTAATTAGATCAATAAAATTATTTTTATTATCAGTCATAAAAATATATAAAAGAATTTTTTCTAATTAAATAAACTAGTAAATTTAATATTATTAGACGCGCATAATTTATTTTAGATAAAGAAATAAAAAATAAATAAAATAAAAATAAAATAATTATTCCTTAAGTATTTTCTAAATTAAAAATAATTTTTAAAAAATTCAAAATTTTAATTAAATTAATTATTTCCAAGTAATTACCTCCCCTTAAATTAATTAAAATTGTCCTTTCTATTAGAATAAAATTCCTTAAATTTTTTGAAAGATTAAAAATTTAATTAATTAATTTAACTGTCCAGAGAAAATTAATTTTCCAAAAAAAAAAAAGTCAAAATTCCCCAATTTTCCATTTTTTAAAAATTATTTTTTATTCTTTACAAAATACCAAAAAAATAAAAGAATTTATTTTCATGGTTCAACTAATTTATTTTTTCTTTTTTATTTTTTTTTTATAATCTTAAGTGTGTGTTCACGTATTTTTTTTTACCAATCGATTTGATTGGTTGTTTTGGACTTTTTTTTTTTTTTATTTGTTTTGTTGTAAATATTTTCAATTTATTTTTATGATTCATTTTTTAAAAAATAATTTTTAATTTTCCCTTTTATTTTTTTTTATTTTTTGGGCAGCCCTAGTTGTTAACTTGTCAAAATATTAAAAAGAAAATATTTTAATTAATTTTAAATTAATTCTTTTCCCTTTATTTCTACAATTTATAGGCCATAATATATTTTTTTTAAAAATTTTGGGATAACTTAGAGTGCCTGTGATATGTTAGAGTTTCCAAAAAATGTCAAAAATAGGCTGTCCTTTTTATTAGAATAATTTTTAAATTTTACAAAATTAATTAATTTATTTAAAAAATGTTTAAATCATTAGGCTTTTTATTAGAATAATTTTTTGTAATTTTTAGTAAACTTAAAAAAAAATTAAAATTATTTAAAATGGATTGGAAAGAATATTTAGTAAGTTTTAAAAATTTAAACTAAATTAAATTTAATAATTAAATTAAATAGATACCAATAATAACAAGTACTATATTAATGTTTTCCTGTTGGTTAATAGGTTATTTAAAATTATCAATTATTTGGATATTTATTTTTACTTTAATTTATATGGTATTTAAATTAATTTTAATTTTAATTTAAATTAATTTTTTAGTTAAAAACTCATTCTTGGATTAAACAACAAAATAAAAGAATTAATTTAAGAAATTATATTTTAAAAGAAAGGGAAACAATTATTGAACAATTTGGATTAACTAATAATAATGATTTACCTGCTTGGGTTCAATTTCCGGATGTTGAGAGAATTGAATGGGTCAACAGAGTAAGTGAGTAGAATTTTTAAAAATTTTTTTTTAAATTATTTTAACGTTTGGGTAAAATGACATTTGGGTCAAAAATTTAAAAAAAATTTTAAAATTATTTTAAAGATACTTTTACAATTATGGCCATATATTGGAGAATATTCTAATATATTTTTAAAAGAATTTATTGAACCACAAATTAGATTACAAATGCCATCACCTTTTAAATCATTTAAATTTGTAGCAATTGATATGGGTGATATTCCTTTTAGAGTGGTAAATTTTAAAAAAGAAACTTTTTTTTTGTAAAATTTTTTTTTCTTTTGTAAAACTTTTTTTTAGTCTGGATTAAAAGTTTATACACAAAATGTTGGAAGAGATAAAGTTATTATGGATATGGATCTTTGTTATGCTGGAGATGCTGAATTTACTGTACAAGTTTGTGGTTTTAGAGGAGGTCTAAAACAAATGGTTGTAAGTCAAGTTTATATTACTTACAAAATATTTTTGTATTTCAAGTTTATTTTTATATTTAAAATTTATTAATGTTTATTTAATGTATTTTAAGTTTAATTATTTTTATAGTTATCTGGTAAACTTCGTGTTACTCTCCAACCTTTACTTCCTAACCCACCAATGTTTGGTTAATTATTTAAAAAATTAATTTTTTATAAAGGGTTGGAGGAATTTCTGGTTCATTTATTGAATTGCCAAAATTTGATTTTATACTAACTGGAGTAGGTGAATTTGTTCAATTACCTGGTTTAATAAATGCAATTCGTTCTATTATAAATTTACAATTGGCTAATTTGGCTGTTTTACCTAATAAAATTGTTTTTCCTCTTGCACCTAATATTGATGTTTCTCAACTTTATTTTCCTGAACCTGATGTAATAAAAGAATAAATTTTATAAAATTAAATTCTTTTACAGGGTATTGTCAGACTTAAAGTTATTGGAGCAAGGAATTTAGAAAATAAAGACAAAACTTTTTTTAATAAAAAGAATGTTAGCGATCCTTATTGTGAAATACAACGTTTGTTTTTATTTATTTTTGTATTTTAAATTTTATTTTTGTATTTTAAGTTTATTTTTTATTTTAAATTTTATTTTTGTATTCCAAGTTTTATTTTTGTATTTACAGTTGGTTCACAACTTTTCCAAACAAAAGTAATTGACAATAACCTTAACCCAATATTTAATGAATGTTTCGAAGCTGTAGTTGATCAAGCTTATGGGCAACGTTTGCGAATTGAACTTTTTGATAAAGACTTGACTGGGGCTGATGAGGAATTAGGCAGATTATCCCTTCCACTTGATATAGTCCGTCAAACTGGAGAAATTGATAAAGTAATTTTAATTTTTAATTAATTAATTAATTTGTTTAATTAATTTATTTATTTTATAGTGGTATCAACTTGAAGGTTGTAAACATGGAGAGTTAAATCTTAAAGTTTGTTGGCTTAATTTAAGTAAAAATGCTGTAGATAAACAACGAGATGAATGGGAAAGTGAATGGTTAGGTTCTGATAAACCAATGCATCCTGCTTTATTAATGATATTTTTGGATTCAGTTTCTAATTTACCTGTAAATTTATTTAATTTTTTTAAAAATTAAATTTTTAAGTATCCAAAAGCTAATCTAGAACCTTCGCCACTTGTAGAATTTTCACTTGGATTAACAACGCAGCAAAGTCCTGTTAAAACAAGAACTACTAATCCACTGTATCAGGTAAATTTAATAATTCTATTGTATTTTTAAGTTTATTTTTGTATTTCAAGTTTATTTTTGTATTTCAAGTTTATTTAAACATTTTTTTCTCTAGATTCTCTTAATTTCTTTCCTTATTTCATTCAAACATTATTTCCCATTTTCTCTATTTTTAGTGTAAATTCAACTTTTTTGTAAAACAACCAGAAGGACAAGAACTAAAAATCCGTGCAATAGATGATGGAACTAAGCGTGAACTAGGAGAATTATTATTACCAATTTCAGTAATTATGCGTGAACCAAACATGGAATTAAATCAACAAACATTATATTTACAACATGGAGTTCATTCTTCTTCTATTATTTTAACTATTCGTTTAAGGGTTTAATTTAATAATTTTATTTTTTAAAATTAATTTTATTAAGTTTTTTTCTCCTTCAAAAAATATTTTGGAAGCAAAAGAAATGGCTTATGGAACTAGTTATTATTTTTTTAAAAATTATTTTTTTTAAATTATTTTAAGATGTTCATATTGAAAGGGGAAATAATGGTAGTAGTAATAGTCATATTTCTGATTCAACACTTTTGGTTAAATTTTATTTTTTAATTTTAATTTTTAAATTAATTTTTAAGGATGCTCAACAATTACCAGAAAATAATTTAATTTTAAATAATAATGAAAATAATTTAATTAAAAATAATTCCTCTCAAAATAATATTAAATATTCAACAACTGAGGGCCTTTTAAGACCTGATTCTGCTGCTTCCCAAGTATCAAATACTTCTTCTATTAATTCTAAAAAATTAAAAAGTGGACATTTTTGGGGTAAAATGATTGGACAAAAATATTTAAAAAGGTTTTTTGATCCTTTAAAATATTTAAAATATTGTAGGAAGCAATGTAATTCTTCCCTTGCCTCAGGCAAAATAAATATTGATTTAAATTATGATCAAGAAAGGTTTAAATTGGTGGTTAAAATTATTGAAATAACGTAATATTTTTATTTAAATTAATTTTTAAAAAATTAAAAATTAATTTTTAGAGGTCTTTTACCACCAATTAATACAAATGGAAGTAGTATATCTCCTTATATTAATTTAATTTTAATTCCAATAGAAGGCCAAAAATTAGGAAATTTAACTCCTAAAAAGGGAAAGAAAAAGCAAAGTAAAATAGTGGAGAATAATTTAAATCCAATTTATAATGAAATGTAAAGAAAATTTTTTTTTTAATTAAATAATTAATTGGTTTTCTTTTCCCCATTTATTATGACGGCAATTTTCTTCCTAAGTAAGGGTTTTTTCCCGCATATAAATATTATTTATTTTTCTCAAAAGGATTAATTTTTTTTTAAAATTATTTTGGAGGAATAAATTCAATAATTCTTTTTTTTCTAAAATATCATCAAATATTTCATTTAAAAAAAATTTGAATATAAAAAAAAAAAATTTTTTTAACATTATATTAGTAAAATAATCTTATATACCTCCAAAATAATTTAAAAAAAAAATTAATCCTTTTGAGAAAAAATAAATAATATTATAAACATGCGGAAAAAAACCCTTAGAAAGAAAATTGCCCCCATAATAAATGGGGAAAAGAAAACCAATTAATTTTTTATTTTATTTTTTTTTGAGTTTTGAATATGGTTTATATATAACAGAATTGTCTTATTTTAAATTAATTGTAAGTAAATTATTTAAATAATTTTTAAATAATTTAATTATTTTTTAGTTAATTGTTAAAGATGCTAAAAATTATGGAATATTTGAAAAAAGACCTGTACTTGGAAAAGTAAATTTAAAAAAATTTTTTAATTAAAAATTAATTGATTTATTAAGGTAGAAATTCCGTTAAAAATTGTTGATCCAGAAAAATCAAATACTAACAATTTATGGTTTGAATTAACCAATTAATTCATTAAAATGAGTAAAAGAATATTTTTTATATTTTTTTAATTAAAGAAAAAAATTTTTTTTTTTGCATTTAATTTTGTTAACATTTTGTTATTCTCTTTCTATGAATTTTATTAATTAAATGTCTAGTTAGTTAAGTTGGTTATAGCGTTGCACTTGTCTATTAAATAGTCATTGGTTCGATTCCTCTCTTTAATTATTTTATTAAAAAGTTATTTTAATAATAAATAAATATTTATTTAACATTTTTGTTCATATAAAAAAATAATAAACAAAAAATATTAATCATTTTTAAAATATTAAAAAAAATGAATAATAATTCTTCTTCTTCTATAAATAAAAGGTTATTCTTATATTTATTTTTATTTATTCACACACAAAAAATAATGTTTATTAATTTGTTTTATAATTTTATGGTTAGTTTTAAATTTAAAAAAAAAATTAATTTCTTTAATTTAAAGATTATTTTTGTGATAATTAGCCAAATAAATGGAGAAAGTAGTGAAGAAATTCAAGGACGTAATTGTACCTTTTCTGGAATTGGAAGATGCCCTAAAGGTTAATTTTTAGATTTTTTAATTTATTTAATTAATTTTTCAGGTTATATTTGTCTCAATAGTTTATGTGTTAAACGTTGTTTCTACAAAGGACAATGCCCAAATGGTTATCTTTGTCAAAACAATTTTAGTTGTGTAAAAAATGTTTGTCAAATTTCTGATAAAAATTGTTGTTCTCATTGCCCTGAAGTTGTTTTAAAAAATTTTATTTAATTAAATTTTTTTAGAGATGTAAAAAGCCAGGGGATTGCCCTCAAGGGTGGAGTTGTTATATTAGAAAATGTAGAAGAATTGGTAAAATAATAATAATTTTTAAAATTTAATTATTTAATTTTTAATTAGAATGTCAAAGCAAAAAAGATTGTGAATTTGAATGGCCATGTCAAGTAATTTTTGTAATTTTTTTTAAATTTTATTTTTTATTTTAGATGGGCAAATGCATTCCCAAGACTTGTGTAAAAGACAAAGATTGCCCAGAAAATTGGTTATGTGGAAAAACAACACATAGATGCATAAAAAAGGTATAGAAAAATGAAAAATTAATTAAATAATAAAAATAATTTTAATTAAAAAATTAATTTAATTTTGGAATAAAAAATTTTCTATTGTTTGGTATAGTGGTTAAGTGTTTAGTTTTACTAAGGATTAGGGCAAGGGTTCGAATCCCACAGTGTAAAATAATTTTTATTTTAGAAAAAAGGACTCTATTTATCAAAAAAAGTGTAAATAAGTGAAAAATAAAAATATTAAAAATAAATTAGTTAAATATTTGATAATTTAAAAATTAATTCTTTATGTTATTCTTTTTTTAATTAAATCTTTTTTATATCCAAATATCTAAAAAATTTTAAATTTAATTTAAAATAAATAAATATATACATAAGAATTCCAACAGGAAGAATTAAAAGAGCAGCAACCGCCAAAAGCATTGTACCAGGAAAAAATGATAAAGTAAAGGGGTAAATTCCATTAAATAAAGGGGAAGCAATTAAATAAGCAAAAGACATTAGTAATGACATTAAGGCAAATATTTTACCTTAAATTAATTTTAAAAATTTAAATTAATTATTACCCTGTTCGCTAACACTAACGCAAGAACTGGCCATTGCCCTAAATAAAAATGGGGGAAATTAGAGTCTCAAAATGTAAAATTATGGTATTAGAGTCTGAGAGCAGTTCTCGAAACTTGGGACTCAAAATGTCCTTAAAAGTCTAATATTAATGTCAAGACTCTAATATACCCCAAAATATTGTTTATTTTTACCTTAATCCAGTAGGGACAAATCGACCAAAAATCGAAAGAAAAATAGAGAAAAAGGCAATTAGAGTAGATGTAGTAAATGCCAAAATAGTAACTGAACCAATTTTGCCTAATAGACCAAATAATGCCAAACGTAAATTGCTTATTCCAATTTTCTTTTGTAGCAATGGGTAAAGAAAAATAATCTTTAAAAAATAAAAGTTGATATTAGAGTATGGGACAAAGAAAAATTTGAATTCGAACCCTGAAGTTTTTCATTTCGGCAAATGCCGAAATGTCTATCGGTCAAAAATACCCATACAGTATCACCGAAGTCTTTTAAGTACTAATAGTTTTGTACTCAAAAAACCTTTTTCTCTTATCCCCATACTCTAATGTCCCCCTTACACAAAGACTTGCAGAACCAGTATCAATTCCATTAAACCATCCATATTCTATATCTGTCCATTTAAGTTGATAACGAAGGAAAGAAAATAAAATATCCATTGAACCAGAAAAGCAAATAAATTCAATCTATAAAAGGAGATTTAAAGGTTTTTTGATTATAACTTTATTTCTAAATATCCAAAAATTCTGATTTTTTGGAATTAAAAAATTAATTTTCTGATCTATTAAAAAATACCAAAAAAATTTAAAAATAATTAATCGTTAATTTATTAAAATTACCAAAATTAATTTAACCCCCAAAAAACCCCCAAAAATTAAATTAATTTTCTTACTAATAAAACAATTAAAATTAAATTTAAACATTTTTTTGAATTTAAATCTCTTTCAGTTGTAAATATTTGTAAAATATCTAAAAATCTTTTCTTTAATAAAATTAATAAATTTGAAGAATTTTCATCTTCTTCTCCTTCTGTTGTTCTATTTATTAATTCTTTAGTAAATATTAATTGAATAAATAAAATTAAATGTAAAATTGAAAGAATAAGAAAAAACCAGGCATATCCAATAAGCCTAAATTTTTAAAAGATTTATTGACATTTTGAAATGTTGACATTTTGAAATTTATTTAAAAATTAATTTATTTACTGTCTAAGTTGTCCCGATAAAAAATATCCACACATTCCACCTAATCCCATACTTCCTTCCATTAATGCCATCTAAAAAATTAAAGAAAAACTTTTTTTAATTTCTTACTCTAGTAGGACGAAATGTTGTAGGAGTAACACGGACAGAATAAGCAAAGAAAAGGCCTTAAGAATAATTAAAATTAATTTTTTTTAAATTAAAATTAAAACCAATAATTGAAGTAAATCCACCAGTAAAACCAAAAAATAAATCAGAAGATAATAAAAAATAGGGAGAATAATTTAATTCAGCACTTTGAAGAATATAATTTAAATCAGCAAGTAAAAGACCAATTAATGGAATTATTAAAGATTTTCGAGTACTCCAAGAATCAAACACTTAAAAATAAATAAAGAGATAATGTTCGTTTGGTATAGTGCTTAAGCGTTTAGTCCTCCAATTAAAGGGTAAAGGTTCGGACCCTCTTAGTAAAGAAACATTTTTATTTTCGGGATATTTACATGAAATAGTTTTTTAAATTAATTTAGAAAATTTTTTACAATTAATTTTTAAAATTACTTGCTCCAAGCAACAAAGCAGTTGGAATGGATGGAATAAATAAACATAAAGTTGAGGCAATCTAAGAGGAAGAATAAGGAAAATAATTTAAAAAATTTATACCAATAAATAATTTGCCTCCTTTTGAAGTTGTACATCTCTGTGAATAGAAGAAATATTCTGACATATACTAGAATTAAATCTATCAGAATTTACACAAGTTTTTTCATAAATTAAAGATTGAAAAACTGGAAATTTTGCAAATGTCGTGAACATAAATAAAAACTTTTAAATAAATTTTTTAATTAAAAGTTAAAAAGAATATACCATTAAAGGCTCAAAAACAATTAACCTCTTCTTTTCTGATTGAATTGTATCATGTAAAGTAGAATAATTTGATTGATTATTGTTATTATTATTATTATTAATTTCAGACATTTTTTAAAGCCTTTTTTGCCTTTTTTTAAATTAAAAAAACTTTTTAAATAAAATAAAATCTTTTAAAATTCTTTGCTTATCGTTATTTTAATCAAAAAAAATGTGAATAATACAAACATAAATAAAAAAAAGTGTTTTAACTTTGATCGAAGATGATAAAATTGAAAAAGAATTATTTTAGATGTTTTAAATATTTTTTATTAGTTGACAATTTGAAACTTTAACTCTTTTTATGCTCCCTTTATTTTCTCTTATATTTTTTTTTCTCTACTTTTCGCCTTTTCTTTTCTCATTACCATTTTGTCTGGAACAGCAATAAAATTTTCAATTTTTTGGTGATTGTTTAAAAATTCTTTTATTAAGTAAACAAATTAAAAACTAAAAATTGCCCAATATCCTTCCCCAAATCCACAACCTGCTCGTGGTATTTACGGTTTTGTCTTTTATTTGGCTTCTTGGATTTCTTTAATAACTTATTTGTGTTGGGCTTTGGTTATTTCGTTTAATATTTTTTTTTAAAAATTAATTTTTAGATTCCAAATTGTCTTCTAACTTATTTTCATTTAACTTATTTGCCAGCAAAATATTGGGCTGTTGCAATCCCTTCATTTTTAATATTTATTATTTGTATGTTTTTTTTGTAATTATTTTATTAAAATTTATTTATTTCAGTTGCATATATTTTAATTTCTTTATCATTTAATGCTTTGCAATTAAATTCTTTATTTATTGAAGATCAAAATCCAACAAATTTATATCTGGTCAACGACTTTCTTGATTGGTTAAATTTTTTAATAGATTTTTATATTATAATTTCAGAATTATGCCTCTTTGTTCAAAATTATTTTATTCACATAAAATTCAAAATTATATTTTAATACCTAAATTCTCTACAAATTTATTTATTCGATTTAACCAATCAAATACTTTAAAACCTTTAATAACAGCAAAATATAAAAGAGGACAACTTATTCGAGAACTTAATAGAAGATACGAAAGATTACAAAATTCTAAAGGAAAAACAAATAAATTGTCAAAAAATAGAGATCTTCTCCCAAAAATTGAATCTATTGCTGCACAGAAAGTTTTGAGGTTTTAAATTTTAATTTTTTGGGGGTAATGGTACCTTTAGGATATTTTTTTTTTAATTTGGTTTTTTGTTATTGTAATAATAAATAAAGATTGGAAAGAGTATTTTTGGTTGTAGGTACAGCAGTTCCTTGAAAATAAAATTTCCAGGTCAATTATTCATCCATTTATCTAAAAATTAGTAAGACGAATATTAATTAAAATATTTTAGTTTTGACAAAGAAAGAGTAAAATTAATTAATGAAAGAGCTCAAATTGTTTACAAAGAAGAATTAAATAGAAGAAAAACTCAAATAAAAACAGATCAAGAAATTCTGCCTTATAAAATTGAACAAAATCCAAAAATATTTGACAATAATGAAACTACACTGGAAAATTCTAAAAAATCAACTGAAGGTTTTTTAATTTAATTTTTACTTTAAATTTTAATTTTTTTACTTTTAAGATGTGTTAGAAACTGATAAAAGCGATGTCGGATTTTTTGTTTTTGATAATAAATTTTGTGATGATTATTCTGTTGCGACAACTGCAGACCTTCCAGAAGATGACATGACAGAGTAAATAATTATTTTTAAAAAATGTTTTTTAAAAAATTTATTTTTAGGCCTAAAATAGCTTTTTATGGAAATTTAAGTGAATCTGTTGAAAATATTGAATTTCAATTACCTTCACAAGATCCAATTCCAAAGGTTTATATTAAAACAATTTTTATTTTATTTTTAATTTTTTAAAGGAAAAAAACTTAAAAGACGAAGAAATTTGTGAAGAAGGTGATTGGTTAAATAATTATGGAACAACTAATGTTAATGAAGAACAACTTAAAAATTTAAAAATACTTGACACAAAATGTGAAAGTTGTGGAGCACAATTTCATTGTCATAATCCTTCACTTCCTGGGTATTTTTTTTTTAAATTTATTTTTCTCCTAAGGATTAAAATTTTTTTTCTTTTAGTTTTGTTCCATTAGAATTATTAAATGAAATTGAAAAAAATTCAAAAAAGACTCCATTTAATCAAAAAACTGGGTATATTTGTAGACGTTGTTTTTTACTTAAAGAATATAATTTTCTTGTAAATATTTTTTAATTAAATTTTAATTTTAATTTTTAAAGTTAAATATTAATGTTTGTGAAATTGATTATAATAAAATAATGGGACATTTAAAATTACTTCAAGAAGTTTTAATTTTATTAATTGTTGATTTAACTGATCTAAATTCTTCAATAATTTATGATTTACCAAAAATTATAGGACCTAAAAAGCCTCTTATTGTTGTAGGTAAATATAAAAAATAAATTTTATTATAAAAGGGGGAATTTTCTTTAAAAAGAAATTTTTAATGAGAGAAAAGAGTTCCGGAAAATAGAAACAGAAAAAATATTTTAAATAAATTCCGGAAAACGTTAATAAAGAAAAAAAAGTTTACCGGGAAAGACAAGGAAATAATTCAGGAAAATTTAAAGGAAAGTTTACCGGAATAAAAAACGGGTCAGAGAAAAAAAAAGGTTAGAGAGAAAGAGTTCAGGAAAACGAATAAAAAGGAAGAATTCCGGAAAGAAGCAAAAAATAATTATTAATTAATAAATTAATTTTTTAAAGGAAATAAAGTTGACTTATTACCCCCTGATACAAAACCTGGATATTTACGTCATTATCAAAAATGTCTTAAAAATGGAATTGAAGAAGCTGGAATATCCCAAAATTTTAATATTTTAAAATATATGTTAATTAGTGCAAAAACTGGATTTGGAATTGAAGAAATGATTACGGTAATTAATTAAAATTAAATTTTAATTTTAATTTAATATTTTTTTTGTAAAAGAATATTTATCAAAATTGGATTGGTCCAAGAGGTGTATTGAGAGGTGATATTTACGTAATTGGTTCTACAAATGCTGGAAAATCGTTGGGAAATTAATTTTTTTTTTTTTTAATTTAATATTTTTTAGTACTCTTTTTAATACTTTAATTCAATCCGATTTATGTAAAGTGAGAGCTATGGATTTAGTTGAAAGAGTGTAAGAAGGTTTTTTTTAATTAAAAGAAAGTTATTTTTTAGAACAACTTCTATATGTCCTGGAACAACTCTTTCACTTCTTAAATTTCCTTTAATGAATCCAACACCTCAAAGAATTGAAATGAGAAGAAAAAGATTAATTGAATTTGCTGCTTGGAGAAGTAAGGTTTGTTAAAAGTATTTTGTGTTAATAAAGATGATTTTTGTTTAAAGGAAGAATTTGTCCGTAAATCTTTTTATGAAAAAACTTGTGATCCAAAATATGCAGTTTTGCAGGGAATTGTTGAAAATACTTATAAAGTTTTTTTTTTAATTTTTTTTTAAAGTTTAATTAATGTTAAAGGAAAGAGAAGACAGTTTACAACCCCTTTCATCTTCAAAAATTATAAAACAATTTAATAGTGAAGTAGATTCAGCATCAGTAGAGCAATTGATGAATGAAGGTGAAAGAAAGCCTAATATGACTTTAAATGATAGAGTTTTTAAAAAAGGATTTTGGTGTTTTGATACACCTGGAACTGTGAATAAACAACAGGTTTTTTCTATGTTCTTATTTATAAAATAATAATAGGTGATTAGATAATCAATTGAATAACAAAAATAAATCCGCAAAATTTTTGCGGACAAAAATTTTTCAGCAAAAAAAATTGCGGATTAAAATAAAATTGCTTTCTATGTTAACAGGTTTAATTTTCTTTTTCTATTTAGATATTAGACTTGTTCACCCTTAAAGAATTAATTAATATAATTCCTCGTTCAATCATTTTGCCACGTGTATTTATCCTCTATCCAAATGAAAGTTTACTTTTGGGAGGCGTTGGAAGAATTGATTTATTAGATGTTAATTCTTCTGCTATTAAAAATTGGCCTATTTTTGTATTTTTATTCTTTAAAAAGAATTTTTATTTTAAATTTTTATTTATTTAAGTTAACTGTTTTTGCTAGTGAACATTTAAAAATTAATGTAATGAAGACCAAATTTGTTGATCGTTTTCTTTTAAAAAATAGAGGAAATCCAACGTTAGGTGCACCTATTGGTAACACTGAAAGATTAAATAAATTTCCAAAGGTTTTTTATTTTTATAATATTTTAATTAAATTTTTTTAAGTTGGAATTTGAGGAATTTACAATTAAAAATGAACAATATTTGGAAGATGAAGAACGTGGAATTGCAGATGTAGTTCTTTCTTCACTTGGATGGGTACTGATGACAACAAAAATTAATTTAATTAATGTATGATTTTTATTTATTTATTTTTAGGGATATGAATAGTTATTAATTTTTTCGTTAATGAAAAGTTTAAGTATAATAAATGAGGAAAAAAGGCGAAGCTTCTCTAGTTAGGTGGTATTGTGTTGGGTTCTTATTAAGCATTAGTAGGTTATCTCTAGGTTCTAACCTAGTCAGTCGTTAGACATTTTATGATTTTTTTAACCCTTAAGATTCGTGCTTGGACACCTTCCGGACGTGGTCTAACTGTTCGTCAACCACCAATCTTACCTTATGCAGCTGCTTATCGAGGAAAAAAAATTTTTGGAACTTCAGGTTTTCAAACTAGAAAATTGGCTGAAATAGAAACTTTTTCTCATACTCAACGAAGTTCGCGTCCAAAAAAAATTATTGGAAAAAATTATGAAATAGATTCTTCATTTGAACAACCTTATCGTTTTGTTAATTTTGATATAGTTTAAATTGAAATAATTTTTAAATTTTTTTTAAAAAATGTTTTTATTCAATTTAATTTTGTTTTTAAATTTTATTTTAAATTTTAATTATTTTTTTAGATGGATAACATTTATTTTGTTCCAGCAATTGTATTATCAATATTTTCTATTCTATTTTTATGGTTATTTGAATTAAGGTTTATATTTTTTATTTAACTAGCGAAGTAAGTTCGCCCTATCGGGTGAACTCACTCGCCAGCATAATCTTTAGCAAAATCTTAGTAAAAAACTTATCCCATCAAAAACACAATTATCCCATAACAGACTCATACAGACCGTTCTCAAGTGTTTCAAACTCAAATATCACCTTTTCATATGTCCAGACACAATATCCTCTCCAAAAAAGATACAAATTCTAATACTCGAATAACTCAAAGCAATGTTTCCTGTTATCATTAACTACCCTATATATCATGTACTCAATTGTCTCAAACTTATATATCAAATGTCCATATGGCTAGACTTAAATATACCATCACATATCACATACACCTTACTCAAGTGTCTCAAACTCAAAAAACCCAGATAAACTTTTCTAGACTCAAATATACCATCCCAGACTAAAATACACTTTACTAAAGTGTCCTAGACTCAATAATCCATATAAACTGTTTCTGACTCAAATATACCATTACATGTACATACACCTTACTCAAGTGTCTCAAACTCAAATAACCCAGATAAACTTTTCTAGACACAAATATCCCATCCCAGAATCAAAATAAACAATTTCTCATACTCAAATACAATTATCAACCCTCATAACATAGTAATTGAACAGATTCAAGTTCATAGCTTAATTGCCCTGGAATCAAGTGTCTTATCTCAACCTATACCCGGGTGTCTTAGTTCATTTGTTCTAAATTCAAATATCATCCCACACTCTATCTTATCACACTTTCTATCTTATACATTTTCCACACTCTTTCTTCACCCCACGTTCACTTTACTATAAAAACCCTCATTTTCTATTCGCCCACATCATTTTACTATAAAAGCAGTCACAAACTACAAACGTGACAAACAAACAAATTCCACCGATTCAACTTTTATATATAAGATTATTAAAAAATTATTTTTTAAAGTTTTGCTCTACTTTTATGTTCTTTTGTTGCTTTTTTTGTTGGATTTTTAATTTGTCATTTTTTAATTGAAAATCCTCTATATTGTTTTTGGCTTCAACGTGTTTTTGCAAATATTATTGGAGAAGAGAAGAATTTTGAAAGATTTATAAAGGAAAAAGAGGTTTATTTATTTAAATAATTTTTAAGTTTTTTGGGGGATTTTTTTGTCTTCTGAAATTGTTTTCTCGAAATATTTAATAATTTTATTTACAATTTATATTTTTAGACTAACAATGAACCTTTATTTAATCCTAAAATTGAAGAAAAAGTTTTTGATGAAGCAACATTTAAACCTTGGGATGAATTAAAACTTGATGAAAATTTTAATCGTGAATTGGACGATTTTTTTAAAACATTGGTTATAAATTATATAAATAATTGGTATATTTTTTTTAATTTAAAGAAAATTAAATATTATTTAAAGGTATACAGAAAAAATAAGTGAAGACGATTCTTTTACATTTGAAATTCGTCAATTAATAAAACATTCTTCTGCTAAAATTTTAAAAACTTTTTTGGAGACAGATGTTCTGCAAATACTTATTAATGATGTAATTCCTATTATTATTGCTCATATTGAAAGAGTTATTAGTTTAATTAGACAATCTCCTGAACGTTCTTTTTCTTTTGAAATTCAGGTTTATTCGATTTACTTTGGTTTTTTTGATAACTTTACTTTGGTCAACTGGACATAATGGTCAGACCTTTGAGTTTTTTTCACGACCATCTAAACTACCCTTTCTTTTCAGTGGTCAAATGTTTATTTAATTTTTACTTAACCTAATTACTGATGACCATCTTGTCCATTTGACCATTTGTAGTGGAAAAAAGTAAAAGACGTGGGATATTTTTTCATTTTTTTAGTCTGTTCCTTTAATTGAAGCAAAAGTTTTAGAACTTTGGCCTTCAGATTTACATTATGCAACTTTATCACAGGACAATCAACTAGACTATTTAAGATCATTATCTGACACTTTAATTTGTAAATTTGTGGATGATATTCGTATTGGTGGTTGTTTTGTGGATGAAGAACATCAACAAATGTTAAATAGGGAAGGAGCTATTCCCTTTACTACAAAGGTTTTTTTCGATTTTTAATTTTTGTTTATGTTTTTTTAGTGGTCATGTCACAGTTCTCGTCATTTTTTAAGGGAATTATTTCTTTCAACTATTCTGATTCCAACAATTGATTTTTGTTCTGATCCAGATTCTTTAAATTATTTTGTTCTTTCACTACTTAATAAACCTTCAATTGATTCTCTACAGACTGAAAATATTCAGAGTGAATCTACTTTACAGTCTACAGTAAATTATTTAAAAAATTTTTTTACCATTTTGACTTTTTAAAATTTTTTCTAGAATTTTTTAAACAAATTTTGTGAACAAACATGCACTCAATCTCCTGATTCTTTACTTTGCCTTAAACTTTCTGACTTGGTACGTGATCAATATTTGGTTAAATTATTTGAAATTTACATTCGAGATTTTAATGGGCCTGTTAAATACCTTGATTGCTTTCTTCAAACAAGAGATATACACATTAAAATACAAAAGGTTTTTTCTTTATTTTATAAAGGGGAAGGAACTTTTTAATTTTTTTCCAATTTTTTCCTTGACCTACACTTGGTCAATATGGACATAATGGTCAGAATAAAATAATTAACTTCAAATAACTTTAAAACAAGCATTATAGAACAGGGTAGTTTAGGCTGCCAATTAAAAATAATTAATTGCCCTGACCATTATGTCTATTGACCTATTAACTGAGAAAGAAGAAATTAAAATTTTTTATTTTTTAGATTAATCTAAATGAATATAATAATAATCAAACTGAACAAAAAACTATTATTATTCCCTCTGAAGAATTTAATGAAATAAAAATGGCAACAAAACAACTTTATTTAAATTATATTTACTCTAATAATGAAAAGAAAAATAATTTAATTTTTAATAAATGTTTAATTGAAAAATTTGAAGATTTTTATAAAAATCAAAAAGAAGAATCTAATAATAATTGTTTAAAAATTATAGAAAATTTAATTGAAGGAGTTTATCAAGAGGTTTTTATTTTTTTAAAAATTATTCTAGTTTTCTTTAGGTTTATCAATTTCTTCAATACAATTATGTCATCCCTTTTTATCAATCAGAAAATTATTTGGGATTTCTATGTGGTGCACCCCCCGATGTTGATGAATTAATAAGAGGTGTGGAAGAATCTTCTGATGTAAAAATCCCAAAAGTTTTGGATGGATCTTTCTCTCTTTCACAATTTAGGTTTCTTTTTGTTTTATATACAAATGGTCATTTGGACATAATGGTCAGACCCTCAACTGGGCACAAAATTACCTGGTTTTTATTTATTGTCACTAATTTTATTTTTACTTTTTTGATTAATGTCCACTTGACCCAATTGTTAAAAACTATGGGAGCTAATTAAAATTTTTATTCTTTTTTAAAGGAAAAAATTGTTTAATTTTATTGCTCCTTCAAAGGAAGTTTCAACACAAAATACCCCATTTTACCCCTCATATTCAACTTCTGATTTGGAAGGATTTGAAAAAGATGAAATGAATTTGGTAGACTTTGAAGAAATTGAAAATAATGGTGGGAGTACAATTGTATTGAGTGATATGGGCAGAAATTTAAATAAATGGACAGTAACAATTAAAGGAATTGAACAAAGGGGTGGTGGTGATGGATTAGGTAAAGGGTTATTATTATTAATTGTTTTTGATTGAAATAAAGAAAAATATATTCTGATTTTAGGGAATAAATTTAGCTTTTTTAAGATCAGAATTTTTGTTTTAAAAATCAGAATTTAGATTTAATTTGATTATTTTTATTTAATTTTATTATTTATTTATTTATTTTTAAAGTTAATCCATATTTTGTCTTCAATATATTTGTTGAAAGAAATGATTTATCAGAACAATCATTTAATTCTAATATTTCCTTAACTAATTCAGAAGAATTAAATGAAGAAGAAGAAGAAGAATTTATTGAAAAATTATTATTAAAACAATGGACAATTGGACATAAATATTCTGAATTTTATGCTTTAGAAGATAAAATACGTGATTATTATGGTAATTCAATTAGAATATCTGGATTACCTGATAGAAAAACAACTTTACAATTATTAAGAATTGGAAGAAATAATCGAACATTAATGGAATCACATTTAATTTATTTTGAAAGATTTTTACAACAATTAATTCAACAGGTTTTTTTTTTTAATTTTTTTTTAATTTTTTAAATTAGTATTTTGAAAGTTTTGTGATATTTTTAATGAATAATAAGGCAAAAAAATTTAATTTTTTTTATTTTAATTAATTTTGCCAATTTTGGAATTATTTAAGAACTATTTGACCTTTTTTGAAGTTCCTAAACTTAATTTTAATTTTTATTTTAAAGCCTTTACTTAAACGTTCTGATCTTCTTAACCTTTTTTTAACAACAGAAGAGGATACAAGTGGTTATTTTTCACCAATGGCTGAACCAAATAATTTATCAATTATTGGTTTAAATATTTTATCTGATTTAAATCCTATACGTGCAATGAGAAAAGCAGCAAAAGAAAGAGGACAAAATTTAAAACCTTTTATTTTAAATTTATTAGCAAATATATTAGCACCACCAACAACAACAACATTAAGAAATTCTTATAATTTTTCAATAAATTCTTCAAGATGTTCTATACAAAAACAACAATCAAATTATTCACATTCTCCATCATTGGAATCTAAAGAATCTTTTAATTTAAAAAGATTGGTAATTGAAGAAGAATTTAATAATGGACAGGAAAAAAGGTTTTTTTTTTAAAAATGTGGTCTAAAAATTATTTGTCCGCAAATTTTTTTTCTGACATTTTTAATGACTCAAAATTAATTTTTAAAATCTTTTTTTCTAGGTCTTTAAAGAAGAAACAGGATGAAAAAGAGCATTTAATGATTAATAATGTAGAAAATAAAAATATGGAATTAAAAGAAAATAATAAAATTTTATGGAAAAATAAATTTAATATAAAAAGGTTTGTTAAACAAAATTTTTAATTATTAGAGAATGAAGACCCTATTCTCGTATTTTTAGATTTCAGTCTTTGTTGATATTTTTTTTTGACTCATATATTTTTTTTAAAATTTAATTTCCCTATTTATATTTTGAATAGGAGAATGTCCGCAACTTTTGTCCGCAAATTTTTATTTTCTTTTTTTTTAAATTTAATTCTTTAAGTAATCTTTATGAACTTTGTCTTTATTTATTTATAAAATTGGAGTTTATTCGTTTACCAATTTGGATAGAAGCTTTTCTCTGTTCTCTTCGTTCAATTATTGGATATTTATTTTCGTTTATTTTTAATAAAAAAATTGAAAAAATTTTAAAAGAAAAATTATTAAATGCAGAGACTGCGACTTACTTAGGTTTTTTAAAGTTTTTTAAATTATTTATTTTATTTTTTAGTCAAATCCTTACATGAGCTTATTCTTTCATGGAATACTCCAAGGTTTATTTTAACTTTTTTTTTAATTATATTTAATTTAAAGTCAATGCCCAACTCCTTCACAAATTTCTGTTGCCTCTTCTGCTGCTGCCCTTTCTTTATTACAATTAGATAATAATAATAAAATACAGGAAGAAAATAATAGAAGAAAAAGATTAAATACATTATCTACTTCTGAACAGGTTTAAATTAAATTTAATTAAAAAAAAAATACTTTCATTTTTTTTAAAAATTATTTTAGGATTTCCTTTTTCAATTTCTAGACTTTACAAATGATTTTTTTGAGTTAAGGACAAAATGACAATGTCACAAAAATTAATTGAAAAATTAAATTTTTTTAAATTAATTTTTTACAAATTTCTCCATAATAATAATAAAATAAATAAATAATTAATTAAATAATAAATAAATATTTGTGTGACCTTTTCCTTTTTTTTTTAATTAATTAATTAATTTTTTTTTTCTCCAAAGGAACGTCTTTTACGCACAGAACTTTTACTTCATCGTTTAGAAAAGAAAATTGAAGAAGAATTATTTCCTTTTTCTCAATTAATAATTAATTGGTTTAAATTAAATAATTCTAAAAAAAATGAAACAACTATACGACAATTATTTTTTTGCTTTCAAATGCCAACTTTAAACAGACAATTAATTTTTGTACTTTTGGATATTTTTGTACAAAAAATTTTTTTGAATGAGGGGAAAAAGTTGTAGAATTTTTAAATATTTATTTTTTAATTAACTGAGACTCTAGTGACCAATTGGAAATTATTTTTAGCTCTCCGGGACTCTAACGTCTTTTTTAATTTATTGTGAGCCTCTACTGACTCCTTTTAAAATATTTTTAAAAAATAAATATTTTTTAAATTATTTTTTTAATAATGAATCTCTCTTTTTTAATAAATTTTTATTTTAATTTATTAAATTTTTATTAAAAAATGATTTATATTTTCATAATACTTTATTTTGTTTTTTTTACAAAATTATTTATATTTAAATTTTTTTTTTAATTTAAAAAGTCATTTGAAGAATTATGTACAATTTAATTAAAAATAATTTATTATTATTTGTCTTATATTTTCTTTTTATTTTAATAAATAATTTTTGCTCAACAACTGAAGATACTATTGGTAATTTAAAAGATTCTAGATATTCAGGTTTTTTTTTAATTTTTAAATTTTTTAAATTTAAATTAAGGTACTAAAAAATACTTTAAATGTTACCAAGGAGAAGATGGATCGACTAAGGAATGTATAGGAAAAATTTGCATTAGATTGAAGCATAACCAATGTATTTTTTTTTTAATTTTATTAGTTTGGGGGATTTTTAAGAGGGTTTTTTCTTTTCGTTTTGGCACCAAAAATGTTTTTTTTTAATTATTAGGATTTTTTTTAGATAATTACTAACTTTACATTTAAATAAATAATTTAGCTGGTGCTGATAAACTTTCATGTAAAAATTTTACTGAACCCGACGATCCCGCAGTTGGACAATGTAAAAAATTAGGTGAAGGGCAAATGCCAGGACAGAGCGAGGTTTATAAAAAAAGAAATAATTTATCAGAAATTCTGCTTTTTATTTCAGAATTTTTAATTTTTTTTTCAATTAAAGGAAATGTGTGCATGTGAAGGTGATTATTGCAATGGATCTCGTCGTTCTTTTGCCAGTCATTTAATTATTTCTTTATGTATTTTAATTCTGTGCCTTTCAACGACTATTTTCTGCACAATTTTAGTAGGTTTTTTATTTAAATTTTTTAAATTTTATTTTTTTTTATTAAATTAAGTACCTCCGATATTTTAAAAAATATCTAAATTCAGAAAAGGAAATTGAGTGAAAATTAATTTTTTTTTTCTTAAATTTTTTTTAAATGTTCTGTTTCCTCTAGACCAAAGAAAAACCTCATTTTAAATAGCCATATACAGCTAATTTTTTTATTTTTAATTTTCTTTTATTTTATTTTTGGTAGAGCTGCTTGAAAATTATAAAAGAAGAATGTCTGGAAAGATTTTCAGAATTTTTCCAAATTTTCTGATTTTTTCAGAATTTTTAAAAATAGAAATTCTGATTTTTCAGGTTCCTTAAGATCAGAATTTTTTTCCAGAATTATTTTAATTAATTAATTTAAAAAAACCTTTTTCCAAGCAGCTCCTTTACCTTTTAAAAATATTTCATGTCATATCAATCACTTATATTTTTTTAATTATTTTTAAGAAATCCAAAGACATGCCTTACATTTTAATTTTATTTTCAGCTTATTTTTTATTAAATAAAAAAAAATATTAATTTTAAGTAGTAGGACATAATAAATCAGCAATAAATTGCCATTCATACATTGTATTGAATTCGGGAATTAGTGAAGTTATTGTTGATAAATCCTTTGAAAATTTCTGAAAAAGGGTTTAAAAATATTTTCAGAATTTTTAAAATCAGAAATTCTGATTTTTTTTTTAAATAAAATATTAAAAATTCTAACCTTAATGACAGGTAAAAATGAGAGTAAATTATCCATTCTGTCTCCCCTTATATCCAATGAATGTAATTCATACCAACTTTGTAAATCATTTAATGCTCGTTTTGAAGCATTTTCAATTATTTGAGCATTTGTAGGGGAAACATTATAATTCTCATAAATATCCCAAAATAACAAAAGCCTTAAAGAAATAAATTCACCTTAAATAATTTAATTAAAAATTAAATATTTTTTTGAAAAATTAACCAAAAGTCAATCCAAAATCCGCTAAAGTTTGAATTAATTCTTCAATTATAGAAAGAAAAGGTTCACTAAACATCCTGAAAATTTGTTTTAAAAATTCTAATAATTTTCTTTTTTACATTTCTAAAGCTTTATTTCTTTTAATTTCTTCTTCTCCACTTGCAAAAGAGTTCATTAAATTTTGTCGGTAAATATAACTTCCATTAGGTAATAAAATACAATCAGTAAATCCTTGCTCTAATGTATAAATTAAAATATCTAATAAAAGATATTTTGAAGCAAAAGTTCTTAATAATCTTATCTAATTTAATTAAATAAATAGAAGGTAAAGGAATTTTTAAAAAAAAACTTTGTCAAGTGAATGTGCCAAAGTTTCAAATTCATCTAATTGTTCAATCCATTCAAAAAGTAGCACCATTTGTACTTTATTTACCTAGAAAATTAAATTTTAAAAAAGTTAAGAATTAAAATAAGTGAGAGAATAAAAAGTCAGAATACTCATTTTATAGAAATTTTCTTAACAATTTTTTTTATTTGCTTAGGAGTGACCCATTAATTTTAAGAAAACCTTCTGTATAACTTGCCTGACATAAATCGTCAGGTGTTGCTGCCTTCTGTTGTCCCAAACAGTCCACTTTTTGTTGGGTAAAATTATTACAAAGAATCTGTTCCACGGTCTGGCAAAGCATTGAAGAACGTCTATAACGTTGACAAAAATACCATTCAATAAGCCTATCAATTGTATGTGTTACTTGGGGGCTATTAGGCAATGAAGAACTCATTGAACCAAGAAAACGAGATTTTAGTTGAGGCTTAATTTAGAGAAAAATAAATAAGTTTAAAAAAATTAATTTTTTTGCGGACAAAAATTTGCAGATTTATGCAAAGTATTTTTGACAAAAATTTAAAAAATTTTACCGAATCAAGCGATTTTGCACAATCAAAAACTTTAGCAGAAATAAAAGGGCTAGTAGGATATTGTGAAGAAACTGTGGCAGAATCAGCACTATTAGAAGATTGAGGACCTTTATAAATTTTAATTTAAAGTAAAGTTAAAGAAACCTGAAATATTTTTGAAACTATTTGTAAGACCAAATAAGTCCTTAACTTCTCTTCGTATCTTTAAAAGAAAATTTACTTTTAAATATAATATTTTTAAAAAATACTTGAACAGCAGATCTATCCATTCCAACATCAACACATTTTTGCAATCTACAATAACGACAAGCACAACGAGCATCTTTTTTTTTTAAAGGAATTTTAAGAAAAAATGCTAAAAAAAATTACTTTTGTTTATTTCACAATTTCCTTCACGCCGGCAATAAAATTGAAGATTAAAGGCAACAGCACGACGAAAGAAAGCATTACCTTTAAAATAATCAATTTTTAAATATTAAACCTTTAAAAACTACATCCTCGACAGGAAAGAACTCCATAATGATAACCATCTGCTCTGTCCCCACAGACTGTGCAAAGTCCAACACCTGAAAATATAATAAAGAAATGCCATTTTTAGTTTTGAAATTCAACCTGGTTCTTCGTTTGAAGGCATCCAAGCAAAAAAGGCTTAAAAGTTGCTGAGATATCTGGCATTGAGTAAGTTGACGTTTTAAAATTGCTATTTTGATATAAGAAGAAAAAAATAACAAAGACAGAGAAGAAAAGAAAAAATAAAATTAATAGGGAATGTAAGTGAAAATGTTTTCCGCTAACGGATGTGGTTTCCTTTTAATTTTCCATTTTATTTTTTTTTTGATATTCTAATTTTTTCTTTTATAAATTCTAATTTTAATGAATCAACAACCTTATTTTTCTACATATATTCAGGACTTGGAACAGGTTTTTTTGGTTTTGTTTTTATAATTTAATTTATAGGACCCTTTTGATGTTGTTGACTTTGTTGAAAGATTAGCCTGGAGAATGACAACTGGTATGGAGACAGTAGATGCTGCCTTTCTCAAAAATAAATTTGAAGAGGAAATTGGTAGTCTTCAGTTGCTTAGTGATCAATTTCAGGTTTTCAAATAAATTAATTTTAATGTGAATTTTTGAAGTAAATTCTTTAGCTTAAACTATTCCGAGTCTAACTCTTTGTGACGTTTTAATTTTTTCTTTTAAAATTCAGAACAAACTGACAACCTTAGAACAGCAACAACAACGTGATAAATCCAATTTTTTAGATTCACTTCAACGACTCTATGACAAAAACTCTGAAGGATTAGATCGATTAAAGGTTTATATTTAGTTCTATTTTTAAATTAAAACTTGTAGCAATTGGATTTAATTATGCAGACAGTGTCGACGAAGGTTGTACATTTGGGTGATCAATTGGAAAGTGTAAGTATTAATTAATTTTTTTGGTAGTATGGTGGGCTTTAAGTTTAGGTAATGCTTTATACCATTTTTGTTTTTTATAGGTTCATGAACCACGAGCAAGAGCTTTTGATGCCCTACAAATGATGCGTCATTTCGATGAATTTCTTACTGAACAACCTTTGCATTCTGCGGTTTTTACTGATCCTGATAGAGTTCGAACATTTTTTTTAATTTTTTAATTTAATTTAGCTATTAGAATCAGCTGAAATAATAACAAAATTATCTTCGATAGCTCAAGAATTAGACAAAAATAAATTCCAAACTGTACAAATGAGAATTTCACATAAATATGATGAAATAGAACAATTACTAATTGAAGAATTTATTCGTTCACATGATCGAAAAAGAATGCGTGAAATTGCTGTTATTTTATCGGAATTTAAAGGTTTCTTTTTTTTATGAGGTAGACGGTTTTTAGGAAAGAAAACATGTGTCTCTGTAGCTCAGTTAGTAAAGTCTCGGACTTTGGAGAGAAGGCTTGGGTTCGAAGCTTCTACATGTAATATTTTTTAAGGTTTTTCTCGTTGTGTTGATGGATTTGTTGAGCGCATTCAAAGCACTGCACCTAGAACAGAAAATGTTTTTGGTGACATTTTTAAACTTTGTGAGAAAGCAAAACCTCTAATTGAAGAAGTTTTTCCTAGAACAGAATTTGTTATTTCAAAGCTTTTGCTTAATGTTTTTCATGGGAAATTACAGGTTTTTTACTTTGTTTTTAAAATTTATTAAATTTAAGGATATGGTTGTTGCATCTCTTGAAGAAGCAAAAGGAAATCCTGAGCTTTATTTAACTAATCTTTTTGAGCTTTATTCAAAGTCTGTTTTTAATTAATTAAAATTCTTTTAATTTTCTTTAGAACATTTAAATTACAAGGCGCTCTACGCCACCTTTTTCAAACAAATTCAATTGACCCCCAATTTTTGCCTACTTTAAGTCAATCAATTTTCGGCCCTTTTCTTGTCACTTATTCAAAAATTGAACATAAATTTATTGCAGACAAGTGTACTTTTATTTTACGAAAATTTTATGAATCTAAAGGACATCAAAAGAGGAGCATTCTTTCTAGCGGGTTTCTTTGCCAAATTCTAATTTTTTTTTAAAATTTATTTTTTAGACTACAAGACCTAAAAACTCGTCTCTTAAACGCAGAAGATTTTGGTGGCGAAACATTCCTTTCTGAAATTATTGCAATAAATATACTCCAAGAATTTAAAAATGCGTTTATTCGTTGCACTACGGTTTGTTTTTCTTTAAAAAAATTTTTTTTTTCGTTTAGCTTTGTAAAAAGACTGAATCTTTAGAATTGATAACAGCTTTCTATGATATGCTTCTCAAATTTCTTTATTCTGAACATGTTGAATATGCAATAGATTTGGGTTTGGCTTGCATCCCTTTGTCAGAACCCAAAACTGAACCTTCCGGAAATTTCTTCAAAATAATACAACAAAGCTCAGCTATTACCCATTTGTTTGCTAAACTTTTTGATGACAGTATACACCCAGAAATTAGGTTTTTTAAATTAAACTTTTAATAAATAATAAATTTAAAGGGACACTCCTATTGAAGATGCTATTCTTAAAAAACGAGATCAAACACTAGGTAATGTAGAGGAAAGAATAAATATTGGAGTTAGAAGGCAATTAAATGCTATAGTTGCTTATGTTCGTTTTATTTTGAACACAACACAAAAGAAGACAGATTTTAAACCTGAAGAAGATTCTAATGAAATTAGTACAATCTGCTCTAATGTATAACTTTTTAAAAATTAAATTAATAATGAGAATATTTTGAGAGAGTTTTTTAACAAAAATTTTGTGTGAATCAATTTATTTTAAAAGAATTTTTAAATTTATCTTTATAAGGAAAAAATGTCCGCAAAAATGTTGCGGACATTTTATTAAACACTAATAAAAAAATTTTTTTTTTAATTTTTTTAAGGCCTGTACCTTAGTCATTAAATATTTAAATAAAGTTGTCCAAAATTCTGAAAAGAGTGGAATTAAAGATTGTGTTGATGGAGGGAATTTACAAGTTATACTCTCTGAATTAGGCGAAAACCTTTACAATACAATACTAACACATATTCTATCATTTGGATATAACCTGCCTGGAGCAATGCTTTTGCTTTGTGATATTAATGGATACAAGTAATTTTATTTTTTAATTTAAATATTTTTAAAATATGAGAACTAAATGTTTGTAAATGTTTTTTTCCTATTTTTCTTTAAATTCATCAATTGATTTTTAAAAAATTAATTTTGAAGCTTTTTTGATTATATGCGTTTAAAATTATTTTTTCTTATTTTTCTTGATCTAAGAATTTTTTGTAAAATATTTGTTCTTTTTTGAATAAAATCTAATTTGCGGACATATAAGAAAATAATAAAAATTTTATATTTTAATAAAATCATTTTTAGACGCTGTATCAGCTCTTGGGGTGTTGCCGAACTTGAAAAAAAATTTAATAGTTTACATGCATTAGCTAATCTTCTCGTTGTTGTACCAGAAAATTTACCTGAAGCCTGCAATTCTCAATTATTGGTATTTTTTAGTTTTAATAGTATTTTATTTATTTTTTAAAGAAAAATGTTGATCGTCAATTAATGAACAATTTTATCCAATTACGTCATGATTATAAATCTGCAAAACTTTTTTTAAATAATTATTAAAATTTTGGTGGTGCCTTTCCCTTTAATGACCAAAAGTATAGAAAAAAGAAAAGGAATTTTTTTTTATCTGTGATTATTTATTTAAAAATAAATTTAAATTTTTGTCTAATAATTATATTTTTATTGGAAATTTTTTCCATTAAAAAAAAATTTTTTTCAATTAAATTAATTTTAATATTTATTACATAAAAAAGAATGACCTTTTACCAGCAAAAACCTTCTGAACCTAATAAGCAATTTATTCACATGAACGGTTCTTCTTTCGTTAAAAATGGAGTACATAGAAATTCATTAATTAATAAATCTAGAGATGAACTTTTTGCGGATGATTTGCTTTATACTAGAGAAGAAAGGTTTTTTTAAATTATTTATTTAATTTTTATTTTAGTTTTTGCACTTACACACCTCTGAAGATTCTTGTTACTACTTTCAATGGTTTATATTTTATTTAGGGGATATGATTTATTTTTATGTAAATAAAAAGTCCGCAATTTTTGTCCGCAAATATTAAGTTTTGGATTTGTTTGCGAGACTTTTGTTTGTATAAGGGAAGGTTGTGTATTTTCGTTTATTTAATTTAAATAATTGATCATCCTTCTATGATTAAAATATGTGGAATGTTCTTTTAAAAATATTCAAATTTAAAAATCATTCTTTAAAGTCAATGGCCGCAGGCCTCCTACTAATTTGAGTGATTGGCTTTCTTTTGATAAAACATCGCCTCCAGAACTGATTGTTGTTGGGTATTCCTTTTTCTCAATTATTTTCTTAATTTATTTTTTAGTCTTCAAGAAATGGACCTTGCATTGGGTAGTTATGTTGTTGACAATAATGTCAAAGAGAATGAATGGTTATTTACTCTCCAACGCAATTTACCGAGTACTTATCGAATGGTTTATTTTTATATTTCTTCTTCCTAAGATTACACTTTTTAGGTAGAATCCAGTCGATTAATAGGAATATTTATGGCCGTCTTCTGCAAAAGAGGTCTAAAGATTTCCGTCTCTGATTCATTTATTGCTTCAATTCCCACTGGCTTTCTCAATCTGGGCAATAAAGGAGGTGTTGGGATTAGCGTTAGACTGAATGACACTTCAATTTGTCTTATTAATTCTCACCTGCCTGCAGGAAATGAACTGAACAAACGCAACCAGGTTTGACTATTCTTTACTCCTTTACCAAACGGTCAATTGCCAAAATGGTCAGACAGTTATTTTTAGCCCAGAATTTTCTATTTATTTTAAAAATCATCTCACTATTTTTTAAGGATTTTCGACTGATCTCACAAATGCGTTTCAACAACGGATTTGGTATTTTTGACCACGATGCAGTCATTTGGTTTGAACAATTTAATTTTTAAATACTTTTTTAGGTTGGGTGATTTGAATTATCGTCTTGATACACCACTAAGTTATGATGAAGTTGTTAAACGATTACATGGCCATAAATTTGAACAGCTGTTCTATTTTGATCAAGTTATTTATTTGATATATATTTTTTTAAATTTTTTCTTTTAGTTAAAAGAACAGCAACGGTTAAGGGTTGCATTTAATGGATTTTTTGAACAACAACCTTCTTTTAGACCAACTTATAAATTTGATCCTGGAACACACAATTGGGATACAAGGTTTTCAATTAAAGATTTAGTTTTTAAAAATATATTTAAAATTAGTGAGAAGAAGAGAATACCTGCTTGGTGTGATCGAATACTTTATTGGATACGTGACAAGAATGTACGTCTTGAGCAGTTAACATATTCTTCTGCAGAGAAAGGTTTAATGTTTGATATATTTTTTAAGACTTAGTTGTTTAGTTGTCTTCAGCGATCATAAACCAGTCTTAAGCCTTTTCAATCTACATGTAAAGAGGATTGATCATGATAAAAGAAATGCTGTATATGAACAGGTTTTATAAATAAATATGAAAACCAAAAATAATAAATGGTTCTTAGTTTAGTGGGTAGGATTATAGCCTAGTAAAATTAATAATGAGGTTCGAGTTAAAGGTGTTATTGGTAATTTTCCTTAATCTGGACATTGTATTTTTGATAAAATAATTAAATTTTATTATCCCTTCCGCCTTAAAAAACTTTTTTAAATAAATTTAAACCCCTCAAAAATTAAACTAAAATTTTATTTATTTATTTTTAATTAAGTTGCTCCGTGAAGTTGACAAAAAACAGAATGAGTTGTTGCCACAAATTTCTCTTTCCCAAACTGAGGTTACTTATTAATTACTTTTTTAATTTAAGAATTTTTTTAAAGTTTAATTTTGGTACCGTTTATTTTGACCGTCCAGTAGTTGCTGAATTAACAATAAAAAATACAGGACAAGCACCAACTCATTTTATTTTTAAATCTGCAAAAATGGAAAACGATGAACACGAGAAATGGCTTACAATAACTCCCCAATCTTCTTTTCTTGATGTTGGGTAATCTTTAAAAAAATAAAATTTTTTAATTAAAAAAAATAAAATTATTTTTAAAGTGTAACAATAGATGTAACACTTCAAATATTAGTATATGATGAAAATGCTTGTAATGTACTAACTGATAATGCTCAATTAAATTCAATTTTAATTGTTCATTTAAATGGTGGAAGAGATTATTTTATTGTAATTGATGCAAGGTACAGAAGGGAAGTTGAAGATTTAATTGTTTTTTGACTAACACACACAACGAAGACTTGAATAAAATATGATGGCAGAGAAGTGTTTTTGTGTCCTTCAAGGTTTTTTAAATTTTTAATTACTTTAAGAATATTTGTAAGGGTTTTAACTAAAACAAGTTCAAAAAGCTTAGTTTAGTTAAGATTCTAAAAACTGGTCAATTCCCTATATATTTCTGATATATTTATTTTCTGCCATCTATTATATGTACAAGAATTATTTTTGTCCAAATATATGTGTAGTTTATTATATCTTCACTTTAATAATGAGCATATTTTATCTGCCACACAAACACTTTATTGTATAAATATTTTTGAGAGCTTTTATAATTAAAGGAAAACTTTTTTTTTCTGTTTATTATTTGGACCTAAATATTTCCTTTTAAATTATTTAAGCATCTTTAATTATTATATGTATACTCAATTGAAAATTTTCTCTTTTCTTCTTTCCCTCTCTTCTCTCAATCTAGAGCACATATATTATTACCAAAGAAGTGATCCCAGCATTTATGCCTATTTTTAAAGCCCAATTCATTTTTTTTCTTTAAAAATGCTTGTGAATTCGAAAGACTTGGGCTTTAATTTATATTTTATTTTATAAAACAAGGCTCTTTTAAAGAAAATTATTTATTTAGACCTCTATAGATAACCCATAATAAAGGTAGCTTTAGGGGAAAAAGAGTCTTTGAACAAATTTTTTGATTGTATAATTCTAGCATTACCTCTCTGTCAACACCATTTATTGATTTTTCTCTAATTAATGGGTATAAAGTTAAAATTTTTTCAACTTTTAATAATCACCAAAATTGGTAAAATAACAACACTACAGAAAAAAACGTTTTTTACTTCCAATTTTTCTCCTCTTTCATTATTTTCAACTTTAACGCTTCCTATGGAATTCAATTGTATTTCTACGCTTCCAGCACTTGCGCCGTGATCCACCGATCGTTTTAGCATAATGATGTCCTTTACCAAGTCCACGACTTTTACGTCCAGCAGATGTAAGTCCACGTTGTTCGCGATGTTTATGAACAGGTTTTGTGATCCATTGGGTGTCAGGGTTGCGACGAACCACCTGAAAAATTAAGTTTAATTTTTAAGGTTTAAACGTGGCTTTTAAAGTCATTTCTGTTATACTGCCTGATTTACTCAATTTAGGACCCTTCCTATCTTTAAAATAATATAACAAACCTTATGTGCCGGATCAATCAGTATAACTTCATAAAACTTGTATGTTGAATCCTGTCCAACCCAATAAGAGTTTAACACACGAAGTGATCCACAACGACGTCCAACACGTGCCTAATGGATAAGATAGTTTAAACATTTAAATAACTAGAAAAACCTCAGCAATAGCTTGATGACTTCGTGCATTTTTCAATTGGTTAACTCCATGGGTTTTAGGCTTTCCATAGGTTTGTCCCTTTGTGACTTGTCGCTTACGACCACCTCTTCGAACACGAACTCGGTAGATCACATAACCTATAAATAAATTAATCTCTGCGTTAGTTAGTTCCCTGATTTACTTTTTAAAAAGTAAAATAGAAGATATCTAACAAGAATCTATAAAGGTCCCTCTCTTCGATTTGGAGAAATCGTAAACATATGCAAATAAGCACCCCGTAACCTTCATTAAGTCCAAACCTTGTTTAGCCTTATAGCCAAGACGTCGAGCCTTTTCTGGACGTGTTGGACGGGAAACACGATGTATAGCAGTTAATTGCCGATATTGCCAACAACGAATACGTAGAATGTAACGCATAACATCTGATTGTTTCTTACGCCATATCTCTTGCATATATTTGTATGCTCCCATTCTTTAGCTTTACAAAACTTTAATCTATTAAAAAATATTAAACAACAGTTAAAAACATAAAAAAAAATGAATATTATTTTACTAAATGATTTTACCAAAATGATTAAAAACATTATGCCAAACGAAAATTTATTGATTTATTTAATTTTATGGCCAAGTGTCTGATCTATTAAATTGGTGTTTTGTAACAACACTTTTGAAAATTACCATTTTTTTTTATCTTTTCTTTCTCTTATTTTACACTTTCTTTTTCTCTTGTATTTTCTTTAATTATTAAGGAGGTTAGAGAAGATAATTTCGATTCTCAAATCCATTTTTGTGAAATGTTAGTTTTTGTTTCATTTTATTTTTAATTTTTCGATTCAAATTCTGTTGTTCTCGTTTGTTTTTTAAAAAGAATAGTTTTCAGTTTAATATTTAAAAGTGTTTTTATTTTGACAGATTTTATTTATTTTAAATTTTTTTAAATTTTTGTTAAAGAAATGCCTGCTATCCCCGAGTTGATCGAATTAAAAATATATACACAGCAGCCAAAGCTTTAAATTTTGGATTTCGTTTGTCTGTACAAATCCAAAGGCTTTCTATTTGATGGACTTGCTATTCACACTCCACTGTTAGAGAATTACAATTCGGTTGTGTAGGACAAGGTTTTTTAGTTTTTTGGGGTTAAGTTTTACATTCCTGGGTGGGTTAAAGTTTGCCATTATTGCTTTTAGACATTGAGAATTTAACTATTTTAAAACAAAAATTGTTTAGGGAGATACATGGATGAATTGGGCAATAACTTTCCCAACTCAACAGCTTTAAGTCAGAGCATTACACTGTTTAAGCAACAGAGTACAAATCTACGTTCTTATTTTAGTGGTTGTCATTCGCTAAGTATTTGTTCTCAATCTGTGGTGTTGGTTGGCTGGAGGCACGCTCCATAGTGGGATACTGCTCCAACTGGAGGTACGCCATAGGTTACGGTAAAACGTGGTTAAGAACCAGGGTGATGTTCTTCGTTGGTTGTGGTTGAACACACAGTTGTGATGTTCTCCGCTTGCCTCTCACAGATTTAGAGTAAATCCTTTGCAAAATTCTACCACTAAAGTAAGAGTGTAAATCTGCAACTTTGATGCTTAAATTGTGTAATTCTTTGGTTCTCTTGGGAGATAAGACTGTTGCGAAGGTAAATTTATTGTTCCGATTTATATTTGTATTTTTCAATGAAGGTTTAGATTTTATTTTGATTTTTTTGCTATTATAAAGTCATAGACTAGAAGCCATCATGGTGACAATAACCATTGTCATGCAGCTGTTTGATCGTGTATTTGTCTTGTTTGGAAGTGTTTAACTTCTTGTAGACATTATTAAATTTTTAAAAGTGCATTTAACCAGTAAGATATGTTTGTGTCGTAGTGGTAGTGTGTAAAGTTCTCTTTTCGTGGTCATGGGTTCGAATCTTGTCTAGGTATTTAATGATTTTTTTCCACATTTAATTAATTTCACATTGTATAAAATTGATTTTAATTTGTAAAAATATTTATTTCATCCATTTTTTTCACAATTTGAGGTTGAAAAAGATATTCATTTTCATTTATTAATTTTGTTGTGGATAAATTTGATTGTTCTATCTAAAAAGTGGCAAGCCCGTCCGTCATACAACACCAACAATTAGGGCAGAATATGCAAATGGAAGAGAAGTTCAATTGGATGCAAAGGATTTTGGTTAATTTGTTGAAACGGCTTTAAATTTCCGTTTCAGTGCAAAAGGAACGTTTCAGTGCAAAAGGAAAAAATTAATTATTACTGTATTTTTATTAAATTTTTAAGTGAGATGCATATATGCGCAGTAATGTTAAAATCTATGAAGATTTGGTTGCATATGAAACGGGTCAAATTTTTCAATTTTTATTTAAATTTTCACTGGGGATGTTAGAGGAAAAAGTAGTTAAACAGTAGGGAAATTTGTGATACAGCAGAGAAAAAAAGATAAAGAAATATATAATAGGAAAAATTTAATTAAGATTGCAACCTATGGAATAATTCTCATTATTTATTTATATGCCTACAAAATTCAAAACAAATTTTGTTAACCAAAATATAAAGGGAAAGTTAAGAGGGAAAATTTAATTTTAATTTAGAAGTAGTTGCTGAAATTTCGTTCGTTACGAGTTCCACCGTAACCCTCATAAAATTCATGCGAAAAGAAACCTTAGGAATTCCCTTATTTTACATTTAAATTAAGTTAAAATTATTGCTTAGGTTGCAACTGAGAAAAATTCTCTTTAACTATTTAAATTATATTCTTTTCCCTCCTTCCTCTCTTCCCATTATATTTATTCACCTTTTTTCTCTAACTTATGCTATTTTCAACATCTTTTTTATCTCAGTATTGCACTATTTTTTCTTAAAATTTTCTTTCTTTAGCAGAATATTTTAAAATTATATTTTACTATTTTCATTTATCGCTTGATAAAAAAATAACATGAAAAACATAAATTGGGAATGAATACAAAAAAAAGAAAGATCAACAATAAATTAATAAATTAAAAAACGAACAAAAAAGTTAATAGAAAACTTAAATCCAAAAGATCAAAAACAAAAAAACAGTACACAGACTCTAATGTACTTGAATATATTAGAGTAAATCTGAGAGCATTAGAGTCAGAAATTTTCCAAAACATTTTTGATACTTTTTACGTTGATCTTTTGGTCAGATTAATTAAATAATTATTTTTGTATATCATTTTGCGACTATATACTCATATGAACCTGGAAGAGAGTATTTTTGTTTGATTTAAATTTTGTACACTTTGCACGAATTGGCCATCGTTGAGAAAAAAAAAAAGAATTAAATGAATAAAGAGAAAAATAAATGGAGATTTTAAAAAATTATGGACATTTGAGTCTTAAAAGAGTAAACAATTTGCTATAAAGAAGTAAGACTCAAATGGTCAGAAATTAAAAAATGGGAATATTTTTGGTAAAATCAGAAGAAGAGAATTATTTTTAAGTAAAAAATAAATAAATGAATAGAGAGACACGGCGAATTAAATGAGGAAAGACAAAAAAATAAAAATACAAAAACATTTTTTACAAAAATTAAAATAAAGGAATTTGTTTATTTGGTAAAGGAAGAGATTCATTTATTAAAAATGGATTTTTGTGGTGATTATATTTATTATTTTCTAGTAGAAGAGGTGATAAGCTATTATTAAAGTAATAGCAATGGCAAAGAAGTGAAGAACTAAAAATTAAATAATTATTTATTTTGATTAATTAATTCTGATTTTATTCTGAAAATTAATTCTGATTTTATTCTGAAAATTAATTCTGATTTTGTTCTGAAAATTAATTCTGATTTTATTCTGAAAATTAATTCTGATTTTTATTCTGAAATTAATTAACTAACCTTTTGACTAAATTATCATTATGGGGTACCCAATGTTTAATACACCAATAAATTAAATAAGCAACTAATAAATAGGCAAGTGTCATTGCACACAAAATTAAAAGAAATTTGAGCAAATCAACAGGAAATATTGAACGAAGAATTAAATCAGAACAGAGCGGTAACTAATTAAATAAATAAATTTAAAAACAAAATTTAAACCTTTTCCCGTGGTTGGACACTACACTGAGCCTAAAAATTAAAAGTAAAATTAGAAAAATATTGAAAAAAAACCTCATTCATCAGCTTCTCCGCAGAACTAATTTTATGTGCCTGTACAAGAGCTTGTCCAAGTTGTAATTTTATTTTTTGAATAATACAACCACGGGTAGAGAATAAAAAAGGTAAACAACCAAAAGAGAAAGCATCGAAAATTCCAACCTTTTTAATTAAATTAATTTTTTAAGAAGAGTTTTAAAAGCTTATTTGAAAAAATTAATGAATAAAAAAATTCCAAAAAATGTTGTAAATATTCCAAGAAAATTACAAAAAAAAATTTACTAAATAAACATGCCACTGACGAATTGAACAATTAGATGGAAGAAGAAAAAGAAAAAATGAGGAAGTTGAAAGTGCTGCACAGAGAACTGCTACTGTCATCCAAATGTTCTTTTTATACTAAAGTTTTAAAGATAAAATAAACTTTAATTAAAATTTAAACTTTATTAATTTCTGAAAAGAGTAGAGGTTTACTTTAAGACTTATAAAATGATTAATTTAAGGACTAGAACTATAAAACTTTGCAGAAATATTTTTTACAGTATTAGATAAATACCTTAAAAAGTTAAAAAATTGTTGACCCAATATCTCTAAAATTATTGACGAAGAAATTCAAAATATTGAAAATTCCGAAAGATTTAGAGGACAATTCTAGGTATTAATTTAACTGTTTTATATAAACCCTAATTAAATTTTAATTTAAAAAACCTCATTTAAATCATGTACAGAATCAACAATTAATATAGGCTGCTTTAATTGAATTTGTTGTAGAAATTCGAATTTGGCTGAATATTCTTCCAAATGCGAGAATAACTCAAGAAATGGATGAAGATAAATAATTTGTGCAATTGCTACAGAAAATAGCACTAAAAGTTTGAGACATTGGGCAAAAAATAGCTAAAAAAGAAAAATAAGAAAATATTTAACTAAGGAGTGCGCCAAAAATAATTTACAAGTTCAAAAACGCCAAAATTTGATTTTGGCGTTTTTTCTCTGTTATGAAACTTGTTTTGCGCACAACAAAAATTAAAAAATTAATTAAATTACTTACTTGTTTCTGCATAAAACAAAGCAAAGATCTTTCATTAAAAAAATTCAATTTATTTGTTGAAAGCCTCCAAAAAGTTGATCTTTTATTTGAAGATTCATTAAACAGTACTTGTTCACAAGAAGTAGTAAAAATATTTTTACGATTTATTTGGTCATTAAATTGTTTAATTTTTGTTTGGAGAGAAGAAGAAATTTTAATAAGAGGAAGAATTTTTGTCATATTTTGTTAAAATGGAATTTTTGGAAAGACAAATTTATTTTTTGGGTTATTTAAATAAAATAAAGATTAATTTTAAAAAATAAATAAATTTGTGAATAAATAAATAATTGTTTTGTTTATTGCTGCTACTTTTCTTTTTTTTTTTAATAATTTTTTAAAAGTAGTTTAATAAAAATAATTTAAATTTATTAGAAAGGCTATTTTGGTAGTAAAGCTCTGAAAATGAAAAAAAATGTAAAGTTGTAGTAACAAGACTCAAATGTCCAAATTTAATCGCAAGGACTTTTGAGCGTGGAATATTAAAATTAAAAAAACTTGTAGAAACTTTAAATTTATTTATCGAAAGATTAAATAAATAGTCCATTAGAGTCTGAAACAAAAAAGGAAAATTTCAAACTGAAATTTAGAAAAAATAGTTTTAGCAAAATTGACATTTATTATTTTGCAAGAATATAAACATTTTTTGTTTCATTTTGTTACTAATAATAATATTTTTGCAAACAAAAAGAAAAAAAAAAGTAGCCACTTGTTTTAAAAAAAGCTAATCTTCACAACGGCCAGAGTTCACACATCAGAATAACCACAAAAATGACTGGCCATAATAATATTCTTTTATTGCTAAAAATGTGTGGGAGAAGAGGTGCAAAGATCAGAGAAAAAACTTTAAAAAGTAATCAAGAAAAAAAAATAATAATTTTAGCAAAAATATGGAAATAATAAAAAGGTCGGGAGTAAGGGAAAAAGAAAATAAAAAGGGAAGAGAAAAAGAACAAAAAAAGAGAGAATGACAGACAAACAAAGAAAAAAAAAGTTTTTTTTTTTCTCTTTTCCTCTTATTCTCGACTCGCGCCTGGCACTGTCTGTCAGTCAAAGCGGGAAAAGAAGGTGCTCTTCTTTTATTTGCTCTAGGTAAATTTTCAGCTGCCAATCTTAATCTTGAAGATTGCCCCTTCTCAAATTGCAAAAAAAAAAAAATTTTAAAATAAAGTGCAAAATTCTTAAAAAAAATTTCAAAATATTTAATAATTAAATAATGACATTAGAGTAATATTTTTAGAAATACACGATTAATACATAATTATGAGAAATGGTTGACCATTTTTTTAATAAAATCAATTTTGATCAATTTAAATATATTTTATATGACCTTGCAAAATTTTGGGTTTATTCTTAGACACAAAACATTTATTTTATTATTCATTGCAGTCGTGTGTGTAATTTTTTATTTATTTTTCTGAGCTTTGTAATTTTAAATTTTTAGCATTTTGGCGGTTTAATTATGGTCAAACGTAAAAATTAAATAAAAGAAAAAATAAATATATTTTGTAGTGACACTAGAGTCTCGTGAAAAATTTCAATGTAAAAAAGTGAAATCTGAGAAACAAAAAAAAAAATTTTTAAATCATATTGTTCACTAATCCGTTCAAAAAAATAAATTTTATCTACACAAGGACATTTGAGTCTGAAAATAAAAATACAAATTTTTAGGAAAAAGGAGGAATTTTTTTTTAATTTAATGCTTAAAAAAAGGAAATAAATTTTTAATAGAAAAGAATAAAATAAAAAAAGGATGGCCATATATAAAAAGGTCATTAAAATAACAATATTTTACCCTTTAAATATTTATTTTTTTTCTCATTGTACAGACAGACACAAAAATAAATATATTTATTTAAGCATTTTGTCCTATTTTCAACCACACCGAGAAAGAAAAAAAAAAAAGTAAAGGAAATGGGTGGCACGATGAGGAATTGGGTATATAGAGAGAGGAAGGAAGAGAGAGAACAACACTACAACGACCTTTGCTTAATTTTTTACCAAAATGAAAAATAAATTTTATGATGGTCATGAATATTTAAAAAATATTTATTAAGAAAAAAAACGGACAGATGGGTAATTTAATTTTTTTGGGGGGAATAGGTGAAAATTAATAAAGTGAGGGGGGTGAAGGTTAAAACAGTTAAGTAAATTCTAAAAAAATTTTTCCAAAAATTTAAGAAAATAAATTAAGGGAGAAAATATTAAAAATAAAACAATGACTTTAAAAAAAATAAATTTAAAAAATTCTAAAAAAAAAAAAGATTTATTTTAAAGCTAAAAATTAATAGAAAAATAAATAAGCAGCGGCTGTTTCTGAATAAAATAAAAATAAATGTTTGAGAAAGGAACGCGCAAATATATGTAAAAGTAGAGAAAAGGCAGATGGTAAAGGAAGGAAGGAAAAAAAAATTAAATAAAAATGTGTTTGTTGTTGATGGTTGTCCCGTTTTTACGATTAAAAATGGTTGGACGAAGGTCGAAACTAGGTTAAGGACATCTTTTTTCCCTTATTCTTTTTACCCCAATCAATCACTTCTGCCTTCAACAGATGAATAAGCTGAACAATAAAAAAGAATATTTAACCCAGAAGATCAACTTTGCGAATATCTTTAGAGTTTATTCTAATAGACGCCCAATCTCCAATAAAAACCCAAGAAATTAATAAGAAAACTAAGATTAAGATTTGGTGAAATTGAGACCAAGAAGTTAAATTTAAATTAATTTTTTGATGTTTAGATGTGGTTGAAATTTTCAGTTTTTTAAAATGACCCAAATGAACTTTTAAAATTAATAAATAAATTACTCTAAGGAAAATAATAACAATTTAAATTCCACAAACCTATTGTTGTAGAGTGTCCACCATTCCTCTCTTTAGCCTTAATCAGTTTCTTGTTTCGAAGCTTTTTGAGTGACACTGCCAGTCACCATTACTTCTCTCGTCGTTTGCGCTTAACCGCTGTCCACACAAATAATCCCATTTATTTATGTTTGGGTAAATAAATGGATTGCTTTTTCTTCCGTTACATCAAAAGCCATCTGATAAATGAGAAAAAAAGATTTGAAATGAATTTATTTAATTACAAAAATATAAAGTTAAATGATAACTAACCTTTCTAAATAAAAAATCAAAGAAGGAGTCGAACACAATACACTCCTTGAAGAATCAAAGAGCTTAACCACTACACCACGAACAATCTAGTAAACCAGCTTCAATTTAAAGATTAAAGTAGAATTAATTTTTTTTTCACTTGTAAAGATAAACACTAAAAGTTCAAATATTAAATAAATTTAAAAAATTATTGAAAATATTTACACGCATGAAAAAAAAAATCAGAGAAAAAATTCCATATAATAATTGTAGTAATAGTAATAAGGTCCATATCCAAAAAAGAAGAATGTATGTATATATGAATGAAAAGAATTAATTTATTTTTATTGAGAAGCAAATATTTTATAATTACTAATTGAAATATCAAAAGATTTAGAGATTTAGATTTTTGAAGTTATTTATGAGTATAAAAAATTCAAAATATTTGCTAAACATTTCAATAATCAGCAAAAACTAAAATATTATAAAATATATTCACAAAAAAAAGAGATATATATATATTCGCTCTTCAAAAATTAAATTTTCCAAAAGAGAGTGATTATTTTGTATTTTTATTTGAAAGATCTCTTCCTTCTTATTTATAATCTTCTTTTTCAGTCAAGTTATTTTTAAAAGGTTCAGCCTTCATTTTTGGGTGGAGTATACCAACCTTACATATTTAAAAATAATAAATTTTTTATAATAAAAATTAAATAATAAGCGATAATTTTTGACTTAAGACTTTCCTTTACCTCTTGAATTAAATGTCATCCTAAGGTAAATTCTAGTAACCAGACCCAACAAAAAAATAATAAAAAAAAAACCAACCCGATTTAGTATGAATATGTACAAGAGACTTGAAAGCTTGCTGAGCTTTAACCAAAGAATAAGAATTTGCATTTTTCGGTTCAAAAGAAATACGAGCATTCCCTTTAACCAAAGTAGCAGAAATTTGAGTAATTAAAGATTCAACACTGTAGGAAGCTGTCCAACCTTGTTTGGTTAGAAGTTCCATACAAAGTGCTCCGCCAGAGAGAACAAATCCTTAAGAAAAAAGTTTTAATTAAAAAGTTTTTTAAAATTAAAAGAAACCGTTAGTTACAACTGGAGAGACAAGACGAACAAAAGGAGGTTCAAATCTTAAAATAAAACAAAATAAATAAAAATTTTAAATCTAACGGAAAAGCAGTCCCAAAAATAAATTGAAAAAGGAGCCCATCTTTGCTATGTGGAGGTTCAGCTAATTTCCTCAAATCTGAAGCAAGAGCACTATCTTCATCTACTTTCTTTAATTTAACATTCCATTCATATAAATTGTCCTTTTCCAGTTCTATTGAAAAAACACCTGAGTAAATTAGAAGTTAAACACATAAAAAATAAAAAAACCATTCTTGTAGTTATCGCTGCTATATATCTGCCTAAGCTCTTTCATAAGACGATCCGAAGCTGTAACGGAACCAGCTGGGGTTCCTAATTTGTATTAATTAAAACCAAAAAAATAATACAAAAATTGAAACCTTTAAGATGCTGTTGACGTTGAAATTGAGAAACACGAGTAATAACCGCTAAACCTTCAGGTGGAACCTAGAAATGAAAAATAAAAGGTTTGAAATTTTTTTCAAAATAAAAAGAATACTTTAATTAATTTAAAGAAATAGAATTATAAAAATAAAACAAGTTTTAACAATAAATGTTATTTCATTAAATTTCGATAAAAGTCGCCCAATATTGTTAGGAAATAAATATTAAGCCAAAAAATCACTATATTATAAGCAAAACAATACAAATTAATTAATATACCATTCCATCTTCAGGATTCTCGACCCGTGCAACACTAACATCCTCCATTTCGCACATCAAATCATCTTCTTCGTCATCATCCACAGTGCTTTCTAATTCACTTCCATTACCCTCATCACGGTCATCGAGTGGATTCTTAATATAAATGCGCATAGAAATAAAAGACTAAAAGAACTGGAGCAATAAGATCAAGTTCGGGTGGCGAGGTCAAATTATGCGCAATACAAAGCCTGTTAACTAGCAAATGAAGCTGAGCCAGAATACCTGTGCCATCCTGAGTTTGGGTAAGTTGTTCAAGTACAGCAGTCACTAAGGCATCATCTGACTCGCTGAACCAGATTGGAGGATCACGAGGATAATTTTCCTTAAAAATAAGATTTGTTCTGCAAAATTATAAAAAGAAAAAACCTGGATGTTAGCACAAATTTGAACAGACTTTCCATCTGTCCCAACAAATTTAACCATAATTTCGTCAATTGATGCAGAAACAATCTTGAAATGATTGGACTGGTTATAAAGAATAAATAAACCTGGAAACGTTCGTGAGTTCTAGGAAATAGCCTTTCAAGTAGAGCAATATCTTCTTTAAGCTTTTGAATACAAGCCATGTTCTTAATGAATAGTAATTTATAAACTCACTCAGAGTAGTGAGGAATTAGACCTCAAGTTAGCTAAAATGTTTAAATGAAAAAAAATCAATAAATTATTCAAGCAAATAAAAAAGAATTATTTGAGTTTAAACATTTGAAAGATTTGTTTTAACAAATGCAAATTATTATATGTAATTAGAATTAGAGAAAATGAACCTAATTTTAGAGAAGCTAAAATTCTAAAATCGAAGATTAAGATTTGGGGAAAAAAAAAAGTTAAATGCTACCTTCCCTAACTATCCTCTTTAAAATATTTTGTATTTTATTACTTCTTTTTATCTCTAATTCCCATATTATTTTTTCGAAAGGCGCGCATTATTATGCGATTATTTGGACTTTATTCAATGAGCGACTCACATTTTTGATTTTGGTCTTAATATTTTATAAAATTATTTTTAGTTCAGAATGGCACAGGCCGGACCTCTTCCTTCAAAAAATTCTTTAAATCTGTCAGAATTGCGAAGCAGGGTTTTGTTTTTTAGATTTTAATTTAAATTTAAAAATATTTTAAGGTTATGATTGGTCAACTTCCAGATGACTTTTTGCGTATTTCTATGCCAGAAGTAAACCCGGAAACTGTTCCCTCAGTTCAAGGTGAACAAAATGTTGATTCAATTCCTCAACAAACACCTTATCAACCGTTTGGATCTGCCGTAAATTTTTTTTTATTTTTCTGAGGTTTATTTCTGTTAAGATTGTTGAAAGTTACCCCCATAAATCTAAGGGAATAATCACAATTATTTATTAAATTTTTACTTCTCTTTAAGGACCAGTTTTATTCTTTTGTTCCACCACATACGCGTGGTCGTCTTTCAATTAAAATTGTGGAAGCAAAATTGACCAAAAATTATGGACTTCCAGGCGTTCGGATGGACCCTTATATTCGACTTAGAATCGGTATATTTACTTATATTTATACCTTTTTAAATTATTTATTTAGGCCACACATTATTTGAAACTCCAACTTGTGTAAATGGAGGCAAAGCTCCCCATTGGAATCGAACAGTTAATGCTTACTTACCTGAAGGGGTTGAATCAATTTATTTACAAATTTTTGATGAGGTTAATCTTTAATTGAAAAAAATAAAGAAAATTCTTTTTTAAAGCGTGCTTTTACTAACGACGAATTGGTTGCATGGGCGCATATAATTCTTCCACAAGGAATTTTTAATCGTGAAGTAATTGATGAATGGTATCAGCTTAGCGGACCTCAAGTTTTTTACAATTAAAAAAAATTATTTTTTAAATTATTTAAGGGAGAAGGTAAGGAAGGAGTCATTAATTTAGTCGTTTCATTCTCCCCTGTCCCACGACCTCAAAACCAAGAAGGAGAAGCAACTGTTATTATTAGTTTGTTTAATTGCTTTAAAAAATTTAAATATTTAAAAATTAGATTCCCCTTTATATACTGAAGAGGAATTAAATGAATTGGCGGAAATGTTTCCAACTATTGAGAGAGAAGTGATAAAACAAGTTTTGGAGGCAAAAGGAGGCGTTAAGGAAGCAGCTGTGACTTCTCTATTAGAAATTTCTGGTTAAGAACGATAATTAAATTTAAATGACAAGGTTTTCTGAAATTTTAATTTTGAAATTTAACAAAAATTATTTTTAAAAGGTAAATAAAATTGTATAAAAAATAATTTTTGGAAAGTTAATTCATCAATCTAGACAAAACCCAATATCTGGACTCATATTTAAAAAATTTTGTAGGACTGGGTTTTGTGTGCAAAAAAGGCCAAGCTATTTGGTCACATCTGACCAGTTTCTATTATTACCTGCCCTCTATTTTAAACATTTTTTAATTTAATTTACAAAAATTAAAAACATGAGATAATTCAAATTAAGTGATGGGAGCATAAAATTTTAAAAATAATTAAACAGAAGTGAGTAAGGAACCACCCAAGAAAAATTAAAATAAACCTTTTTCCTTTGAAAATTCCTTTAAATCTTTTTATTATAAACAACCACCACTCGTTTTTGTTCTCCTCAGTCTAAATTGTTGAACTAAAGTTAATGTCCGTGCTGATAATCTTCTCTTTGTATTCTTTTCCTCCTCCTCTTGTTCTTGTGGAATACCTAAGTGTATAGGAGAAGGCATTTTATTATTTTCTTCTTTTATTAAAAGTTCTTGTCCTTCAATTTCTTTAAAAAAAAAATTTCTTTTTTTATTTAAAATTTAAAAAAAAACCTCCAAGTTGTTCAGCAAGTTCTTTTACTTTTTCAAGTAATTCTCTGAGTAAATTAGACTTCTAGAGAAAGGTGAAAAAAGGTCTTTAGATAAACATTATTTTATTTATTTACTTCAACAAGTGTTTGGTGTAACCTTAAGTTTTCAAGTTCCAAAAGACCACTTCTACGAAACATTTCTTCTGGAGAAATACTGAAAAAAGAAATAAAAAATTGAAAATTTTTATAATTTTCTCTACATACTAAAGATCATACTGACACGATTTAAAAAAAATAGTGACGAGTTTTTTGTTAGAAAAAATTTTTTTTAGTTCGGCAAGGACCGTAAACCTAATAAAAATTAAAAAAAGGGCCCTTCATTTAATAATCAGCAAAATTTTAAAAAAAATTAAATTTAAAAAAAATACAGTGATAATTGTCGATGTAATCCTTCCTGTTTTTTAGTTACACCTGTTGTTGTTGTTATATTATGTTTATTTAATGTATTAATTAAAGAATTTTTTCCAACAACACTTTTCATCATTCCTTTCCTTTGATGCCTTTGTTGTTCAGAATTATTTAAACCTTTTGATGTTTTCCAAAGTTCAAAGATTTTTGGAACAAAAACAAGGCAAAGAGTTAAAGTTGTGCCAAAAATTATAAAAATACTAATTAAACCAAATGCTTCATTTAAATGGTCCTTAAAAAATGGGAAGAATAAAAGAAAACGATGCGTCAGTAAAGGAACGTTACAAAAAATTACAAGAAAAAAAAAGACACAAAAATACATATGTATTCCCTTTTATTACGCTTTTATTTTTTCCGAGGCTACTCTATATTAATTGATAAAATATATTTAATAAAAATGCCTCGAACTTGCACCCCTCAATATAAAAACTCTTAACTAACCCACTCAACTACCGAACAATTTCAAAGAATTAAAAAAAACCTGAAGAATAAGAGCTAAAGCTAATCCAACAGCACACATAACCTTTTTTTAAAGGAAAAATTAATTATAAAAAAATTAAAAAAAAACCACAATAGCATAAACAGCAATTCCAATATATTTACTATCATTTAATGCAGGTACATTTACTGCTCTCGTCTCCCAAGCCAAAAAACAGCCAAATAACTAAAAAAAAATAATTAAAATATTCAAAACAAAAATTAAATAAAACCATTAATAATCCTTTACTAATAGCAAAAACAAGTTGAAAAACAACAGAATATGAAGATTCACAATGTTCTAATTCTGGTATAATTAACATATTCTCTTCTCTCTATTTTAAATAAAAATTAATTTTTTTTTTAATTTGGAAAAAAATGCTTTGATTGACAAAAAATTACCAAAAAATCTTTAATAAAAGAACGAAAATAAATCCAAGGGTTCAGAGTTATTTTTTATAGTATTTTTGAAAAAAATGGGGACAGGAAATTCCAATGTTCTAGTTTTTAAATTTTAGGGCGGCTTGGCTTTTAAATGTTCGAATCAAATAACAAAAAACTTTAAAGAACAAATAAAAAAAATCATAAGAAAAATTATTAATACTTACAAATTGTCCCCTTTCTGCCAAAGCTAATCTAAAAGGAGAGATAGTTGCCCATAAAAGAAGTACAGCACCATCCATTGCTAGAAGACTAGCAACAATTAAATAAAGTTTAGAATCACGAATAGCTTTTTTATCACGTCTAATATTCTTAAAAATAAATAAATAGATAGTATATTTAAATAAAATTTTAAAAAAAACCGTAAAAATAGAGTGCACACGCCATGTTTTACTAAACATTGACCCGAAAGCAAGAGTAAAGCCAAAACAAAGAATCCAAACTTTGGCCTTTAAAAATTAGAATTAAAAATTAAAAAATAAAACAAACATAGCAAAATTGTTCAAAACGACGAACACTGACCTTTTATAAAATTTAAAAAAAATTAAAAAAATTTTTAACCATTCTAGTATCGACAGAAAGAAGAAAAATCGTTAAATAAGCACATAAAGAACCACAAATTATCTAAATATAATTTAAAAAATTATTTTTAATAAAATTTTTAAATTAGACAAACCAAATTGTTCATATTCTGTAGAGCAAATTAAATGAAAAAAAATTTTAAAAAATAAAACAAAAAAGTTGTTTCAATTTTCAGCCCTTAGAATTCAAATTTTTTGAAAAAAAAAATGTCAATTTAAAATGTGACCATATAAAAATATTTTTATAAATAAAAAAAAACTTACTGGACTGGACATTTTAATAAATCTAATTTTTAAAAATAAAAAATTAAAATAAAATAAAAACCTATGATTTCGAAATTTCACATTAACAAAAAGAAAAATTAAAGCCAAGCAAATACCAGCAAAAGCTAACGAACACATTAATCCTAATAAAGACGAAGAAACATATTCTCTTCTACGAAGTAAAAGAGTAGAATCAGCAGGGGGAATCCAATCTAAAATATAAAACATTAAAAATTAATTGTACTGTAAAGTTAATTATAATACTTTTTCAATTGGTTGGGCAAAAAAAGAAAGAAAATATTTTTTAATAAACCAGAATTCAAAAAGTAAGGAAAAAAGTACCCAGGAATTGAAAATTAAATTGGGAAATTTTGAAGAATATTTTAAATTTTAATAATTATCTTATAATAAAAACTTTAAAAAACCTGACCAATCTCTTTGTTTAATTGAAATTTTCCTTCAGCATTGTCAAAAAAGCCAAGTAAAGAATATGAACCTTTTTAAAAATAAAAAAATAATTTAATTAATAAAAAAACCATTAATCCATTGTTTAATTTCCACAAGTCCAAGTCTTTCACCTTTATCATCAAATCGAACACGTCCACTTAATCCTTGAAAATCTGTTTTTCTCATTGAAGAAAGAAAAAGATTTTTGTTGATTTGAAATTCCTCAGAATTTTTTGAATTTTTTGTACAACTTTTGTTTAAGGCTAAGCCTAAAGCCAAAATTCCGTCATAAGCGTAAGATGAATGAGCCAAAGAATCTACCATACATTCTGTATTAGACCCGTATTCTTCTAAGCAAATATTATGAAATTCTTGAAGAATTTGGCTCGGAGTCTGTAAAAATTTGAAAAATAATTTTTATTAAAAAAAGACAAAATGTCAGTAAGAAAAATTAAAACTCAATAAATTAAATTAAACAAAAAAAAATATCTTCAAATTTTAAAATCTTTAACAAAAAAAAGTCCAAAAATTGATTATTTAATTAAATAAAAATAAAAAAACCTTTCCAACTGCCAGTATTTGTTCTTTTCCCTCCTTATTAAGAGGCCTTATAAGTGCCTGGTCTAAAGCAAAATGTCCAAAAAGTACTTGGGTCATTTCTTCCAAAGAACAATTTGTTTGAACATTTAAATGAATATTTTGCCACCAATAATTATTTAAAGTTCCATCTGAAGAAATTCTAAATCCAGGAAGTATCCAGGCAAAGTTTGCTCCATAAAGACCTAAACGGAAAGCAGCGCAAAAAACACGAATAGCCAAAGAACGGCTGAGGTCAGCAATAAATATGTGAACATCTCGTTGCTTAAAATTTAGTTTAAAAGTTAAAAAAAAAGAATTTCGAGCTAAAAAACCGGAATTCTGATCATTTAAAAATTATTAAAGAAAACCTTTAACTCATCCAATTCTGCCTCAATTGCTTCATCACTATTCTCACTACTTAAACTTGCAGTATAAACAACTTGTACACCTCCCTGTTCAAGTTTTGTAGTTAAACGTGAATGTGCAAGTGCTAAAGAAGAGTGATCACTTTGTTTTATGCTTCCAACACGTCGCCAACCATACGCTTAAATTTTTATTTGAATTAATTTTGCAAATTCTATAACGCTAATTAAATTACCTTTAATCAGTTCCTTTCGTGCTCTGTTAAAATTCAAATCCCCAGGAGCTATACGGAAGAAGCTTGGATAAAGCTGAAAATAATAAAGAATAAATTCAATAGAAAAACCTCTTTGGAGTCCGCCGTTCCAAACTTTGCATGCGTTTCAGTAAATGAAAGATGTACAATATTCCAATTCCTATTTAAAAACTTAATTAAATTTTTTTGAGAAAATTACTTTGCTGCCATTGCCACAGGTTCATTTACATCACTAAAAAGAAGGGAAATTTTACGCAATAAAAAATTTAGCACAAACGTGCAAATATCACCAAAAAGGGCAACTACATTTCTAGACTCTTGTGGGCCCATCAAGTCAAATAAAGCTTTCATACCCAAAGAAGTTTTACAAGCAGTGTCTTTAGGCGCCTAAAAATTAAAAAGGAATTTGTTGCTATAAAAAAGATAAAATTAATGTTTAAACTGACCAGTTGTAGGCAATAAGAGGCAATTATCAAAGGTGAGCTAAAAAAAAAATAATTTTTTTTAAAAAACTTTCAATAAATTCCCCCATTAATAAAAAAAAATTTCTATACTTTGCTAGTAAATGATGTAAATGGTTTAAAGCAAGTGCCAGCCATGGCTCAATTTTTTGCCGATATTGTTCAGGTAAGAGAAGTCCAATATGTAGTGGTGATAGGCAATCACCACTTTCAATTGAAAAATTCTTGTTGTTGTTACTGTTAGCGGTGATATTCTGGGCGTGGAATAAAGTAAATAAATAAATAATTAAATAAATAAAAGTTGTTAGAATTTTATCAAAAGTTGAAGGGAACATAATATAGCAAAAAAATAGATAATTTAAAAATTCTAAAAATCAGGAAAAAATATTCATGGTGAGACACAATTCCTTAAGGAGTTTGAGTCACCTAAAAAAAATTGGAAATGGCCAAATAGTCGCAAACAAAATATACTCTAACGTCCTCGTTTCTCCTTAAAATAATATTTCGAGCTGATCATTCATCGTCTAAATAAACTATCCGGAACATTTGAGTCAAAAAATAGAATCAGCTTTTTCAGCAAAAAATAATTTTCCTTTTCTTATCTGAATTGTTTTGATTGGAAAAATAACCAAAAAAGTCAATTGTTTAGTTAAGATTAATTGATATTTGGCCAAAAAAGCCCTGTGAAAGTAATAAAAATGTTTTTTTTTCGAACGACTGTCACGATATTTTAAAAGCGGAAACAATTGAAAAAGCAAATCCAAAAGAAAACTTTTCTTTTAGACAAAAAAAGCACGAGATGCCCTTTTACCTTCTCTCTTTTTTTTTCATGGGAAGATTCTCTTTTTAAAAACGAATTATAAACCTTTGAATATGTGAGAGAAAACTTCAATGCTTTTGCTTTCACTCTTTTAACAATAGTAGTTGTATTTCTTTTCTCTGCTTCTTTTCCTCGTCTTTCAGCCTCTCTGTTTTTCATACTATTTTTCTTTTCTATCTCTGCAAATTTTAGAATGTCCTTACGTGACCCAGTCCTTTGGGAATAAAATCCAAAAAAATAGGAATATAAGTGAGAAACATATAAAATAGAAAAATATTCAATTTTAATCATTTTAAAAATAAAAAAAATTCTTAAAATTTTATGCAAAAATACAATTAACAAACAATAAAAAAGTGAGTTTTTTTTCAAAAATTATCAAAAGAAAAGCAACATAAAAATATATTCTATGATAATATAAAGGAGAGAAGAGTATCATAATCACGGTAAAGTAAAACATAAGACACCGACACATTTTTGAGCAAATTCAAAGAAAATGAAAAAAGAATTGTTCGATCTCTAACCTCTATTAAAAAATTTAAAAAATCCTTATAGGGCCAAAAATTCAAATAAATAAAAGTAAAATTCAGTTAGAAACCGAAAATCTAAAAACTTTGTCAAAAAGGAAAAAAAAAATAAAAGAAAATACTTTCATTTCTTTGCAAATGTAGCAGTTGTATTGCTATGCAAACTCGCAGAACTTCTTCTTCTCTGCGATCCGGGCGAAACTGTTTTCTTATCAGGTGAACTTCGAGAATTTCTCCTTTCACTTGGAGGAAGAAAATCAGAAATTGTAGCTTAATTTTATTTTTTTTAATTTAAAGAAAAAAAAAATCATACTATCAGCACAAATACTTTCACAGCCATCCTTATCTGGTACACTTATTAAACTTTTATCTTCTGAGGATTTTTTGTTTGGATTTGTATTGAATGACATTCTTAAAAGTAAAATTAAATTTAAAAAAATTAAATTTAAAAAAACCTTTTAAATTCTTTTTTCTCAAATATTCCCTTTGAAATTGGTGCCTTTCTCTGTTGTTTATGATGCAATAATTCGCTTGGATCAAATTCTGATGCCTGTAAAGAGAATCTTCTTAAACTCTTTTTTCCTCCTTCACTAACTGATGTTGTTGTTGCATTTTGTTTTAAATTTCCAATTCCAATAGTTGGTGGTTGACTAAAACTATTTTTTCTGTTCTGTTGTTGTTTTGTTGAAGGAGGAGGAGGACTTGTTTGATGTAAATTCTTTGCCATTTGTTGTAAAGGCATTCCCAATAAGGGCATACCTAATGCTAAAACTGAAGAACCTGGCATAGAAGGAACTAAACGTTTTAAAAGTGATGAGGAAGTTGAAGGAACTGCGGGAGTTGTTGTTGTTCCTCCCCCACCTACAACTACTGGTTCCTTTGATGTACCAAATGTTGAATGTTTACCTTAAATTTTTGGTAAGTTCCTTTTATTTTCCCTAATCATATTTCAACATTCACATGCAAAATGGTCAAACAGGTGAATACTTTAAAAAATCGAACAATTAACCATTATGACCGGTGACCATTTCGTAAGTGAAGAAATGAATTAAATAGGAAAATAAAAGAAAGTGAACCAAACTTTTTTTAAATTAAAAATATAAACCTGTAGAATCATCAGAATCAGTTTCAGCAGAGTCTAAATTAGTTCCAGTAGAAACAAATGTTGTTCGATTTTGTTGTTTTCTCCTTTCTTTATGATGGTCATCATCATCATCTCCATGAATTGAATTTGTTCTAGGCAAAAGTTGTTTTAATTGAACAGGCCTTAATTCAGGTAATAATTGTTGTTTTTGTTCTTTTATAGGTTCTATTGGTTGAAGTAAAGGCCTTAATTGAGGACTTTGTCTTTGTATTGTGGTAGAAGACTCGACAAGTCCTTTTTCAAGTTGTTTTGTCTAAAAAACCAAAGTTAAAGAAAATTCTGATGAAAAATTCTTCAATAATTCTGATTTATCAGAATTTAACTACATTACAACTAAAAAATAAATTTAACCTTGCTTACATCGTTTGCTAATTTACTACTCATTAATCCTTCAGTCATTCTATTCTCTACTAATTGAAGTCGATTTACCAAATTTTGAACTTGTTCTAATAACTAAAAATAAAAAATAATTTTAATTTTTTTAAAATATAATTTATTATACTTCTCTATTAGAATTTAATAATTGATGTGTTTTTGATTGTGCTTCAAGTCTAGCAGTTGTTTCAGAATTTAATTGATCTCTAAGTAATTGAACTTGGCAAGCAGCAACTTGTGCCTGTTGTTGAGCTTGTTCAAGCTGTGCTCTAACTAATTGTCTCTGAGCATCATTCTGTGCTGGAGAAGAAAGGTCATTAACTAAAAGTGTTGTATTTGCATCTGAAGATGTACTAGGAAGAGAAGCTGTTGCTGCTGCTGTTGGAATTTGTAATGTAGCATAAGGGCTGAGAAGGAGGGGTGAATGAATAGATACTGTTGTAGGGGAAACCATCTAAAAATTGAAAAAAAAATATTCTATTTTGTAAGTGAAATTTGTAAGGATCGTTAAACGTGAATAAATGACAATCAACGTTCAGCACTGAAATGGCCGTAAATCTAAAAATTTTCCTAAACTTTTTTAGAAACAAGGGGACAATTAGTAAGTTTAAAAATTATTACAGAATAAAGAGAAGAAAGTTGTTGTTGTTGCTGCTGTTGTTGATTTATTTGTTGTTGCCCTCCTAAAAATTGAGTAGAAGTTGAAGCGGCAGTTGGAAGAAAAGTTTGAGGAGGAGGAATGTTGCCAACAGGATTTTGAAAAAGAGGTGAAGGATTTAATTGCTGCATTGGAATGTTCCATAAATTGGAAGGAAGTTGAGGGAGAGGATATGAAGTTGCAGCAATTTGAGGAGAGTTGATAGAAGCAACACAAGTTGGGGGTTGTTGTTGAGGCATTGCAACTGCATGAAATGCTAATGAAGGGGATGAGGAGGCCCCACTAAATTTAAATAAATAAATTTTAAATCAAATAATTTAATTAATTAAAAATTAAAATACCTATTCCTTGCAGCACTACTATTAATTATTGCAGCAACATTAGCAGGAATGACATTTGAAGGCATTTGACTATAATCTACAAATGCTTTAACCGGTGAAGTTCTTTCATATATAATTGATTGTCTAGGAGCAAATGAAGATGTTGAAGGGCCGGGAAGGTCCAAATTGTCTTTAAAAGATTATATTAAAGGTCCAATAAATTCAAAAAAAACCTGTAGTTGACTCAGATCCTTCTCTTTCATTATCATGTTCCTCAATGTCATCATCCTCTTCATCTTCTTCCTCAACAGTCATTCGCTTTGGTACGAACTAAAATTTTAAATATTATGAGACTCTAATGTTCCTTTTCTACTTACAATGGAATGCCTTTTTTGTTGCCCACTTTTAGGTGAAGTATGCGACGGGGATTCTTTTGTTCTCCTTTCAATTGGATGTTGTTGCTGTTCATCACTTTCTGTGCCTATACTGCTTTTTTTTCTTGAACTTGAACCAGCAAAAGCAGTGTCAATTGCCCGTTCTTCTTCAAGTAGTTGTCGTTCTCTATTTTGTTCCTGGCTTAGACGGTTGCACAACTAGAAAATTAATTTGTTTAAATTTATTTTTATAAATTTAAAAAATACCTCAAAAGCTTGTCCCACTGTGCGAACAACGGCCATTGCTTGATCCTAAAAGTAAAGGGAAATTTTTAGGTAAATAAAGAAAGGTCTTTAAAATTTAAAAAATCCCCAAAAATAACCTCTAAATGCTCCTCTACAATTCTTGAGGATGAAGGTTGTTGACCACTACCTTCCACATTTGGCCAACGTGGAAATTTTATTTTAATGGGTTCAGGAGGTTTCTGGCCAGGTTTGGCCATAAGACGGAGATAATAAAATTGCTGCTCTGAGGAAATTGCCCCAGGAGGTAAAGAAATGGCAGAAGAACAGCTTTGACCCGTTTTCTTTTTTGATAATGATGCCGTGCCGCCGGGGTACATTTCCCGGTCCCGGCTGGGAGGTTTGGACATGATGTCGCCAGTTTTAATGATTGGCACACAAAAGAGAAGAAAAAGAGGAAGAAAAAAACAAGAAAAAACAAAAAAAGGTTGTTAGGTGGCAGCACAGAAAATATAAAAGGTAATAATATAAAAGGAAGAAAAAAGGAAGGAAAGAATCGATCAAGAGATTTTAAAAAGATTTTCTTGTTTGCAGCTGCTAAAAAAAACAGAAAAAAAAGTCCAACCTTTTTTACTACTTACTATTTCTTTTTTAACGGGAAAAGTTAAGTTATACTTTTAGGAAAAGAACATTTGTTTCTTCCCTTTTTTTTTAATATTAAAAAGTGTAGATAAAAAAAAAAGATATTGTCGATCACCCTTACATCCAAACTAAAACTTCAATAAGCAGACAGAAATAATAAAAGAAGAGATTGAGACGTCAATATATATTGGCCATTTATTTTTTTTTTGAAAATGGAAAGAAAATATACTCTAATGCTCCTAAGTATTTAATTTACTAAAGGTAAAGTGAGACTCAAATAATCTCTTTTTAAATTAATTTTTAATCTAAACATCTAACACATGTCAGACACCAATAAAACATTTAAACATCTTTAACGCAAACATTAAAACAGTACTAGACCTGAAAAGTCTAAAAACATTATCTATCATTGTTTGTATCTTTCTATCACCTAGAAACAACAAAAACACTCTAACAGAAAACATTGTCTAACATTTAAAATTTTCTCTTTTCTAAACAACATGTCTAAAAAAAACTTTTTTTCTTTTCCTATTAAAGTGCTATTTTCCTTACGTCATAGACTAATCAAAACATTGTTTAAATAAAAATTGAAGTTTACACGTCTAGAATTAAATTTAAAATAAATTGATGGGGATATCACTTTTTTTTCTTTTTAAACTTTTAAAACGTGAACTTTTCCCTTTAAAAAGAAGAAAATGACGAAATAAAGTACGTAGATTTTATGAACTTTAATGAGGATTGACGTTTTTAATTAAATTTAGATGACGCAAATAAAAAAAGGATTTAAGGTAGAAAATTTAATTGGTTAATTAATTCAATGAAAAATGACGTCATTAAAGACCAATGTCAACAAAAATAAAAAAAACTAACTTTGTCTGGACATTTGAAGACATTACATTTGAAGGAATTAGAAGCCCCATCCCTTGCTACATAACAAAAAATTTGGAGATCGTAAGAGTCATGTGCAACATAGAAAACCCTTAAAATAAAATTTTTAATAATTTAAAAAAATAATTAAAAATACCGGTACATTGGATGTGACATTACCAACCTTAAAAATAAAAAGTTTTAAAAATTGGAGAAGTCAACGAGAGAATTTAAGAGGAAGTCAAAAAATATATTAGCATTCTTTGGAAATTTAAAAAATTAGAAAATTTTATTTCACATTTTTAATGTAACAAAATTATTTATTTGGTTCAGTTTTGTAAACTTATATTAATAAATTTTAATGAAATTTCAAGGACCGTCAAAAACTTAAATATTTATAAAAATTTTAAAATAATTAAATTCCCACTTTAATGAAATTTTTCTGTAATAAAATTTTAAAAAAAACCATAGGAAAGAAAACTAAACAAAAACAAAAGACGCAAAGAAATCTCAGGAAAAATAAACCAAGAAATCTTAATTTAAAAAAATTAACAAACATTTTGCTTTCATCCATATATTTTTGTTTTTTCCTTTTACGTTGTAGAACAACTTTTACACCATCAACGGAAACACTTTACAAGAAAAAATTGAAAAGAATTAATTTAAAAAAAACATACACAATGTCAACAGGTCTTTTCTTTATATTCCTCGCCTTAAATTCGTATCTAACTCTACGCATTGCTGCAAGAATTTCAAAACGAGCTCCAGGCCGAGAACTTCCCATCTCCATACTGCCAATGTACTTAAATAAATAAAAAAGTTATTTAATCTTAAAAATTGTGCTAAAAAATGAGACAAAATTATAAAAAAAAACCTTTGCTTCAAAATGGATTCCATGTTGTAGCGCAATCTAAATTTAAATAAATAAGTATAAGAAAGAATTAAAAAGAGGAGAAAAGCAAATTAAATAAAAAATGGGCAATTAAATTGCGCGAAATTCTGCATAGATATTATTAATTTTTTAAAATTTGTAATATTTTGGATCATTAATTCAAAAAATTTAACGTAAAAATAGCAAATTTTTGTATAATTTTTATTATTTTTTGATTGTAAAACTAAAGACTTTATAATTCTTAGGAATATTAGGGTGACAGTTTGAACACCTCCAAAAAATTAAAAACTTATAGCTGCTAAATTAGTAAAATAAAATCATTGCCTTCTTAAAATGCCCTAAAGAACAACTTAGTAAGAGAAATCTTTAAAAAATCTTCTTTAAAACTAACCTCACTTCCAACGGGCATTCCCCTCTCAGGACTAGCTTCATTTTGATTGGATGGAGAAATGGGCATCTCCTCTTCCTAAAACAAGCCTCTCTTTGTTTAATTATTATAGTTAATTATAGCCATAAATTAATAATTTACATTAGAAAAGAAAAATTAATTCCTTTTTATTCTCTCCAAAAGGGAGGGAATTTTGAGGAAATTTTTTTAAAAAAATCTAAAAAAAAAATTTTAAAAATTCTTGCAATTTTTAAATTTAATTAATTAGTAAAAGCAAAAAAAAAAAAAGAGAAGGAAAAAATTGCCTATTTGTTGCTCAATTATAATATTAAAAGCGCTTAACAACAAAACAAAAAAGTTTTATTAGCCGGAAAAGAGAAAAAGAAAAAAGAAAGAAAAAGTGCCTTTTATACCCTTAAAACATTTTTTATTTTCCCAAATAGAAAAAAGGAAGAAAAAAAAAATAGATTAAAAGAAGCAGGAGGGGGTAGATCAATATTAGTGCTAATAAGTGTATTTGATATAGCTCTTAAAGTGTGTGTCATTTGTTTCACAGCCTTTTTAATTGAGAGACGATTTTTTTTTAAAGTGTTTAAATAGGGAAGAAAGTCTCAACTCTTTTAAATTGATTTTCTGGAAATAAATCAAACAAAAAAAAAAAAAAGAAAATGTCCGAACAAAATGTAATTAAATATTTTGGCATTATGTTTTTTATTGAAAGGACATTTGAGTACCAAAGAAAATTAACTACAAAATAAACTTGTTATGGCTAAAAACCTGCTGTTTAGCACCTGAAATTAACAAACTGATAAAAATAAAGTTTCTCAATTATTTATTTTTGTGGTTTCTTAAGTAAATTATATCAAATTTATCAATTCTTTGGTTTTTTATTTTCTTTTTCCTCCTTTATTGCATTCGTTAAATCTCCAATAAAAGTACTTTCTTTACCAACACCTCCGTGAAGTGTATGTTTGCCTGCTTGAATATCTGTATTTGCATTCAATCCTTCTTTGCCGCCTCCAAATGTTGAATTTGTCCCAAATTTTTTCCCATCTACTAGAACACCTCCTCCAGCTAAAAATTTAAATTTGGTTTGAGACTCTAATGTCAACATTTATTTTTAAAATAACGAACAACGGCTTATTTGAGTCCTTATTTTTAAAAATTAAATTCTCACTTTGTACTTGAGCAGTTCCATTTTTGTTTTTACTAAATTGTAAATTTGATTCAGCTCCACTTCCTGCTATATTTACATTTGACCCAATTCCAAATTGAGTCTCACCTTCCGGAGTTTTAGTAAAATTTATTTCACCAAAAGGTATTGGAATTCTGAAGCCATATACTAAACATAAAATTTCAAATTTGTTCCAGGTCTTTAAAATATTAAAATAAAATATTTACCAGAGACAGTAAATAAAAATAAAATAAATAATAATAATTTCATATTTATTTTAAATAGAAATGAACGATTATTTATTTAAGAATGAATAAAAAGAGAGGGAATAAATAAAACTCTTAAAAGGAAATGAATGAATGACCTTTTTCTTTTTATTTGACCTTTTTCCCAACGAATTATGATTTATTCTTTTTAAAGTATAAAGAAAATAAAGCGTGGGGCGACATTTGCGGACTGGACATTTGCGGATCCGACATTTGCGGACCCGACACATGCGGACCCGACACATGCGGACCCGACTTTTGCGGACGACATTTGCGGACGGGAGTATATTTAAAAAACATGTTAATTCGGGATTTTAGCGGGATGATTTTATCTTTAAAGGGGTTGAATATATATAATATAGCCATTGATATAATTTTGTCCTTAATCCTTCTTAATACAGTGCCATATGATCAAGAAAAAATAAATAAACTTAAAGAATTAAAAATTTAAAGGAATTGATGTTTAGTTGCGGGAAGAACTCGAGACCGTAGACCCCAAAAGTAAGAAGTTACGTAAAATGTTCTCATTGAGTCAAATGGCATCATGTATATATGTTTTAATCCCCAAAAATCCCGAATTACCAGTTTTTTTTAAAAATACCCCTTCGTCCGCAAATGTCGGGTCCGCAACTGTCGTCCGCAATTGTCGTCCGCAAATGTCCCGTCCGCAATTGTCGTCCGCATATGTCGGGTCCGCAAATGTCCCGTCCGCAAATGTCGGGTAGCCAAATAAAGTTCTCTTCTCAAAATAAAGATAAGAAAAAATATAATTCTTTATTTACTTAACCAAAATTATTAAAAAATTTCCCTATTTAATTTAAATAAATATACTACTGTCTTCTGTTTTCCGTTCTTTTAATTATTATTTTTAACAAATTCAATTGATTCACTATTAATACAATAACGTTCCCCTCCTTCATTTTGTGGGCCATCATCTAAATTTTTAATTAAAGATATAATTTTAATTAAAAATAAATAATACCAAAAACATGTCCCAAATGTGCATTACAAACAGAGCTTTAATTAAATTAAAAATAATCACCATTAAAAAATAAAAACTTTAATTACCATCTAACTTCTGTTCTTGTCCTTCCAAAAGAATGATCAGGTAATCGAATAATGTTTTTATCCTTGTCAATTGATTTGGTAAATGCTGGCCAACTAAAATAAATAAATATTTATTCAATAACTCCAATTTGTCACTTTGAGAAAAATTGACATTTCGTCATCTCAACAGTAAAAGGACACATCGCCAATAACAATTTTGTCAGAGTAATTAAACGAATTTTCCCATTAAATTTCCCCTGATTAAAAAAATAAAAAGCAACTAACCCACAGCCAGAATTGTACTTATTCTCTGATACAAACAAGTCTGTTCCACAACAAATACAGACATATTTCCCGCCAGAAATAAAATGTTTATCAAACTTCCCAGAAAATGCAGGTTCTCTAAAAATTAATTTTAAAAAAACCTTGGAAAATTTTCTCTTACGTTCCAGCTTTCCTAGTAATTTCAAACTGTTCAGGAGACAAAACTTTTTTCCATTCTTCTTCTGTCACTTGTTTTGGATCTTTATTTAGACCGAGTTTTTCAAATGCTGATTTTGTTGACATTAAACCTTTAAAATTGAAAAAAAGTAATATTAAAAATATAAATTAACGTTTAGAGACGAGAGAAAAATAATTTGTTATTTTCATTCAATTCTAAAAAATAATTAATAATTTAAAGGTCCAACCCATATGGTCAACAACGTGATGATCAACACAAAAATACTTGAATAATCTTACCAATAAAGTGTTGACCGTTTATTTCGTCAAAAATGATAAGAAATGAAGGAAAAAAGGTAAAAAGTCAATAAAATAGAACTTTAAAAGCATCGAAATAATAAAAAAATAAAAAATTTATACGCATTTATTTAAATAAAGCTAAATTAAAAGCCTTAAAATGAATTTAAAAAATGGGAAAAAATTAAAATACATAAACACGTTGAATATCATCTAAAGAATAAACCGTTAAAGTCCTTGGACAAACGAATTCATTGTTTTTTGCCAATTTACGCATTGATCTTTCCCCGTAAACATGACCTACATATAAAAAAATTTTCTTTTTTAAATTATTGAAAATTCTAAAAACCGTTTGGAAGCATCATTGGACGATTATCTTCTCCCTGAAAATAAAAAAAAACGATTTTTAAATAAATTTTTTTTTAAATATACATCAAAAGGTTCTCCACTAATAGCACAAAAAAGCCTTGAATTAGACAAATGCGTGTATGGAAGACCTTCAGAAAGAGCAAAAACACTGCTACAAACAATACATTTAGAATTTGCATCTTTTTTACATTGAGGTGTTTTGTGGACAGCAATTCCAGCTTTTTAATAAAAAATAAATTGTAAAGTTTAAAAAAACCTTGAAGACAAGCACTAAACGGAGATTGAGTACAAAATTTATAAATTCGATCGTTTTCAATTTTAAAAAGTTGAATTAATGTAGAATAGCGCTCATCGCTGAGAAGAGGTTGATGTTCTGAACGACTTGAATCTTTGCCCAAAGCAATTAGTCCCATCAACTAAAATTTTAAAAAATAATTTTTTAAACTAATGGACAAAACAAAAAATTTTTGTGGAAGACGGGAAAATTTTAAAATTTTTTTGAGTTTATTTACCTTCCAAAAATGAAAAGGACTATTAAAAACTTTTAATAAATTTTAAAAAAATTAATTTTCTTTACATGAAGAAGATTTGTGTTTGTCATCCATTGTACTCCGTGAAGATCAGTTTTGCTACTAAAAATAATTTTTTTTTAAAATTATAACAAAAAAGTAACCCAAAAAATGACTGTACATATTTGAGTGATTCAGCTATCTTTCCACTTTTTACAAGCTCAACACAATGTTGAATGCGTACCTCCGTCTCTAAACTACTCCCAATTCGATGAAGCCTTGATCTATTGTCACGTACCCAATTTAGGCAAAGAGACAAGTCTTTATTACGAAGAGATTCTTCTACCTAAGAAATCTTTTAATAAATTTAATAATTTTTAACCTGTCTGGCCACGTGATAAACACCCTTTTGTGATTGAATATCTAATCCAACATAATCTGCAAGCATTTGAGCTGTTTCAAAATAACCAATTCTAAGTAAATGTTCAACAATAAAACGATTAAGTCGTTGATCGTAAAAAGATTTTCGGACTGTTGAGTCGCTGCTGCCTGCCTTTATTTAATAATTAGAAAACAATTTTAAACATGTAGAAAACCTGTTTAAGCATTTCAACCTGTCTATCCAAATCTTGACCAGCCTCAATTTCTTCTCGTAATTTTTGACTTATATCGTCTTTGAACTGTGTCACCAGTTGGTTTAATTTACTAATATTATTGGATACCTTAAAATAATTAAAATAAAATAAAGAACGCTTCCAATAAATATTTTTATCAACTAAACATTTTTTAAAAATAAACCTCATTAAGTGAAATCGGCTGAGCCCGACCCTGCAATTTTTGCTCTAGGATTTCAAATTCTTTTTGAAAATGAAAAATGCATTGGTCAATAATGCGTTGACTACAACGAAACTTCTTATTCATTAATTCATAAGGTATCTAAACAACAAAAAATAAAAGAATTTTTACCTAAATTAAAAATACCTTAAGTGTCCCAAATTCTAAACAGTTTAATTCACTGAAGTTTGTAAGCGATTTGCCTGCCATTTAACTAAATAAAATAATTAAAAAAAACAAAATCATTCAATAAAAAAAAAATATTTATTTTATATTTTATTAGTTGACATTTTGAAGTTTATTATTTCAAAACGTCAAAACGCCACTAAAGATTTTTTAATTTGCTTAAATTAATCTAACTATCAATTAGAGAGATTTTTATCTTAAAATGATACATTTAAAGGATCAATTAATCAGCGAATGGTAGAAAAAAAATAAAATAATTGTATTTAATCCAATTTAAGCTAAACCAGTCGTTTTTCGCTGTCATCAATAAATATATACTTGCTTTTTTATCCTTCCATTTCCATTTTACTTTTTTTTTCGCGAGAGTTAACGTTAACCCTCCATTCTTTTATCTTTATTTTAAAGATGAAAGTTATATCAGTGCTTATATTTTGTAAGTAAAAATATTTTTGTAATTTTGTTTTTTAAGTTTTGGTCTTTGTTTTCAATCATTCTCGTCATTTGGATAAACGACAGACTTTTCATTACCCAGAAGAATTGAGACCTTATGCTCAAAACTATCATGGCGGTACTCGTATTATACAAGGAACATTAGGACGTTTTGCACCACAGGATTGGCCTGGATGGTAATTTTTCATTTTTATTATTTTGAGTGGTCGGCTCAGTGCAACTGGCTTCAAGGTTTTTTAATACTATTTTAGTTAATGAAAAACAGAAAATTTTGCTTTAGAATGAGAAATTTTTTAAAAGTTTTATAGGCAAATAAAAAAAAGGTATAGACCCTAAATTAAATTTGCGTGCTGAACTGACCATCTTTCCTTATTATTTTTTTCAATAAAGGTATACACGTACAATCTTCAAATGGAACGGTGAAAGTAGAATGAGTCCTTATACAACAAATGATGTTCACTATCAGGGCTGGAGACTTCAACGGAACAACGATGGATAATTAATTTAATTTTTAAAAGAAAATTAATAATTTATTTGTATTAAATTGAAATAAAATTTAAATTAAAATTTGTTTATATTCAATTTATGGCATTTAAATGTCCAATATGTTTTTCATTTTAATCTGAAAATATTTTAAAATTAACTTTCCTTAAAAAAGTAAAAATGGAATTAAACTACATATTTTATTTGATATTTAGAAGTTTCATTCCAATCAAATATCTTTTTTTCTTTGTCAGGTGGCTTTTTTGTATAAGCGAATTATTTTCCTTCATTTTTTGTCTTTTTTTTTAATTATTTAGGTAACCCAAAAGATCACCGATAGCGATATCAATCAGAACACTTGAGTCTTATTATTTCCTTTTTGAGCTTTAAGATTCTAGTCGTTATTAAGTTTTAGCTCGTAAAATGTCGTGTCACATTTCAGACTCTAATAAACCCAACAGAAAAATGAGGGAAAGATAATAGCCATTCCACTTTTTTAAGCTTCTTTCAATAAGAAGAGAATGTCCGAAGAAATTCTTTTTTTTTTTTAATCAAACATATGGGGGTGTGAGAGTGATTTTTGTCAATTTTATATTTTATAAAATATTTATTTAATTTTTTAGAAGAAGAAAAATTAAAAATGATTGAAGCTGTAAGATGTCGTCTAGGTGGAAAGGTTTTTTTAATTTAATTTTTTTAATTTTTATTATTTTTTTAGATACCCAAATCGGAAATCGAGGTTAGAAGTTTATAAGTAAAACTTTGTGTTTTGGTTTATTAAAGTCGGGTAGTTGACTTTTGAAATTTACAAAAGCTGTTTTTATTTTGAAGAATATTTTATTTATATATTTATTTTAATTTTTTCAGTTCAGCTTTTTGCCTAATACTAAACGACACTTTAGAGAAAGCCGAGAATGGAGACGAAAAAGAGGAAGAATAATTGCAAAAATAAGAGCTTTAGGAAGGTTTCAATTGGCTTTTTTACTTTCTAGAATGCCGGTATATTTTTTTCAAAATTAAATTTTAGAAGGAAAAGATTAAGTATTAAAAAGTAACAGGAAAAAAGGGGGGTTAATCAAATAGGAGGTTTTTTGATTACGCAAATTTATTCTTTTGAACTTGACTATGATTGTTGTTTTTTGGTCTGTTTTGACTCCAATTTCACTTAAATTTTATTCTTTATTTGTTCTTAAGTCAATGAGTTCAAAAGTAGAAAGAACACTTTAAATTTATTTTTTATAATTTAAAGAGAGAAAAGCAAAATAGTGTGTAAAAATAAGAGAGCATACTCTTTTTTCTATTTTTAAGTTTTTTTAAAAAATAAATATATTTTTTGTTTATTGCAAATTGTTTACAAAATTTTAAAAATAGAAAGAATATATCTGTCATTTTCTTTTGTCATTAATTATTTTTCTAATTTTCTTTTAAAATTTCTGACTTATCACATCTTTTCCTAAAGGATTTCCTATTAGGGAAAAATAAAGAAATTGAAATATTTTAATGATTGGGACTTGTTCAATTGTCAAAATAAAAATAAAATTAAGAATTTTAGGGTGGGATATCTTAGAGATTATTGCTTGTTTGGCATGGGATAAGTCAGAGGTTTTCTTTAAAATTCTTATTTTTTAGTTTAAATGGTTAAAATGTTTGTTTTATCACTTTCTGATTATCATAAAAAACCAAAATTCAAAGAAAAATATTTTGTTTCTAATCAAAAATCAGTAAATCAGGACAATTTTCTTCAATTGAGACGTAATACAACAAGAAGATCTTCAATTAAAAAGCCTAGAGTTGGAAGTGAAAGGTTAAAAAATGTGGAGAAATGTGAGGAAAAGGATTTAAAAGAACGAGTAAGCAGGTTTATTTTTTAAAATTAAATTTAGAATCTGGGGTTTGGAGATTTTCTGTTAAAATAATGCAGGGAAATTAGTTAAGGCTGAAATTCTTATTATATTTTTTGTGGTCGAGTGGTAGTGTTTTTTGATTATTTACTAATAATAGGGTAGGTTCGATGCCATTTCCCATCTCTTATTTTTCCTTTAATTCAAAATGTTATTAGAAAACCTTCTCTTTTAATCATTTAAAATATTTATTTCTTTTATTTAATCGATTAACAATAAATATTTTTATTTTCTTTTTACCCTTTCCCCTGAAAATCGTTAAAAAGCTTTTATTAACAGTTGTATGGCATCCATCACTTTTAAAAGCTTTAAGTCTATTAAATCGTTGTTTTCTTCCTTGTTTTTATTTTTTTTTTCATTTAAAATTTCTATATAAAAAAAGTGTTCTTCCATAAAAAAATCTTCTATAAAAAGCCTTTAAAAGAATAATGGCTGTATCAACACAAGATTTATTTGAAATGAGTAAAAAATTAACTGTTAAATTAACAAATACTGAATCTGATGAAATTCGAAATAAAATACAAAGAAGAAGAGATAAAGGAATAAGAGGAGGAGGTGGAGGAGGAATTATTTTAGAAAATAATGAAAATGAATTAAACTATACAACAAATAATACTGTAATAAATGAAGCTTCTGCGGGAGGAGGATGGATAAGGACAGGAGCTGTTGAACTTATACCTGAAGAAGTTTTTAAATATTTAATTTATGACATTTCTCTTTTCTAAAAATAATTATATTTTCCATTTCTTTTCTTAGAAAGTAATTTTATATTAAAAAATTGACAAAAGAATTTATTGTAAAAGGTTAAATTTGCGTGGTTTATTTGGCAAATTAATAATTTATATTAATAAAAAAAATTGAAATTCTTTTTTTCAGTGCATCGATAAATTACCGGATCGTGTTCTTCAACTAATATTCTCTTATCTTCCAACAGGTCAAATGCTTAACGCAAGCAGAGTTTGTAGAAAATGGAAAGCAATAATTGAAAGTCCTTCTTTGTGGAGAAATATTTCTTTTAGGTTTTTTAAATTTAACAATATTTTAAATAATTTTTTAGAGTTGCTCATGGCGGGATTCAAGTAAATTTTTCTTTTAAAAAATGTCCTTTATTTTATTGACCATTTTTTCATTGACCATTTTGTCTTCTTTTTTCTAGCGATCAACGTTTCTTACCAGACTTGACATTCTTCAATTAATTTCTTTCTTTTTTAGGTAACTAATTTGGACCATTTTACCCAATTAATACCTATTCGGTTTACTGAACTTCGTTCTTGTGAATTAGCAACAGATTTAATCACTCCAAATGTTTTTTTATATAAATTTTTTAATTCTATTTAAATTAAAGGTTCTTCACGAATTTGCCAATCGATGTCCAAAACTTCAATATTTGACTTTAGACTTTTCTACAGCAATGCAATTACATGACTTTAATGATCTTCAATCATTTCCAAGTCGACTGCGTTCTTTGACTATTTGTTTAAGTGAAAATATATTTCTTGAAGGTTTAATTTTTTGTAAATAAGGGCATTTGGGGGAGAACTTAAAACAATGAAAAGCTTGAAAATTAAGACAGTAATAGATGGGCTACTTTTACTTTTCTTTTATTCTCACCTCTTTTTCAGGGTTTTTGAGAAAGGTTTACACATTCATTTCTAGCGTTGAAATTCTACATATTATTGGTTTATTTTCTCTCTATTTTTTTTATCTCTTTTTAATAAAAAGGGACTTATGAAAAGGTGGAGGATGAAGAGGAAGAAGTTTACGAAACGGTAAAAATGAGAATAAATTTTAAATAATTATTTTTTAAGGTTAATTTATTCAAACTAAAGCAATATTTGCCTAATCTGACAGTGGTTAATTTTTTTTATTAATTTGAAAAATTATTTTTTAATTTTTTAGGTCAATCTTTGGGGAGTATGTTCTTTTGAAGATTGTTTAAAAATCTCGTTCTTAGGTTCCTTTTATTACTGATGACCATGTAGATGCTTTATCTTCAAATTGTGCACGACTACAATGTCTTTGCATTAATTATTGTACTAAAGTGACAGGTTATTTTTTAATTTAACTTTTTTGGGAATAAACTGATCCTTTTTAACTTAACGTATGATTTCATAAACTTGTCCTTTTTATTAGAATATTTTTAAGGTTCTTGTCTTCGTTTAGTACTTCAAAGATGTCGAAGACTTACAACACTTTTATTGGCATATACTAGTATATTTAATTTAACAATTAATTTATTAAAAAATTAAAGCATTGGATGACAGTATAATTCAACAATTGGAATGGGAGAAAACGCGAATAGAAGAATTGGACATTAGAGCAACTGAATTAAGTACAGAAACACTTATTTCCTTGTTAACAAGACTTTTACATTTGCGATGTTTGTTTAAATTATAATTTTTAAAATCAGCAGAATTTCTTATTATTCTTTATTATTAAAGGGTTAGACGCTAGCTGGCTTGAAAACTTTACTGATCAAGTTCTCGATAGTTTAATGGAGTCAAATACAATAAATAATATAGAATATCTATCGTTGGATACCTGTGATTCTCTTACTGAGTTTGCCTTGACTGAATTAGTTGCTCGTCATGGTCATCAATTTAAAGCATTAAATTTGGGTGGACATGGGTAATTATTAACAAAAGTTTTTTCAGAATTTTTTAAAAAATTAATTTTTTAAAGTAAATTACTTGAATATTTTTGGATGAATTCAATTACTCGTTTAAATAATATTTGTGTACTGGTGATGGGTGTAGCTGAAGATTGTTGTCCTAAGGTAACAGCAAAAATTCATATTGATCAGGTTTATTAAATTTTAAATTTTTTTTATTTATTTTTTAAAAGTTTATTGATTGTATAGCACAAAATTGCCCAGTTTTAACACGACTAGAAATTCGTTGGGATGATGGTACTTTAAGGTTTTCAGATAAATCAAGGTTTATAAATATTTTAATTAATTCTGATTTTAATGCTGAGATTTTGGTTAAAAAATGTTTAAATTTTGTTCTGATACAGAATTTTAAAAATCAGAATTTTTTGTTTAAAAAATCAGAATTTTCCTTTTTTTTTTAAGTAAATTCATTGATGTTCTTCGAATGAAATGTCCAAAATTACATTCTATTGTATTAAGTGATGGACAATATTATGAATTAGTTAGATCAAATTTTGAAAGAGCGGATAGAATGTCAGTTGTCAGAACAACAGAAATGTGTAGAACAGGAATTCTTCAATGCTCAAACTTTTATAGTCAATTATTATTTAATTAATTTTTTAGATTAATTTATAAAATTAGATACATATTTTTAAATAAATATGTAAGACTCATTTTTAGCAATTTTCAGTGATAAAAAAAAAGATTCGACTTTTTTAATATTCCTTAAAAATTCTTTTTATCACAACAATTTGCCCACAAAAAATCTTGAGGCAATAGAAATTAGTATAAAAAGAAAAGGAAAATTAAAACCAATATTTTTATTCAAAAATTATCAACAACATCTGAGATTTTTAACTAACAACCCAGCAAAAAAATTAGAATTTTAAAAGTAAAAGACAAAAATCAAAAAAATTCTAATTTTCCAAAAAAAAAAAATAATTTCCAATAATTTATCACCAACCATTCACCACCAATACAATCACTTATATCTACAAAACGTCTTCGACAATTCGGTTAAGTTGTTCTTCCAAAACTAAAAGAAAATAAATTAATTCGGATGAAAATTTTCTATTTTATTTACCAATTCCAACTCTATACCAATTGCCTTTTGAGTTCTTAGTCCATTTGTTCGAAAGAGTTTTCTCACAGATTGAAAAAAGCTCATACAAACAAGTCCTCTTATCTCGAAAATTTGTTTTCAGCTAAAAATGTTTAATTTTATTTAAAAGAGTAAAATTTTGGTTAAATAAAAATAAAGCTTAATTATTGTATATTTTATTTTTCCACATATAAAAACTAAATTATATAAAATGCTAAACAAAAACTACACCTGCTCAACATCCAGAAAATCACATCTAGTCCAGTTCTTAGAGGTAATCTTCTGAATAAAAAAATGTTAATTAAAATTATTTTAATTCAAAATTTATTGAAAATTAAATTTTTAATTGCCAAAAAATAACTAAAAAGTTTATTAATAGTAATATTTACTTTATTAAGCTCGGTGTAGTCCAAATCTAGTGCAGAAACACCTTTTAATCCAACAAAGAGATCTTAAAAAATTTATAAATAAAAATTAATATTTTAAAGTTACTATCAAACGTAGAAACAACCACGATTAATTTTTCCATACTCAAGTTATTTTCTGCCCCTTCCAAGATGGTCAATTTACTAATGATTAATTGGTAAGTCCCGAGAACTTCGAGCTTTGTCTAAATAATATTTATATTCTTTAATTTTAGAGAAATGATTAAATTTTAAAACAATTCTTTTAATATAGCTGTCAGATTTGTCTCTCTTTATTTATGTTCATTTATGTCTTTCTCTCTTTTCGCTCTCTAACCAAATCATAAAAAAGTAATAAAAATAATTGTTACTTTTCCTGAATATTTTCCGGATTGATAGGAAGAAAGAGAGAGTATATATACAAAAGAGAGAAAAGAGAAAGTAAGAAAGATATAAAAGTACATGTCCGAACGTTTTTAAAACTCACTTTAATTGCATGAAAAAACAATTTTTGATGAAATTTGATTAGGAGAATATCAAAAAATTTTGATATTCTAATTTTTGACCATTTTAAATCAAAAGGTATAAAATTAAGTAAATCAAAAAATAATTCTCTAGACAAAATTTTGGACATTTTTTCATTCCTTGGGTGCGCAATAAATGCTAGGAAATGTTTATAAAAGCTAAACAATTCAACCCTCCCTCCATAATATTTTTAAACAAAGGAGGGGAAATTACTAGTAGCAAATTAAGATTTAGAGAACAGAAAAAAAGAAAATACTTTGCAATAAAAATGGGCACACCTATAAATCAAATAATTGTGCCCCAGAAAGAGTTAAGGAGAAGAGGGAAAAAGAGAAAATAATTATATAAAAATTTAATCTTTGTAAAAATAAAACTCTTTTAAACTCACGTTGTTGTCTTTAGAAGTAGAAGCCATAACAAAAAAGCTGGAAAATTGAAATTTAATGTTCTGTCAAAGGCTTAAAATTGAAATATTTGAAAATTTTTGAGGTGAGAAATTCAATTGGAAAATTAAAAATTGTTTATTTTGTTTAGAAATTATAAGAATAATTAATATTGAAAAGCATAAATTAAAAGTGAATTATAAATAAAAAAAGGAAAATCAATTAATTGGTAAAAGAACTTTAAGTAAAAATGTTAATATTTGGGAACTCCATTTCCAAATAAAAATTATTTGAAAAATGGAAGCCAATAATAAATAAACAAAAACAACTAAATGAATAGAAATGCAAAAAATCTTTTCATTTTATAGTCAGTGATAAGAGTAAATACTCTTTGTTTGAGTTACTTTTTACCGCAAAGTATACGGTAAGCTAATTCAAATTTACTTTAACGACCTTTGCTTTACTATTTAGCTTTTCTCTCTCATTAGAGCAGAAAGCTTTTCTCTTTATTAGGTCAACAAGAGTATTTAAAAAAAAATTAAAAAACTGAATTTTATCTAAAATCCAATAAATTCACATTTTATAAAAAAATTTTTAAAGATAAAATTAATTTTATCAAACAATTTAAAGTGTCGTAAAAATACCTATACAACAATCCTTCTATTTTACTAATTGTTTTAAGCGTTCTATAGACGCCACCAACTCATTTGAGAACGCATTTCTTGATATATTGGCCAAGCTTCTACTTTGCCTTAAAAATTTTTTTTTTAAAAGTTTTTAAAAATTTAAAAAAAAAATACCAGTTCCAGCACATGCAATTTCCCTATCATAAACATGGTCCATCATTACCGACTGAATTGTATCCGAACTAATAAATGAAATTTTGCGTTCCAACTCAGAAAGAGGGATTATTTTTCCAGTACTCAAAACCTGAAAATATTTAAGAATTATTAGTCTACTGTCAATATAATAAAAAACAAAATAATAAAAAAATCGGAGTTCAGAAAAAAGAGAAAATCAATTAAATAGTATGTAGAACAATTTAATTCCCGTCCCTTTTAAATTTTTTATAAACCTGTGAAGCAATATAATTAGCCATTTGTGTATTTGTTTCCAAATTTGAAAATAAATTAGTTTTTAACGCATTCTTTGCCCTTTCAGTCTCTTCCACAGTTATTCCCGTTGCAAGATGACGAAATGCGTGCATTAAAGGATTTATTGCAGAACAACAGGTATCAATTAATTCTCCAGTTAAAACAAAATAGAAGCCAAACAACCTAAATAATTGTTTTAAATAATATAATTTTTTGAATTAGGGAAATTTTATAAAAAACAGAATAAATGGCAAAAAGAGGAGAGAATTCAAAGTTCTATACCCAAAAAATTTTTTTTAGTCTAAAAAAATTAAAAATAATAAAAATACCCTGTGTTATTATAAGAAAGATTAAAAGACTCAAATCCCATCATTTCCTCTTCTGCTGCAACCTTTTGTATTATCATTGAAGGGGCATTTAACGAAGCTGCATAAGTCCTGTCCCATTGTCCGAGATAGGTTTTTGCAATCTTTAAATTATTTAAATATTTGTAAAATTATTTTAAAAAACCTCTAAAGGTAAATAATCAATATGTCCTCGATGTACTCCTTCAACAGCCAAAGCTCCATAAATAAAAGGGTAACTATCGTCTCGATAAAGAAATTCGGAACCAGTAAAGCGAACAGCTTGTTGAGGAATAAATTCAAACCCTACACGACTTGATGGTAAAAATCCAGAAGGAATTTTTCGGTCATAACTGTAGAAAATATTGAAATAATAATTAAAAGAAATAAATTAAATAAACCTGTTGGTAAGGTGTCCAAAATGTTTTTCAGCAATTCTATGAAGAGTATCATGATTAAATCCACCACCTGCACAAGTCAAAACCATACGACAAGGCTTGCAAAGATCTTCCATAAAATTCTTTACAGTTTGGTTATCCATATTCTCTAAAGCTTTAGAATTTCCAAGGGGAGAATGAGCCATAGGTGTCCCTTGAAATGCAGTCAAATGAAGACTGGAAAAGAATTTTTTAAAATAAATTTTTTTAATTTAATAATTAACTAGTCCATAACAACTCCTTGTCGATTTGTATCCTCATAGCTATCTAAACGTTTGAGTGCATTAGCTCTCTGTTCTTCTAATTTTGCTGGTTCAATATTTGTATTGAGCAGAACATCTGCGAGGATTTCAACTACTAAAAGAGTTTAAAAATGACAGGAGAACAATTTAAAAATTTCTAACCTTTCTCAACATCATTAGGAAAACACTCAACAAAAAATGACGAATGCTCTCGTGAAGTATATGAAAATAAACTTGCGCCAAGTTTGCTAAGATCCTTCTGAAGTTCCATAGGATTGCGTTTTATTGAACCCTAAACTTGAAAAAAAAATATTAAAAAAAAACAAAATCATACAGTATGGACTAGGTTTTCAAAAACAGATGCAACACCATTATTCTCATTTGTTTCGAGCTGGGAACCACCAGCAATCCAAACACCAATCTAAAATTGAATTTAAATAAGATTTGAAAAATTTAAAAAAATTCCCAGAGCCTAGGACAAAAAAATTGAAAGAAATTACAGTTGTAGTAAGTCGATTATTCAAATTCGAGGCAACACGAAGACCATTAGAAAGCTCTGACAAATTCAAAACATCACCGCGTTGCTCCAAAACTTCATTAGCTGAGGCAAATTTGCCCTAAAAATAAAAAATACAATTTAAAAAAAAATTTACAAATTGTCGGAGAGACGAGACGAACCGAATAGAATTAAATTTAAGCATTCTTAAAAACTTAAATAAATTAAAAAATATTATTAAAATTAAAAAGCAATTAACGTTTAAAACGACTAAATAGCTTTAAATCAAATAGTCAAATTCTTTATTGAAACAAAAATAAGAGTAGCTTAACCTCTAATTTTAAGTTGAAAAATAAAGTTAATTCCTTTAAAAAAATTTGGTTTCAAACGAATATATGACCGAAAATTTAAAAAATTTCTAAATTAAATTCCTAAATCACTGGGGAATATAAAACCTCAAAAAATAATTAAAAAGAGGCTAAGCTACATTACATAAATAAACCAATAAAAAATAATCATTAATGAGAGTCTCAAAACAAAAATAAACCAAGTCCTTCACTTCTTTGCATATTCAACACGCATTGCATGTGTTGGAGTAATTTTAAAATTATTTAATGCTTTCTTAACATTTGTAGCTTCATTTTCATTGCTAAATTCAACGAAAGCAATGTCAGTACGATCTGGAATTTGACGAATTTCGCGAAGTCCGGGAAACCTTAAGAATTAAAAAAATTAATAGAAAAAAGAATTTTAACATACGGCTGAAAAACAACGCGTAACATTTCCTGTGTACATTCAGGCGGCAAATTTGTAAGAAAAAGAATTTTATTGGGTGGTGCAGAAATACGTTGACCATCTTTGGGAACTTTGCCCTTTTTAGTTGTGACAACTTCAACTACCTTCTTTTTCTTTTTTGGAGCAGCAATATTCTTCTTGGGTCTAATAAAGAAAAAAATTTAAATAATTATTAAAACATTTGCAAATCCTAGATCAGCCATGATATATCAAAAAACGTTGTGGAATAAAGACTGGACGTCTCCTGCCCCAAAAAAAGTTTAGACCAAAGTCTAAGAAAAAGAAATTTCAGTAGATGGAGTTAACAATAGGATAAAAACTGATCAATTAACAACCTTTCAACAAAAGTTCCCTTAGCTTTAGCAATAACATCAGAATCAGAATTAGAAAATTGAATTCTCATAGGTTTATCATAAAAAGGAAATCCTTGCATTGAACGAAGTGCTGTTGCAGCTGAATTTATTTCTTTAAAGATAACGTGTGCCTGTCCTCTCATTTTAAGATGTGCAAATGCCAAAATATCAATTATCTGACCAAATTGAGAAAATATTGCATACAACGCCTTTTTAAGTTCTGTAAAATACAAAAAATTAAAGGATAAAATATTTAAAATAAACCTTCCTTCTTGACCTTTTCATTTAGATTATTGATGTACAAAGTATGATTAGGCTTAATGTCAGCCATATTTAAATTTTTAAACGATTAAAAGATAATCCAAAAAGATGAAATTTAAGACTTAAATATAAATGTAAACCAAGCTAAAAGATAAAATTTACAGTATTTTTTTCGCGATCAATTGGCCATTTGGAAAAAGAGAATTAAAATAAGAGATAGTTAAAAAAAGCAAGACATAGAGACAAAATTTAAATCTAAGCATGAGCGATCTAATATAAAAGCCACTTTTTTGATTTAATTGCTTTTACCACTAGGGATTGATTATCTTTAATTGATGTATTACGATGCCAATTAATCTATGCTTTTATTATATTATTTTTAGATTCTCGAGTATAATAAGGTGTTAAAACATGGGAGAACAAATGAAATTAGAAGGCCTTTTACGTGGCCATAATGGTTGGGTTACACAAATTGCTACCAATCCATTATTCAAAAATATGTTGGTTTCTTCTTCTAGAGGTTCATTTTCTTTTTACTTTTATACTTTATATTGAACCTTAGACAAAACGATTATTCTTTGGAATTTGGATGAATCTGGATCTGTTTTGTCTGGCAAACCTTTAAAGTCTCTTCATGGTCACGGACATTTTGTTTCTGATGTAGTATTGTCTTCTGATGGGCAGTATGCTCTTTCTGGCTCTTGGGATAAAACTCTACGTCTTTGGGACCTTAACACGTATATTCTTTTTAATTCTGATGGCTTGTCGAGGGTTTTTTACTGTTTAATAAAACCCCTTATTTCAGAGGCATAACAACACGTCAATTCGTTTCCCACACAAAGGATGTTCTGTCAGTGGCCTTTTCTGCTGATAATCGTCAAATAGTTTCTGGAGCACGTGATAAAAAGATTAAATTGTGGAATACGCTTGCTCAATGTAAACATACTATTGTGGTATTTTATTGTTTGCTTTTACATTCAAAGAAGAATTTAAGGATGAGTGTCACACTGATTGGGTTTCGACTGTTCGCTTTTCACCATCTAATAGCAATCCGATTATTGTTTCCGCTGGTTGGGACAAATTGGTCAAAGTTTGGAACTTGGGAACATGCCGTCTGAAGACAAATCATATTGGGCATACTGGGTATATTAATGCTGTTACTGTTTCTCCTGATGGTTCACTTTGTGCTTCTGGAGGAAAGGTTTGTTTTAAAAGCATTTCTAAGGGTTTAACTATACTCTGTTGATTCATTGTTAGCAGTTAATTAAAAAAATAAAAGCTTTAAATTGGTTTTTATTTAACAGCTTTTACATTATCTAATAATTGTCTAAAACATTACAGGATGGTTCTGCAATGCTTTGGGATCTTAACGAAGGAAAGCATCTCTATACTCTTGGAGGAAATGATGTGATAAATGCTTTAGCATTTTCTCCAAATCGTTATTGGCTTTGTGCTGCTGTTGGCCCAGTTGTTAAAATTTGGGATCTTGAGGACAAAACAGTTGTGGACGAGTTAAGACTTGACATTGCAACTACACAGACAAATAAGAAGAAGACGCCTCCACAGTGTACATCTCTTGCTTGGTCAAATGATGGCCAGACACTCTTTGTTGGATACACTGACAATTTAATCCGAGTTTGGCGTGTTTCAGTTTCTCGTTAAATAAATATATTTAATTTCAATATTGTGTTCAAAATTGTTATTGTTGAACGATAAAATTAATGTTAAATTGGTTTCCTTATTAGTTTTTTAAAATGTTATTTTCATTAAATCTATTTTTAAATTTAATTTTTTATTTTTATTTTTGTTCTTCCCATTTTGATTTGATTTTTTACTTTATATAACTATCTATTTTATGCTACAAAATACCTGATTATTGTCTTCCTATTTTTTATGTTATTGTTTGAGGACTTTTTTGATCTCGCTATATAAAACACTAAAATTTATTTAATTATTTAGGAAGTAAATGTTTATTGTTAATTTCTCCGTTCTTGTTCCTTTTCACATTTTGGGACAACGTGTTTTTTTGACAGGTTCAAGCAAGGAACTTGGATCATGGGATGCTCGTAAGGCTCTCAAGTTGAAGAAGGACAAAGATGGGTATTTTTTACTTATTTTAGATCTAAATTTTTTAAAGTTTTTGGATTGGATCTACACAAATTTCAAATGATCCAGTTATTATGTATTTTTATTTTATTGGCCATTCTATCAAAACTGAAACGGCTGATGAGAAGATTTTGACTGTTTCAAGATGGGAAGAATTGGTTAAACCAGTAATTATTTTTGAACATTTTAACAAATAAAATGTTTAAAATTTTAGCGTTGCTTGACTTTTTCTGATGTTTGTGGACTTGCTAATTTACGCGATGTTTTTGGTGAGGAAAAGTCCACTAATGGAACTTTTTCTAATGAGCAACTCGCTTTGAAATTGACTGGAGATTTGAAGTTGTTTAAAAAGAGGAAAAAAAATTCGCTTGATGGAACTGAGGTTTGTTAAAATTTTTTTGGGTATTTTGTCAAATGACTAAAATAACCCTAAATTTAAACTAAGTAGCGGATTTTGTAGATTTGAATTAGTTGATATTCTGGAATGTTTGTGTTTTTTCCTTTTATTGACCACAAAGAACTTTTGTGTTAAGTTAACATTTTGATGACCTTAGACCTTTTTTAATATCGATTACTTGAAAAGTGAGTGCATATTAGAACGCACTTCCAAATATTAATTCTTTTATGGCTTTTTTATTGTGTTTATATGATTTTTTATGGACATTAGTCTTTCTTAATTTGTGTTTATAATATCCGTCTATTTGAATTAATATTGCGAATACTAACGCTTAATGAATATTTAAAAAATTTTTGAAATACTTTTAGGTCCTTGTTATAAAAACAAATGTCTAAGTTTTAATTTATAATTCTAATCAGCACGTGTGTTTAATCCTTTCTTAATTTATTTATTCTAAGTTTTGATTTAACTTAAATTGATTATTTATTTTTTTGAAATCCTTTTTGTTTCTTCGATGCATTTTTAGTTTCTTTTTAGAATATAAAAATGTCGAAATCTCAGCAAGATCCTGGTGTTAAGGAATTGATTGTCGAACAACGAAAAAGGGGACCTCCAAAAGGACCTACACATAAGCAATTAAAAGAAGAAAATATTCAATTGAAGGAAGAAGTCAGAGGTTTACGAGAATTAGTTGCTGAGAAAGACCAACGTATTAAAGATCAGAGCAAAATAATAGATTTTTTTATACAATCAACAGGAGTTAAGCATAATCGGCCTCAAGCACCGAACTTTGCTAGTGTAACCTTTTATAAAATTTTTTATAACTAGAATTTTGATTTTTATTTTATATATTCTATATTTTAAAGTCAGCTCCAGTTCCGTTTACTCATCAAAATTTTCCAACACAAGATTTACGTACTTCACCTATTATTTTGCGTACTCAGCCTACTCTAAATTTACTGGTTTGTTGGATTTATAATTCAGTCCAGTTAACTTTTTATTTTTTAGGATGCTCAGGGACTTCACAATTTAAACAACCAATTTTCTGGCAATCAGCCATTGGACTTGCCTGTTTGTTTTTAACTTGTCGGTGTTCAACTTTTATTTTTTTAGCCGTTGAATACAGGCGTTCTTGCATCGTCACAACAAGGAATCAGTGCTCAGCATGATTTTTATGAATTTGATGATCAGCAACAAGATCATGACCCTAATCAGTCAACATCTCAAATGGTTTGTCTATATGTTTAGATATTTTTAACCTAAGAGTATACATAGAAGATTTGAATTAGTAATCTAGAAGAAAATTTTTCCTTTTTATTCTTTTTTATTTTCAGGAATCTTATAATCGTCGCCAAAATTGAGTTGTTTTCTAAGCGAGGTCAATTTCATTTCCATCTAAATTCTTCTTTAAAAAATTGGCATTGTAGTGGAGTTGCAGAATTTTTGTTTTAAATTTTAATTTAAATGTATATTTTTTAAAATAAAAAAAAATTTTTTTTTACTAATTTACATAAATGATTATTTTCTAGTTAATTTTTTATTTAAAGTTTTGAGAACATTTATATTTAATAATATCACTAATTCTTTATACTTTTAAAAAATGGAATTAATCATGATAAGCTGTGACAACGATTCATGTAATTTAAAACATTTTTTTCTTTTGACAAATTATTAATTATTTCTTTTAAAGTTGTTGAACAGCTGGTCAATTCAGTTCTTGAAAGTGTTTGTGTTGGTGAAATTTTTCGAATACATCGTGAATTAACAATTAATAAACTAATTGGATTTAAAGATTTTGGAGATGATGAAGACGATAAAACCAATGAAGGAAAGCATAATACAAGAAAATCAACTTCAGTTTCTGTTCCCCTTTTGAATCATAGAAGTATGCAATGTAGATGTTTTGTTTGTAACAGGTTTGGTTAATTTAAATTGTGTATTATTTTATTAAATTAAGAATGATTGCAGCTACTAGATTTGCTCCACATTTGGAAAAGTGTATTGGAATTGGAAGGAATACAAGGTTTTTTTTTTAATTTAAATTTTGTGACAGAGTTGTGGTATTAAATTAGTAATAAATTAATCTATTATCTGTCTTCAGACAATTGTGCAAGTTTTAGAATTATTTGCGGACTTGTTGTATATTTAAAGATCAGCAAAAAATATTAAAAATTTTCTCTTAAAAATTGCTTTGAACCTTTTATGTTTTTTAACTTTTCAATTCTTAGAGTTCGACGTCGTACTAATTTAGCCTCAACCTATGAAGTGACTACAACAAGCAGTAGCGTTGTCAGAACAACACGTTCTTCAACACTTCGTTCTGCTACTAAAATAAATAATCAAAACAATTTTTCAGAAAAAGTTAATAATTTAAATTTTATAGAAGAGGAGAAAAGGGAAGAAGAGGAAAATAATAATTTTGGTGATGAGGAAGAAGAAGAGGAAGAGTTTTCACTTCGTGATCGACTTAGAAATAAACCCCACTCTTTAGGGGGTGGAAAGCGTTAAATATAAAGTTTATTTTGTAAATATTATTAATAAATAGGAAAATACTTAATTTAAGACTTTTTGCAAATCTTGAAAATGGGAAGAGATGGGACAAGTCAATTGTTGATTTAGGGTTGGAAGTGCTTAGTGTTAGTTAGGTTTTGAATTTTAAAAGGAAATTTTTTTAAATAACATTATTTAATTAATTCTATTTTTTAGTTTATTCTTCACGCCCAAATTAAAGGAAATAAATCAGACTTTCATCGTTCAATGAATCCTGAGGTTCAACTAATTTCTGGAATTTGTGGATGATTTAATTTTTAAATTTTGATGGTTTTTTTCTCATGTATTTTAACTTAATTTCAACAAAATAATTTTTACTAATTTAAATAACTGATTTTATTTCGTTTTAATTTTTAAATAATGTATTAAAAACAATTACATTTTATACTTCTTTTCCTAATGAATTTAAAATTTTAGCTTATTTTCTATTTTTAAATGGATCAACCAAGTGATAAAATAATTTCTGCAATAATTAAATCTACTGCAACATTATTATCTACAGGAATAGTTGGTTACATTACTCTAAAAGTTATTTCCTCTTTTGACCTAGACTCTGAAAAGAAAAAAGAAGCAAAGAAGAGAATGGAAGAGTTAAAGGCTTTGCTAAAGCTTGAACCTAAAGAATCATTAAATGAGCATGAATTACGTTTGGCAACGCAAATAGGTTTAAATTTTTTTGTTTGGTTAATATTCTTTTGAGTAAGCTTATAGAATATTCTTTGAGTTTAGTAGCTTTTTGTAAGCCAGAAATAGATGATAACGTTTTTTAGCTTTTAAAATTGAGTTATAATTTCAATACTCTTGAACTTCTCATTTTCTTGCTTACATATGGACATTCATAAACTTTCTAGTAGGGACATATACAGGAAATTACCAATAATTTTCGCATTAAAATAATCTTTTGCTTTAGTTTTACCTGAATCTGGTGTTGATATGGAAGTAATTGGTGGATGTTCTGAGATATTAGCTCAAATTGAAGATAATGTAATCTTACCTTTACTTATACAAGCTTCTAATATTGCCATACCTTCAGCCTATTATGACCCTCCAAAAGGTTTAAAAAATTTTTAGCTTTTATTAATCTAGGTTTATTCAAAGGTATTTTGCTTCATGGCCCTCCAGGTTGTGGGAAAACGTTAATTGCTCGTGCAATTGCTAAAAAAGCAAAGGCTAACTTTCTCAATTTTGATATTTCTATGTTAAATGGTTTGATCGATTTTTTAAATTTATTTTAATTCTAAATCGATTTAGATATGTGGTATGGTGAAACTTCAAAGCTTACAAAGGCTCTCTTCACTTTGGTTTGATTTTTATTTGCAATTATAGGTTTTCTTGCTGGTCTTTTATCTCATCGTCGTGGGTAGTGATAAGTGTCTAGTTTCGCATTTTAGTTTAGTGGTTTGATCCCATTAGTTGTCTAAGTTTTGCGACATTTTACTTTTATTGGTCTTTTTTTATTAATTTTTAAATTATTTCTAGTGTAAAAAAATTCAACCTTGCATTGTATTCATAGACGAAATCGGTTTTTATTAAAATATGAATAAATTTATTTACAATTTATTTTTTTGATTCTGTTCTTCGTAGTCGTTCAAGTCATGACCATGAAGCAACAGCAGTAATGAAAACACAATTTATGACCTTATGGGATGGTTTTGCACAGTCAGATAATTCAGTAATAATTATTGGTGCAACAAATCGTCCAGAGGATTTAGATTCTGCTGTTTTACGACGTCTTCCGTTCAAAATAAATGTTCCAAAACCAGGTTTTTTTAAATAACTCTAAATAAAATTTTTTCAAAAAATAAATTTTAGATCTAGTTAAACGTGAAGAAATAATTAAAATATTATTAAAAAATGAGAATTTAACAGATGATTTTGATTATAAAAAAGTTGCTACTTCTACGGATGGAATGAGTGGTTCTGATTTGAAAGAAATTGTAAGGGATGCATGTTTGTCAAAATATAAAGATGTTGCTAAAAATATATTAAATAAATTGGAATTGTTTGTTCTTTTGGTATTTATTTTATAATTTTTTAATTTAAGATATGAGTTAAACAATGTACAGATCTCACACGAAGACATTCTTAAATCTGGTCAAAAATTTACTGAAAACGGGAAGAATCTTAAAAGTCATTTTCGCGATGAATTAAATCTTGACTAAAAAAATTTATGAGTTTAAAATTAGTGCAAAAAGCACAAGTTTTGTTTGCAAATTTAATTTAAAAAATCATTCTTTGGGCTTTCTAATGATTTTTATTTTATAAAAGATTAATTTTAAAAAAATATAATTTGCGAACAAAAGTTGCGGACATAAGCCTTATTAATTTTTATTTGAGCTTTTTATTAACTTTTAAAGGCAACATTTTTTTAAATTTTCTAATAAAAATTGCAATTATTTAAAAAGAAGAAAATGTTGCCTTTACCTTTTTATCGATATATTTGTTTACAATTTTAAGCAAAAAATCGATTAGGTAATCAACTTAAATGTTTATTTTAATATATTTTTGCTCATTTATTAATTTTTTTGTTCTTGTTATAAATTTTATTTGTTTTTTTATTTCCTAAATAATTTGCTTACTCAATTCATTTCTAAATTTTAAAAATAATTTATTTCTTTCTTAATTAGCTATGCTGTCCAAAAAAGGAATTATTCGCTTAAATCAAGGTTTAATTAATTTGTTATTTTAATTTATTTTTAGTTTTCTGTCGTCATTTAACTTCTTTGCCAACCGTTGAGCCCAATGCACCAATTATGCGTACTCCCGTCCCTGGTCCTGAAAGTAAAAAGCTTCGAGAACAAATGGAAACTGTTCATGTATTTTTTTAAAATTAATTTTTAAAAAAAAATAATTAAAGCAAGCAACGTCAGTCAAGTTTTTTGCAAACTATGAAAAATCGTTTGGAAATTATTTGGTAGATGCTGATGATAATTCTTTATTAGTATGATTTTTAATTTAATTTTTTAATAAAATATTTAGGATGTTTATACCCAAATTTCTTCTCTACCGCTTGGTTATAATCATCCAGAATTAATTGAATTAGCAAAAGAAACTCGTTTTCTAGTTAGTTTTAAATTTTTTTTCATCTTTTTATTTTACTTTCAAGACCTGTTCAGTCAGTAGACCAGCACTTGGGGGTTACCCACGAACTGATTTTGTGCAAAGTTTAAAAAATTCTTTGGGTAAAGTTGCCCCTCCAGGACTTGTCCATGTCCAGGCAATGCTTTGTGGAACCTCTGCAAATGAAAATGCTATAAAAACAGCTTTTATTCATTATCAAACACGTAAAAGAGGAGGAAATATTCCAACAAAAGAAGATATGGATAGTTGTATGAATAATGAATTACCTGGAACGCCTAATTTAAGTGTACTTGGTAATTGATTTTTTAAATAAATTTACTTGTATTTTTCAGAATTTAATCAGAATTCTGATTTTATCTTAAACTTTTTTTTAATTAATTTTCTTCCTTTTCAGGTTTTAATGGTTCTTTTCATGGACGTTCCCTAGGAATGTTAAGCTTAACACGGTATTTTCTTTTAATTTAGAATTTAATGAAAGTTATTTTTAGTTCAAAAGCAATTCACAAAGTTGATATTCCGGTTAATTTATTTAAAAAAATATATTTAAACTTAAAAAACTTTAAGGCGTTCAAATGGCCATCAGCAAATTTTCCTCGTTATTTATACCCTCTGGAAGAAAATAAAAAATATAATGATGAGCAGGACAAAAGTAATAATTTAAATTTATTTTTAAAATTAAAACGCTTTAGAATGCTTGGATGAAGTCGTCGAATTAATTGAAGCAGGAAAACGTGAAGGCACCGAAGTGGCCGCGGTTATTGTTGAACCGATTCAATGTTTGTGAATTTTTATTATTTTAATTAAAATTACTCTTATCCTTTCCTGAGGGGTTTGAGAAACGAAGTTTTACCTCAGGCATAAATTTAAAAAAATGTTTTTTAAATTTCAGGTGAGGGAGGAGACAATCACGCATCGCCCGCTTTTTTCCGCGGTCTTCAAAAAATTTGCCAAGATAAAGAAGTTTATTTTATTGTGGATGAAGTACAAACAGGAGGTGGAATTTGTGGAACTTTTTGGGCACATGAACAGTGGGGATTAACTTGTATTTAATTTTTTAAAAATTTTTTTTAATCAATTTATTTTTGTAGCTCCACCTGATTTTGTTACATTCTCAAAAAAGCTATTATCTGGTGGTTATTATTATAAAGATGAATTAAGAGTTAATGAGGTTATTTATTTTTTAATGGGTCAATTAGATTATGTTTGGTTAATTGAACTCTAATAATAATTAAAGAAGTGATTTTCTAATCCTTCCTTAGTATTATTGCGGTCTCTTGAGCTCATTCTTTTTTTTTTAATTTTTTAATAATTTTAGCCTTACCGAATTTACAATACGTATGGTTTTTTAAGAATATTTTTTTAAATTTTTTTTGTTAGCTGGATGGGTGAACCAACAAAATTAGTACTTTTAGAAAAGATTGTAGAAGTAATTAAACGTGATCAGCTAGTCAAAAAGGCAGAAACTGTTGGAAATTTATTACTAAAAGAACTAAAAGATCTTGAAAAAAGCTACGCTAATTTGGTTAATTTTTAATTAAATTAAATTTTTAAATTAAAAAGATAAAAAATTCCCGTGGACTAGGCACTCTTTGCTCATTTGATATGCCTAATATAACAACCCGTGATCTGTTTTTGGAAACTGCAATTAATTTAGGATTGCATGTTGGAGGTTGTGGTAATGCTACAATTAGGTTAGAAATTTTATTAAATTAAAATTTTTTAAAATTATTTTAAATTCTATTTCAAAATGTCAAATACTCGAAATGTCCAATTTACTAATTTTTGCTAAAATTTTGGAATTAATTTAAAATTAATTTTTTAAAGAAAATATTTTATAAATTTAATTTTAAATTTAAAGATTTCGACCTGCATTAATTTTTGAAGAAAAACATTTGGACCTAACTATTAATCTATTGGAAACTGCATTTGATAAAATGAAGCCTTATGACATTGAATTTTCAGATGATTTTTAAAATTAAATTTTATTATAATTTAATTAGTTAGTGCTTGCCATTTTTCTTAGTTTTTAAAATTTAAATTTTAATTTATAGTAAATTTAATTTAATTAATTAATTTTATTTGAAAAGTTTAATAATAACTAAATATTTTTTTAAAAATTATTTTAATGTTTTTAAAGTTTATTTAATTATAAAAATGATTGACGAATCCTGCCTTTTTGATTCTGAAGAAGAAGATGAGGACGAGGCAAAAAAGAAAACACCAGAAGAAAGAAAGTTTATTTTTAGAAGAGAATTAAGAGCAATGCTTTATGGCTTTGGAGATGACAAGGTTTTTGGTTTTTTAATTGTTTTTACAATGGGGAAGGGGTTGGTTTAATATATTTTTATGGTAGGTATTAGGGTAAGATAATTTATTATTTAAAATGAAAAACTGGAATTTTTGTAGATTAAGAATTTCATTGTTTAATAAATTTATTAAATATTGACTAAATAAATTTATTAAATATATTGACTATTATTTAACTAATACAATTTTAGCAACCATCAGAAAATACTTTAGAAGTTCTAGAACAAATTGTAATGGATTATATTAGAGAAGTTTGCCGAAAAGCTTTGGAAGTTGGCAAACCTAATCGAATCAATTTGGAGGATATTCACTATTGTAATTTTTTAAATTATAATTTTTTAAAGTAAGAAGAGAAAATAAAATTGAAAATTAAATGTTCAACAGAGGAAATTTTACACTTAAAATAAATTAAATAAATAATATTCCTGTGGGCTCCGTGGCGCAACGGTAGCGCGTCTGACTCCAGATCAGAAGGTTGCGTGTTCAAATCACGTCGGGGTCATATTTTTTTATTTTTTAATATTAAGTTTAAAAAAAAGTGTAAAAATGTCTAATTTTGTTTTAAATCTTAAAAAAATTTTTTTGAGATAATAATAAGTAAATTATATCTTAAATATTAATTAACTTATTTTCAGTGATTCGTAGAGACCAGAAAAAATTCGGTCGTGTTAAAGAACTTCTTTCGTTAAGTGAGGAATTGAAAAGAGCTCGGAAAGCATTTGATGATGCTAAAGAAATTTAATTTTTATATTATGTTTATTTTTTTACTATAAAAATTTTAATTTTTTAATGCTTTTGGTATTTCCTGGCATTTTGTTTTTTGACATTTTGTCAATTTTCTCTTAGTGACTTATGTCATATTTTTTCGATTATTTTAAAATTATTTTTTATTCAAAATAAACTTAAAATTATTTTTTAATAGAAGAATAATGCAGCACCGATATAATAATAAAAAACATAGTGGTGTAGGACGGCCTCATTTCTTACGACCAATAGGTTTTTTTTAAACAAAATAATATTTTTATGATTTTTTAAAATTAAAGATGACGATGCTGCTGCTACAGTTGTCGACGAAGGTCGCCTAAATTTAGAAACAGATCAAACCTCTTCAATTATTTATCACAACCCCTATCTTGCCCTTTCAATACAACAGCAGCGTCAACGCCTTCCAATTTCAAAATACAAAAATCAATTACTTTATTTAATTGAAAAATTCAAAACTGTGGTTGTTGTAGGTATTTACTTTTTAATAATATTTTCTTTAATACTTTTAATTTTGATTTGTTATAAATGAAGATCTTTTATTTCAAAAATGATACAAATGTAGATTAGGATTTTAATTGTCAAAATTATAAAAGCAATTAAAAAGAAAGGAAATGATTAAACAATATCTTTAATTTTAACAAATTTGAATACTTTTAATTTTTCCTTTTTTCAGGAGAAACAGGTTCAGGCAAAAGTACTCAACTTCCCCAATACCTTGCAGAGTTTGGATGGGCAGAAAATGGAAAAAAGATTTGTATTACCCAACCTAGAAGGGTTGCAGCTGTAACTCTAGCTAACAGAGTAGCAGAAGAAATGATGTGTTCATTAGGTTCTGAAGTTGGATATTCTGTTCGTTTTGATGAATGTTGTTCTGATAAAACAAAAATAAAAGTAAGAAGTTGACTTATTTTTTAAGTTTTTCTTTTTTTCAGTTCGTTACTGATGGTCTTTTGCTTAGGGAATTAATGAGTGACCCTTTACTTGAGGTTCTTTTTTTAATTTTTAAACAAAAAAATGATGACATTTTGTCCAATTTATCTTTTAAAGGCTTACAGTGTTGTAATAATCGACGAGGCTCATGAACGTTCAGTCAACACAGATTTAGTAGTTGGGCTTCTTCGAAAGATTATTGCAATAAGAGATGATCTTCGAATTGTTGTTTCTTCTGCCACTATTGAAGCTGAGGTTTTTTTTTTAAGGATTTTTTGCCAAGAAAATTAATTTATTTTTTTTTATTCAGCTTTTTCGAGACTTTTTTGAATTAAACGAAGATTTAAAATGCCCAGAAAATAATACTACAACCATTATTTCTGTTGAAGGACGAATGTTTCCAGTCAAAATATTTTACACTAAAGTGTTTGTTTCTGAATATTTTTTATTTTTTTTTTAACTTTAGTGGGGTTCCCGATTATGTCCAAACAACGGTTGATACAATTTTGAAATTACACAGGGAAGAACCGCCAGGCGATATTCTTGCCTTCCTTACTGGACAAGACGAAGTTGAACAAGCGTGTAACTTGTTGGAATCGAGTGTTAAATCCTTACCTAAAGATTTGGATAAATTAATGGTTTTGCCTCTTTATGGAGGTTTTTGTTTCAATTTTTTATAATTCTTTTGTTTTATTTGCTCTCCTTATTTTTTTATTTATTAATGCTCAAAAATATTTAATTTTTTATTCCTTTTTCAGGCCTTTCTCCAAAAGATCAATTCCGTGCTTTTGAATCAGCTCCTTACCAAACAAGGAAAGCAGTTATTACAACAAATATAGCAGAAACATCTGTTACAATAACTGGAATTGTTTATGGTTTTCTTTAAATTATTTTTTTTTAATATTTTTATTTTTAAAGTTATTGACTGTGGATTTGTTAAAATTCGTGTTTTCGGTATTTTCTTTTAATTATACTTTAAAAAAAAATTTTTTAGATTCAAAAATTGGAATGGAATCCCTTGTAGTTGTTCCATGTTCAAAATCTTCAGCTGAGCAAAGAGCAGGCCGTGCAGGTCGTTTAAGACCTGGACAATGTTTTCGTCTTTACCCTGAAGTAGAATTCAAAAAATTGAGTAGTTTTACAATCCCCGAAATTCAAAGAGGAGACCTTTCTTCTGTTATTTTAAGGCTAAAAGCTTTGGGAGTTCAAAATGTTCTCAGGTTTTTATTTTTTATTTATTAAAAATTATTGGGGAAATAATTTATTTTTTCAAAATACCCTCAATTATTTTTTTATAGGTTTAAACCCCTTAAATATTTATTTTTTAGATTTAATTACCTTTCTCGACCTTCTTCTTCTATAATGGTCCATTCCCTTCAATTATTAAATGCTTTAAAAGCAATAGATGACGATGGATATTTAACAAATCCTTTAGGCTTTCAAATGGCTGAATTGCCCCTTTCCCCTATGCATGCAAAAGCTTTAATTTCTTCAGGTTTTTTTTTAATTTTATTTAAAATTTTAAAGTAAAATTTAGCTGAATTTGAATGTTCAAAAGAGATTGCTACAATTGTATAATTTATTCTAATTAAAAAAAAGAATTCTTTAAGATTGCAATGCTGCAAATTAGGGATGTTTTTTACCATCCAATTGGTGCAAAACATAAATCAGAAGTTAATAAACGTTCCCTTTCGGTTGAAGAAGGAGACCATTTGACTTTGTTAAATATTTTTGATTTATTTATTGAGGTTTGCTTTTTTTAGAATTATTATATTTTTTCTTACTTTTTCCTCGTTATAAAATGGTCAAGCGACATAATGGTCAAAGGTTACTTTTTATTGATCTATGTCTGACCATTATGTCCGCTTACCATTTTATAGATTTAACCCAAGCAAATATTTTTTAACTTAAAGAATGGACGTTCTCAAAATTGGTGTCAACAAAACTTTCTAAATTATAAATCTCTATGCCGAGCAGAAACAATAAAAAATCAATTTATTGGCTTTCTAAAAAATTTTAATTTAAAGATAATTTCTTGTAAAGGAACAATAGGTTTTTTAATTATTTAGTTTTTTAAAATATTTTTTTTTAAATTTCAGGAGAAACAGCAAAAATACGCAGAGCACTTTTAAATGGTTTTTTCTCTCAGGTTTTTAATTTTATTTTTAAATTATTTAATAATTTATTTTTAGGTAGCCTTTTATGATCATAGAGGTTTGTACGTTACAGTAAAAGGAGAACATGCATTTAAAGTTTATAAAGGGTATAAATTATTTAAATTAATAATTAAATATTTGGGCAGTATTTTTGATTTTATTTTTATAATTTTATGAAAATATAAAGGCTAAATTGTAAGAAAGGTGGAATCCTTTTTTGAAAGAAGAGTCTAAGTTTTTTTTTTCGTCGCCGCACTTTGAGTGCCAAATTTGATTTTTTATTTTTTTTTTTAAATTAATTTTAAAATCTTTATAGAAGTGTTCTAATGTACAGAAAAGAGTATCCAAAATGGTAAATTTTTAGATAATTATTTAAATTTTGCATTTTTTAGGGTTCTATTTACTGATGTTATGCAAAGTTCAATAAAGTATTTTTTTTTTAATTTTTTTAAAATTTTTGTTAAAGAGATTTGAGTGAAATTGACCCAAAATGGATTGAACAAATAGCCCCTCATTTTTATGAATATGGATCTGTATGTTTTTTTTATTTTTTAATTAAAAAAAAATTTTTTTTAAAGACTTTACAAGGTGCTAGTAAAAGAAAAATTGATGAAAATAATTTTGCTGAGGGAAGAATAGCTAATTTAAATTAATTTGTTTGTTTTTACTTTTTTATTTTATGCTCTTAAAATTCTACAAAAAAAATAGTTATGAAAAAAAAATTTTTAATTATAAAAAATTGCGGACAAAATTTGCGGATGTTTTTGTGCATAACTGAAAAATTTTGTTCTTTCAAATTTTATTTTTTTATTTAATAAATTTATCATTTTTTTTTTATTTTTTTTAATTCAAAATTTATTTGTTTAAATCACTTTTTATCTTAACTTTTAAACATTTTTTAAAAATTGTTTAAGTGTTTATGTCAGCATCAACTAAAGGATTGCAAGATAATAGAAAAGATTGTTATCATTACAGGTTTATTTTTTTGTTATATTTTTTTAATTAAAGGCTTGAAATTACAAAACCAAAGATTTAAATACATGGAAAGATCTTTAAAAAGTCCGCAATTTTTATCCGCAAAAATTCCAATTTTTCTGATAAAAAAAATAATTTTTATTTTAGAGATCTTTATTTTGCTTGCTTAGAAAATAATAACGAAGACAAAAATAGGTGTCATAGAGAATACCAAAAATTCTCCGATGTTTGTAATGCGACTTGGGTGTATGTTTTTTTTTTAATCAATTTAAATTTTTTAAAATTTAAAGGTCACACTTTATTCGCAAACGTGGCTTGGAGAAGTACAAACAGGCTGCTCTTAGTCCGAAAATTGATGCAAATTCAAGAGGTTTTATTAAAGAAACTTCAAATTTTTTTTTTTTGATTTTTTAACTCTTTGAATTACTTTTAAGGTGTTTTGGGGTTTTTAAATTTTATTTAGAAATATTTAAATTTTTTTTTTTAAAGGAAAACAATCAAACTAATATACTTCCATCTACATCCCCTCATTTAAGTAAACACAGATTACTTTTCAACAAATTAAAAATTGAACAAACAAATAAAAAATTTGTTGATCTTTTGGAAAAACTTTATTTAAATAATTTACCTTTGGAAGCACTTAATTATTGTTATTCTATTCTCTCAACAAATTTAATTATAAATGAAAAGATTTTGTTAATGGCAGCGAAAATAGTTGCAACGGTTAGTTCTTTTTTTTTTTTTTTAAATAGGGTAAAAAAGAGGTTGGTTGAGTGCTATTAAACTTCAACCTCCATAACTTGAACGAATAATCAGATTTTTGTTTTCTTAATGTTATTTGATAGAGCTGAAAATTTTCTACAAAATAAGTTTAAAAAATCTGATTGAAAAATAAAAAAAATTGCTGTTCAAAAATTAATTAATTTCGCACTCAACCGACCATTTCTTTTTATAACTTTTTCAGTGTCATATTACAAAAAATAAAATTTCTTCAATTGACTCAACTAAATTAAATTTAATTTCAAATCGAATACAAAATGAACTGCCTAACTACGAAAATTCAATAAATTTAACTGTACAGCTTCTATTAAATGCAAGTAAAGGCGATTGGAGTAAAATTAATTTAATTAATGAACTTCCTGATAAAGGAGAATGCTTTGCAATTTTGGCTAGTATTTTGATTGAAAGAGGAGAATTTGAACTACTTTGGTATTTTTTAAATATTTTTACCCTCAGACTCAACTGTACCGAAATTAATTTTTTTCAGACTCAAATGTACCTGAATCAAAATTTTTTATTTTTTATTTAATTTTGTTATTTTTCAGTTCATTATGTTCAATTTTGGAACCAAAACAAAAATTTTATCAACATCCAATTCTGTGGGACACCTTTTCAAATTTTATATTTGAAAATTTGGACCAAAATAAAACTAAATTATTATTAAAATTATTTATGGATCAATTAGTTTCTTTAGGGAAAACAATTAATAGTGTAGAACTTGAGAATATTCAAACAATTTTCAGGTTTTACTAATTTAATTTAAAAATTATTTGACTCAGACTCAAATGTCCCCTTTGTTTTTAGGTCCTTTAATGGATGGAAACTTGATAAAGCTTCAATTTCAAAAGAAACTTTAGAATGCTCAATTTGTAAAAACAAGTTGCCTAAACAACAAACTTTAAACGAAGAACAATTTTTAACCTTAAAAACAGAATTTAGAGAACATTTAGATAGACGATTATCAAAGAGAATTTCAGCTGCTCAACCAAGTAAGATTTTCTTTAAAAATCAGAATATTTTTAAAAATCAGAATATTCTGAAAAATCAGAATGTTTTTAAAAATCAGAATATTCTGAAAAATCAGAATTTTAGAAATCAGAATATTTTTCAGAATATTCTGAAAAATCAGAATATAATATTTTATTAACTTTTCAGAAAATCAAAGATTTAATCAATTACTGGATGATCTAATTAAAAATGACCAGAACTCTTTAAATAATAAAAAGCCTTTAATTGTTGATGGATTAAATTTGGCTCGTGGACGTTTTTCTCCCAATCGTTTTCCCTATTTTAATAAAATAATTACTTCAATGATTAAAGAAGGATTTGATCCAATTTTAATTATTTCTAAACAACCTTTTGGAAATTTTTATGAAAAAAGACTAAAAAATTTAAATGTTAAATTGTTTAGTGTTGAGTCACAATTTAATAGGTAAAAATGACTAAAATAAATAAATATTCTTTTTATTTATTTATTTCTTTAGAAATAATAAAATTAAACAAAGATTTATTATCGAGGACGATCTTTTTTCGATAAATAGGTAAATTATTTTATTTAATGGTGTAATTAGAGTCTTTGAGAGGAATTAAATAAATCAGAATATTCTTTAAAAATCAGAACATCTTCTGATTTTTTCTGTTCTTTTCAGAGGTTTATTCTGGTCATTCTGAATAAATTCTGATTTTCCAAAGTTTATTCTGATTACAAAATTTAAAGATTTAAGACTCTACTGTACCCTTTTAATTTTTTAAACATTTAAGTGCTCTCTATCTTGGACCAAATACACACATTCTCAGCAATGATATGTTCATAGACCATATAGGACAAAGAGATTTTTCTTCTGATCTTATTCCACTTTTTGAGATATGGAAAGAGTCAAGATGTATTTCTTTTATTCCACATGAACTTAATGAAGAAAATAATTATAAGGTAAAATAATTAATTAATTAATTTTGATGATCTTTTTGGGGTAACAATTAAATGATTCATAATTATTTAAAATTTTTCCTCTCTTTTTTGAAGTTACCAAACCCTTTTCTAACAAAAATACAAGGAGACAGTACACACGGATATCATATATTTGTCAAAGATAAAGAAAATGGGCATAAGTCACATGTAAAAGAAGAAGATATTTATTGTGTTAGAACAAATTAAATTTTTAAAATTGAATAAATTTTTGTTTGTTTTGTTATTATCAGTATAATCAGTTAAATATCTTGATATTTACTATTTTGATTTTAACTATTTGTCTGTTCGTCTTTTTTGACGTTTTGAAAAAATTAAATTTCAAAATGTCAACTCTACGTTTAAACAAATATTTTTAGTTTTCATTTGTTTACTTTTTCGTTCGTTTGTTTAAAGTACTTTGCTTTTAATTTTTTATTCATTGAATTTTTCAGACACTATATTTATATTAATTTCCAACTTTATGATTCATGTCGAAAAATATGCAAGGTTTTTTGCATTTATTTTAATTTTAAAATTTAATATATTTCAGACTTTATTTACGCCATTTTTGATTTCGCTGAGACCAACAATTCAAATGCTAATCTGACTGATGCGGCTTTACGTTCCCTTGTTTCGCTTGGCACTAGAAAGCCTAAAATGTTTATAAATGCCGTCCATACATTTTTGCTTGATAATGGAAAGAAGGTTTATTATTTAGTAAAAAGAAGGTCTTATTTTTGAGTTATAGATGGCTGAGAAAGATAAAGCCTTCGCTTTTCGTTGTTTGACGAATGTATTTAATCAAGTTGATGTTGCTGATGTTTGTGATGAACAGCAAATACTTTTAATTGCTAATCTTAGCACACAGGAGATGAGTATGGCTAAGTTGTGTTTTTATTTTTATTAATTTTTCACGAGATGATTAATTCAAATCTTTTTAGAAATTATTATTTATATTTTTTAGGATGTGGAAAACGGTCTCGCACATGCCGCTAAAGATGTTTTTGTTGCTTTAGCTTGGAAGTCTGATAAATTTGTTAATCATGTATTGAATATTTTAAAATTAATAATTCCTAATAATTTTTAATTATTTTAAGGTTGTAGACTCTCTTTTACATAAATTTCAACCTGGTTCAACTTCCCCTCCACATCGTTTTATTATTTTGACTTTATCTGAAATTGCACAAAATAATCGTTTGTTTTCAGTTAATTCTTTTAAACACTATTTTTTAGCGGATGGATTTTTGCCGTTTTTACATGAGTATTTCCTTTTTCAAATTATAATTTTGTTTTATTTAAATTTTTTAAGCATTCTTGCCCGTACCGATGCCCTTCTACCTCACTTAAAAAATGATCAAATAAAAACCGCCTTTTGTCAAGCACTTTGTTCTTTTGCTGAATCAGGTTTAATATTCTTTTATTTCTAATTTAATCTTTCCCTTAAAATTTTTTTTTTAAATTTTTGCTGTAAAATATATTTTTTAATATTTTAAGTAAAGGAATTTATTTGGACCCAGAAAAGGCAGCATACTGACGAAAAAGACGAATGTATTGCTGTTGATGAAAGTGAAATTAGTGAAAGTTACGCTGATCAATTTGAGACTGCTTATGATGTTGTGATTAATTGGATGACTACTTCAAAAGATCCTAAGGTTTTTATTTGATTTTTTATTTGTGTTAGTGTGGTTTAGTCGTAAAATTTTAGAACTTAACCTGTGTAAATGTGGGTTCGACCCTCATTGGCTTCTAGATTTTTTTAAAGGGCGTTTCCTAAAGATTTTTAAGTTTGATTCTTACCGAAGATTTATTAAATAAAATTTTTAAACCAAAAATTAATTTTTTCCAGTGTCGTGCAAATGCTGCTGAATGTATTGGAAAGCTTTGTTTAATGATTGACCGTGAAAGAATATTAAAAGACCTTAAAAGGTTGGACAGTTTATTTCGTTCATTACACAAAAAAGCATTAAATCCTGAAGAGCAGTTGGCTATAATTATGGTTAATTAATTTAAAAGAATTTTTTAAATTTTAATTTGTAGGGAATTTCTAATTTTTTACAATCTTCTTCAATTGAAGAAAGTATTCCAATTGAGCATTATATTAATGACCTTTTTGAAATGATTTTTCCACATGTTTGCCTTCCTGCTGACCAAAGTTTGTTAAATTTTTTAATACTTTTATTTTTTTATTCTAAAGTTGCTGATGATGTTTCTTTACCAAATTCATTACAAATAAAAATTAGAAATGAAGTATTTAGATGTTTCCAAGTTTCAAGTTGTAGAACTGCTGATAAAGAGGTTTTCTTTATTTTAGATTATTTTTTAAATTTTCTAACAATTTTTAGATTTATTTTTTGTTACATAAAATGCAAAGTCAGAGCGAGGTTTGAATTTTCTAAATTTCCATTTTAATTCCTCTATTTTTTTTTATTAATTTTTTTTTCATTTTAGGTAGTCAAATTAGGTGCAATAAATTTATTTAGACATTTGCTTAATTCTGCAGGTTTAAAAAAAAAAAATTAATTTAAACAATAAAATTATTTTTTAAGATGACCAAATGAAAGAAAATCGTTCTTTAATAACAATGGGAATGAAACCATTTCTCAATGATGATCAAATTTCTATTCGTGTAAAAATGAATTTATGTCAATTATGTATAGCTCTATCTGATAATGAATATGTTCAAGCAGATGAAGGAGGAGAACATGTTATACAATTTTTACTTTGCAATTTGGTCAATCGCAGCGATTTGAATGTTAAAATGCTCTTTTTTGTTATTTTAATTTTATGGATCGGACAAATATTTTGGGCAAGTACTTGATCAAGTATTCCTTTATTTTTAAAAAGAATTTTTTTTGGAGGGGAATTGAAAAAATTTTTTAAAGGAATAATGAAAGAGGGGTTTTTTAAATAAAAGGTCCTAAAATTTATTTTTTTCTGAACAAAACTTTTTTTTAAAATTTTTTTGGGTATTAAAAATGAGGATATATTACTTTGAAGGGAAACTTCTAAAAAGAGATAAATTTTTATGTTTCTTTTGTTTTATACCTGATCAAGTACTAATTGAGTATTTGATGTTGTAAATACCTTGAATATTTTTTTAAAATTATTTACTAAATTTCCTTACATTTTTGAAAAGCTATTCTGTCAAATACTCTAAATTACTTGTTTTTAATTTAAAAATTAATTAATTTAATTAATTAATTTCTTTTTTAAAGTTAAAACAACGTTCCTCTTTACAACAACAACAAATGTTACAAACATCAAATGATTCTTCTTCTTTAATTACTCAATTAAGTATTCAATGTGCCCAAGCATTATATACAATTTCAAATACTAGCAAAGTTGCTTGTGAAGTTTGAAATTTTTTTTTAAATAAAAATTAAAAAAAAAAAAGTTTATATTTTAGCTTCTTTGGCCAAAACTTTTTGAGTATGTTTGTGTTGAACAGTATAGTCCAGTTATTACTGATATATTTAAATGTTTACGCATTCTTTGCGGAAGAATTCGTGCAAGCAGTAATAAATTGGATATTTATGATTTTGATTCTAATTGTTAGTTTTTTTGAAAATTTTTATTAGGATGGAAAAAATCCGCAAGTTTTGTCCGCAGTTTTTTATTCGGTCTAAGTTTGTCTTCTTTGGTATTACAATTCTTTTATTTATTTTCTGAACTATTCCTAATCGTCTAAAAATTTATTAAAACAAAAATGACTGATTCTTGCCTCCAAAATAATTAATAATATTTGCGGACAAAAGTTGCGGATTTTTGCAAAAATTAATTTAAACATTCTTTTTATTTCAAATAATTTTAAAGCAAAACTTCCTGGACCTTTTCAATTATTTTCTCGTCTAATAGTATTTATGAACAGTGCTCCACAAAATTCTCAATTAAATGCACGTGCTAAAGAATCAATAAATTTATTTGGTGAATTAATTCACTGGTTTAATATTAAATTTTCTGAAAATGATTCTCCATTTCCAAAAATTATTTCTCATTTATTGGAAAGTTTACAGAAAGGTTTTTTTTGAATTTAAATTATTAAAATTATTTTTTTTTAAAGAATTTTCCTGTTCAAACAGTTTAGAAGACAAAAATGACTATTTTGGTAAAGAAATGATTTTTTCAAGAGTTGAAAGATGGCAAGCAGTAATTCTTGATTTGCTTTGTTCTTTAATTGATTCTGTTGAGGATCAGGTTTTTTTTTAATTAATTTGATAATCTTGGGTGTGTTTTATCTGAGTTAATTATTGTACTTTTTCTTTTTGTTCCCCTAATTTTCTGTTCTTTTTGTTTAATAACCTTTTGCGATAAAGAACTCCTTCAATTAAAATAAAATTGGAAGTTGAACTTTTAATGTATTTTTTTTAGATATTCTTCGAATTAAATTTAAAAATTTTTTTTTAAAGACATGGCGCCAAAATTTGGCTTCTGCTCAAGCTAAACAATTAAGCAGTCTTTTCTCTTCTTCAGATTCTTCTATTTCTTTATCAGATAAAGCTTTTTTAATGCGTTGTCTAGGATGTACACTTGCTCGAATACAAGACCCTTTATTTATTAAAGAACATTTATATTTTCTTTTTCGACATACTCAACATTCTTCAATTATTGAACGAATTGGTTGTGCTATGGCGACAGGTTTTTTATTTTAAAGGAATTAAATTGAAAAATTCTGATTTTTGCGGATAACATTTGAGAATTTTTTTCTTATCTAAGTCAAAGTTTTTACTTATTTTGTTTGTTTTTAGGTCATTGTGCTTCAGTTTTGGATCATACAGATTTGGTACTGACAGAATTAGAAAATGTTTCAAAATGGGAACATATGAAAGAAGGAAAAAAGCAAACGGGTAGTAGTAGTGGTTCTACTGGTGGTGGTTTTTTGTCTTTTATTAAGGTTTTAATTTTATTTAATTATTCTTTGGGCTATAATGGACAAATAAAATATTTCTTTTTTACTTTAATATTGCCTTATATTTAGAGATAATATAATAAATAAATAAATAAAAAAGTCTGCAAAACCTTGTTCTAATTCACATTTTTTATTCCTTTTAAAGGATTCCTTGCCTTATGGAAGATCTGTAGATGCTGAAATTTTAAATTTGAGAGCTACTATAGTTCTTAGTTTTGGCTATGTTATATTTTACTGTCCAACAGAGGGATTGGTTTTGCGACTACAAAATACTGTTTTACCCTTTTTGCGTCAATATACGGCAAATTCTAAGGTTTCTTTTTCTTTAAATTTTTTTAAATTAATTTAATTTTCCTCAAGGAATCTTCACTACGCGAAGCGCATTTAGAAACAATAAATTTAATTGCATTGTCAGTACATCCGAATAGAATACGTGACTATCGATTTGAATCACGTTATGAATGTTTGAGTTATATTAAGGTTTTTTTAATTTAAAAATAATAGAGGGTCGTTAGAGTCTCAAAATGTTTTAAATTGTATACCTTTTTATCTCCTTAAAATTTTTAAATTTAATTTTCTTCATTAGGAATATGTAAATGACGAAAAATCGTTGGACACAGTAACCACATTAATTCGTCTTAGAGCATCTAAAGCTACTGCTTCACTTGTGTATTTCTCTTTTAAATTATTTATTTTAAATTTAATTTTTTTAAAGTCTGTTAGAACCTCCATTGAGTGAAAATGAATTTATTGATATAATTAATGTTTTAATACAAAATATATTTCCAATATATAAAGAACGTAGTGGATTAAAAGCGGTTAATTTTTTTAAAAATCTTTTTAAAACTTTTTTGGGATGCTTTTTTATTTCTTTCTTTCTTTTTTTCTTTTGTTTTGTTTTTGAACTTTTTTTAAATTAAATTTTAATTAATCTCCTTTTATTTTTAATTTAATTCTTTAGTTGAACCAACAATGCCTTTTTCCAAATACTTTCTACAAAAATAATCTTTTCAATGATTTTGATAATAATAAAAAATATTATTATCCATATCCTATCGGAGGAGGAACGTTTCCTTCTAATAAAGCTATTTCTAATGCTAAAAATAGTCTAAAAGATGGAAAACTTGATGGAAAAGATGCAACAAAGTGTAGCACGGTTATTTTTAATTTTGTTTTATTTTTGGGCTTTTCTTTATTTTTTCTTGCTTTTAGTTTTTTGCTTTTTTATTTTTTATTAATTTACTTTTTTTAAATTTTTAGACAGGAGAAGATGATAGTTCAACAGTTATGGAAGCAACAATAATTCAATGTCGAAATGCTATTGCAAATATGGTTAAAATGCGTCCTTGTGTTAAACCTACAGTTAGTGAATTATTAAAGGTTTATTTTTAAATTTTATTTTGTTTATAAATAAAGAAATTGTTGCAAGTTTTTTAATTTTAAAAATGAGTGATTTTGGGTTGGTTGAAAGAAAAATAGATTTATATGATTTTCTTTGTGGCTTAGTGGTTAATGTTATAGGCTAGAATCTATTGGGTTCGAGTAAGACTGGGGTTATTATCTGTTTTTGGGTTTGAATTGAATAGAATTTCATTATATAAAATAAGAGTTTTTAAATTATTAGATTTTAATTCCTTTTATTTTTTAGTTATTTTATCAATATTATGGAAGTGATCGTGACCATGAAAGGGCTAGAGCAGTAGACTTTACTGTTTTAACATTACAAGTTTATTCTGAAAAAGCTAATGATTGTACACTTGGAATTGCAAAAGAATTTTCTTCCCTTTCTTGGATTATTGCTCGTTTATGTCCTCGTTTATGCGATTCTTTTGGTTTTGTTCGTCTTCAGTCATTAAGAGCTATTTGGTTTGCCTTTAAATTAAGTTTATTACATAGAGGACATTCACCTACTGATACTGAAATGGTTGACTCTTCACTTTTTAATGTTGAAAATTTTATTGAAATTTATTTTGGTGGAACTCAAGAAGGACGTTTAGACTCAAATAAATGTAGTGGTGCTATTTTGGCTATTTCCCAGGTTTTTTAAAATTAATTTTTGTTAAAATATTAACCCTGGGGGCTAAATTTAATTTTTTAGGAAGTAGAAAGTCGTCTTCCCCAATCTCAAGTTCAAAATTATATTCATATGCTATTCAAAATGTTATCTGACAAACAGGGAAATGTTAGTAGTGCTGCTGCTCAATTATTAACTAATATTCTTTCTTATAGAGCAAATTTATTACAAAAAGAGGTTTTCTTTTAAATTTAATTTTTTGTTTTTTAAATTAATTATTTTAAGGCAGAAGTTTTGTTAATTAATATGCTTGATCATCTGTCCAGAACTAGACCAGAAAAAATTCAGACTTATACAGAATTACTTAATGGATTTACTCTTTTTTCTGGACATCATTTACACTTGGCAGTTCAAGTACTTTTGAGGCAATCACTTCCATATAATCAGTTTTGTTTTTCTTAAATTTTTTTGGAGAGGAATTTAATTGATCCTTTTGTATTTTTTTAACTCCGCAAGTTTTGTCCGCAAATAATATTTTTAAGAAAAATTATTTCTTGCGGATAAAACTTGCGGACTTTTTTGCTATTAAATAAAAACATTTTTAATTAAATTTTTTATCTAGAACATTGTCAGAAGTTTGGGAAATGATGGCTAGAGCACATTTTTCATCAATTATAGATTTTCTTTTTGAACGTGTATGGATTGATACAAATAATACATGCAAAACACCTGAATTAATTGAACATTTAAATGAAGAAAAAAATGTTGAAAATATTATTAAAGAAAATGATAAAGAAGAAAATGAATTAAATAAAGGAGGAGGGGGAGTAAAATATATATTTAATTCTTCACATTTTGAAATTATTAATATTGGAGGTGGTTCAGTAATTAAAGTTGTTTCTGATGATACTTGCGCTTTAGTTGCTGCTATTGCTGAAGTTGTTAAGGTTTATTTTTTTTTTAATAGATTAGAATTAGATTTTTATTTTTTAATTAAAGAAAGGAGAACCTGAAGAAGAATTGATGAAACGTGTTCCTAAAATAATTGCTGCCCTTTTAATTTTGTTGGTATCACTTGTTGACACTCAATACTCTAATGTACAAAAAAATTGTAATGCTGATTCTTCTGCTGCTACTCAATCAGGGAAAAAAGGTTAAAATAATTTAAAGTAGAACTTGAGTCTGGCTAGAAAATGACACTTGAGTCTGAGGAATTAATTTGTATAAATTTTCACAGACTCAAATGTCCTCCAAATATTTTTTTCAATTTTTAGAAGTAAAAACAAAGCCAATAATTCCAATTGTAACTTCTGAATTAACAAAAAATGTAGAAACTCCAGCTAAATTAGTTGCAGAAGCATTGAGGACTTTCCTTGTTAGAATTAATGCAGAAAATGTTATTGAAAGAATGAATTCTGAACGTGTTTGGTCAAATATTGTTAGTCCTCAACATTATATTTCTGCGGTAATTTTTTAACCAGAAAAATTATTTTGGGTCCACTAGAGTGGAAGCCTTTTTTGATAAAAAAGAGGTATACTAGAGTCTCAAAATTTTTCTTTTAAAGTTGTCATCTTTCTGCTGTGCACTCTTTCATTTCCGTCCTCATTTCATCGGTGATTTAATGAGATTAGAATGTGAATGTTTAAGAAAAGAAACTTCATCAACAAAGAATGTTTGTGATGCTGAAAGAATAGTTGCAGTTTCAATACTTTCTTCTTTAATAATAAAGTTTAATTTAATTTATTTTTTTAATAATTTATTTTTTAGTTGTCCTTCTAAAAATGGGGAATTTGATTCTTCTTTATTTTGTGATGTTTTTGGTACTTTAGAAGGAGCTTTAAAAGATCAATTATTAATTGTTCGAAAGGTTTTTATTTTTTTAAATTAATTTAATTAAATTTAACTTTTTTTAAAAAGATGGCATTAAACGGAATAGGCAAAATTAGCCATTTAAAAGGACCTGATGCAGAGGAATTAATTTTATGTTTTTCTTCACGTTCAGTAGAGGCTGCATTAGCTGGTTTAGATGATTATTGGGATAGGTTTATATTTAATTATTATTTTTTTAATAAATTTGTAAAGACAAGATCAATTAGCAACAGAATCAATTTCTTCATTAAATTCTTTAGTTAATATATCTCAACCTTCATTAATTTTAAATGTTTTACCTCAATTATTGTTAAAAATTAGACCTTGTTTTGAAAAGGTTTTTTTTTCTTTGTTTATTTAATTTTTTTAAAAATTTAATTAGGAGAATGAGGTACTCAGATCCAGTGCTTTTTCCCTTTTTTCTGGGTTGGGTTCGACTGTTGGAAGTTATGATATTTTTAAAGAAAGTTTACATAATAATATTATTAGTATTTTGTTGCATTTAAATGATAAGGAAGAGTCCGTTAAATTGGTTAGTTATTTTAATAAAATTGTAAAATGTCAATAGGACAAAATGTCCAAACATTAAAAAAATTTTTTTTATAGAGTTGTGCCAAAGTTCTCTCTACTTGCATTCCTTTATTAAATTCTGAACATGCTATAATTTTAATAGAAAATGAATTAATTAATGGGAAATTACCTTCAAATTATTCTGAATTTCTTCGACAATTTGGACTTATATTAGTAAAAACAAAACAAATTAATTAATTTAAATTATTTAGTCAACTTCTTTCCCTGATCAACTTAATAATTATGCATTAGATTGTAATAATTTTTTTAGAAGTTTATCTTCACATATTCGGTCTAATGCTGTTCTACTTATGGGTATTTTATTTATTTAATTAAATAAATTATTTATTTTAAAGGTTTTATGTTAACTGCTTTAACCCCTGAATTAAGGGCTACTTTATCAAAGGATTTAATTTTTAATGGTAAAAATTAATTCTTTAATTAATTTTAATTTTTTCAAAGGTCTATTACAATTAATGAAGGATGTAGATGAACAAGTTCGTTTAAATACTCTTTTTGCAATTTCTTTATTGTATGATTTTGCCTAGTCAATATTTAAATAATGCTGGTGGTTATTTACATATGTTCTATACACTGATATTATTTATAAGGCCAAATAGTCGCAGGCCGACTAATCGCAAAGTTTTATTCGATAAAATGGCCTAAACATGACTTTCATTCTGTTAAAAATAATTTCCGGAAAAATATTTCTAATAATTTGTAAATTTCTTTTGACTAATTGCAATTAAATTTATTTTTTCCTTGCACCTTATAAAAATTCTATTGTCTGACATTGTATTTTCGTTAATTTAAAATTATTTTTTAAATAAAATACTAAATCATTCCATACAATTAATTTTGCGCAGTTATGTTTAATTTTATTATTTTTTTCCAGAAGATCAAATACAAGAAATGCCCAAAAGATCACCACCCAACTGCGCAAAATTCCAAATTCTTCTTATTCTCTTATTGTTTGTGCGCCTTTTCTCAATTTTAAATAAAAAATAATAATTTAAAAATAATTTATTAAAATCAAGGCAAGTATATATATTTCAATAAGTAATTTTGCAAATAAATAGATTTTAATGAAAAAAAAGATTTTCTTTTTTAAAGTCTCAGGTAATTGCCTTACAATTGAGATACAGAATTGTTTTTTTAAATTCTTTTTATATTCAGTAATTTTTCTTTAAAAGAATATTTTTTTCTCTATTTCTTAAATTAATTTTTAAAAAAATTACTGAATTTTTCACATTCGAAAACAATAATAAAATAAATAATTTTTAACCATTCTTTTTGATGTAAAATTATTAAAGAATCTTTTTTAAAATTTAATTGTCAACACTTTTTTTTCTAAAAGAATGATTAAAAACAATTATACCCCTTGTTCCTTTTTATCTTTACTTATAAATATTCAAATGGACAGAATGCCCAGACAATTATATTTATACTATTATTGTCTGACCATTATGTCCTAATGACCATTAGGTAAAGAAAAATGAAAAAATAAGGGATAAAAAGCAAAATAACAACAAAAAATTTTTTTAATAATATAAAAATTTGTATACGCACGTATTCTTTAACTTTTCTCTCTTCTTTCCATAAACCTAAATGCCTTCTTCTATTTATTTTTAATTTACTCTTCATTCCTTAATTTTTCTATTTAATTATCTTTATTAATATTATCCTCATCAATTAAAGCACCATCTTCTCCATAACATTCATCTTCTTCCATTATACGTTTTAAACCTTTCTTTTCATCATCTTCGCCTTCAGAACAGTCAAAATAACTAGAATCATCATCTGTATCAAATTCAACACAACCATCAATCTATTTATAAAAATAAATTTAAATGATTAAGAAGTTGTTTGGTGTAGTGGTAAAGTTATTAGTCTGGAAGCTTTAAAGGGTCTAGGGTTCGAACCCCAGTTTCTCTAATTTATTTTTCTTAAATAAAAAAAGACCAAACCTCAACAGAAATTGTTTGAAGTTCACTTCCATTTTCTATTTGTTCTTCTTTATCATTTTCTTCTTTCAAAATAATTTTTTCTTTTAAAATATTATTTCCTTCATTATTATTATCATCATCACTTTCATGGCAAGACTCCATATCATCTTCATCCTCAGAGCTTTCAGAACGCAAAATTTTATGAGAAATAGAAGGTTCACTATCAGAAGATAAAAGCTTACCTTAAAAATAATTTAATTAATCAAATTAGAGCTTAAAAATATGTTCTAATAAATCATAAAATTTTCAAAATTTAAAAAAAAAATATACAGAAAAGTTAAAGGTTCGAAAGAAGAGAATTTAAAAATGTTAAAAAATATGTATTAATTTAAAAAATACTTCGAAGCATAACAGGCTTTTTAATTTGCGAAGCAGGAACTGGAAGAGGGACAAAAACGTGATGTTGAGGATTATCTTCATTCTCATTCAATTTATTTTCATTATCATCGTCCTCCCGAATTTCATAAACATCTTTAATTACAGGGGATTCTGTATTGTCTTTTTCTTCTTTTTGACTGGAAGGTTTGCGGAAAGTGTAGGTAACTAAAAATGGAAATAAAAAATAAGCAAAAAAAAAATTTAAAAAAAACCTCGTTCACGCTTTTTTGCATCTAATTTATTAGCCTTTTTTGGACAATCTGCCTTAACATGTCCTTGTTTATTACAAAAGAAACATGTAGCTAAAGAATAATTAAAAAATAAATTTTTTTAAATAAAAAACCTATCCGTTTAGGGCAATCTGCTCGAATATGTCCTTCTTCATGACATTGAAAACAAACACGAACACCTCCACTATTTGCATTACCTCTATCATTCCTTTGATTCAAAACAGGACAGAAACGACTTTTATGTGACAAGTCTAATATTATTTTTATTTTGAAAGAAAAAGAGTTTCAATTACCTCCACAAAAATCGCATCCTGAAAATATTTAATTTAATTTGTTGAATATTTCATTAAAATCAAAAGTTACTCTGCTTAGTTTATATTTTTAATGTTATGGTGAATTAAGCTTCAATTTTTACCCCAATAAAAAAAGATATTAAAAAAAAAACAAACTTTTTGGATCTCTTGCCAAATTCAAATCAATTCCACTACTATCACTGCTGTTGTCATCATCACTTTTAAGGTCTTCAGCATCATCAGATAAATCAATTTTTGCAACTTCAGATACCAAAATTGCTCCTTCATTTTTCTCTTTAGTATCCAAGTCAATAGCTACATTATCTATGTCTTTATTAATTTCAGAGGACTAAAATGTATATTTAATTGTTGTTCAATAAAATCAAAAGAAATACCTCAATCAAATGTTGTACATCCTTCCTTGGCCTGTAACCTCCCTTATGTCCACCTCGTGAAGATAAAAGCAAAGCATCTCTTATTTTCACAGGAGAAGAAGAATCATTTGTTTTTGTTTCACTACTTAAATCGTCAGACATTTAAGTAAATAAATGCAAAATAAATTAAAGCTAAAAAAAAAAAATTAAAATTTTATTTGAAAAATATGTTAATTAAAAAAAAAAAAAGAGAAAAAGAGAAATAGTATTTAATTCTATTTGGTTCTTATTTTAATAGGAAAAGAAATAGAAAAATGTTAAAAAAAGAGAAGCCTATTTATTTTGAAAGTTTTTTCTAAACATTGCTATGAATAAATTGCTTACGACTTTAACTTTTAATCAAAAACGCTCACTATTTATTGTTAGTAGTAAAAGTTAAAAAAAAAAAAAAAGAAATAAAAACATTAAATAAATAGAAGGAAATTTTATTTAAAAAATGGCCTTTTTAAATGTTGACATTTTTAAATTTTACATTTTAAAATATTTCAATGTGTTAAAAACGAAATATAAAAAAATTTAAATTCTACTTAAAATCAGAATTTAAAGCAGAATTTTTTAATTTTTAATGCAAATTCTTTTTTATTTTTTTTTTTTGCTTTTCTTTTTTTCTCCTGACAATAAGTGAAGACGCACAGGTGTGTAAGTGTGCGTATTTTTGTGAAAGGTACTAAATAAATAACTTGTTTAAGAGGAACAGCAGCAGCAGCGTGTAGGGGACACAAGTTATAGGGGAAATGTACACAAATATTGAAGAGAGCGCTCTCATCCACATTTTTATTATATTTATTTTTTACTTAAATATTTATTATTTTTGTATATTTTTCTTTTAAAACTGCTAAATATAATATTCGTTTGCCGATAATTTTTAAAACAACAAAATTCTTTTCAGATTAAATAATGAGAAAAAGCAATGATAATAGTGAAAATGAAGAAGTTAATTTAAAAAATCAATTAAATGAACAAATTAAAAGTGAAGAAGAGTCTGTTGATGATGAAATAAATAATTTTTATACAAGTGAAGAATATGAAGAAGAAAAAAGAAGGGAAAGGATTTCATTATTGGTTTAATTTATTTAATTTTTTAAAAAAATGTTTATTATTTAGGAAAGACTTGGAAGAGTTAGAGAACCACATTTAAGGTAAAAAAATAATAATAAAATTATTTATTTAATTTAAAAGAAGAAAAATGGTATTGAGTGAGCCTTGTATACCATGGGAATATGGAAGTAATAAATACGAGTCACAAAAGGGAATGAACGCTTTCGGTCAAAGCAGAGATACAAGTTAACTTTTATTAAAATAAATAAACTTGGATTAAAAAATTCTGATTTTAATAAATTAAACTTTTTTGTAAAAAATAAACTTTAAATCAGAATTTATTTTTTTTTTTAAAGCAATAAAAGTTCATTCAACCAAAGCTTTAACTAATAGTAATCCTTCAATTGTGCCTAGATTTAGTAGAGCTTCTTCAGTTACTCAAGCAGGTCAATCACCTTTTGGAGCAATTCGAGATCAAGTTACACGTGTTATAGAACATGTTTTAAACTTTTCTTTATTAAAAAAAAATTTTAAAAAATAGGAAGGTGAACCAAAAAAGCGTTGTCAAGAAATTCTAACAGACCCTAAACAAACAGAAAGAATTTTACCTCTTTGGTCTAAACCTGAAACAGAAGGGAAATATCGAAATCTTCAATTTGGATCAAAAAGACAAGTCATTGTTAAAAGTATTGGTGGAAGGAATTGGACTAAAAAGGAATTATTAGAAAGTAAAGCTGTAAGTTAATTTGAAGCAAATTTTAATTAAAATTTAATTTATTTTAAGGCCTTACCTCGTTTATGTCGTGTAGACGAAACCAGTGCAGCTAAAGATAACAGAAATGCAATTAAAGTATATATTTAAAATTAAATAATTAAATAAATAAAAAGGTAATGTCAACAGGTTATGTTCCCCTTAGACAAATAACAACACAAATTTCTGGAATGGAAAGAACAGAAAAAGATCAATTAGAGTCTAATAAATATTTAAATTGGTTAGGTGGAAAACTTTTGCTTCAAACACAGTCAAAAACTGGAGGGTTTCAGAAGACTCGTGATGTAGTTAATACAAATTATTATACAAAAGAAATTAATAAAAGGAAAAAAGTTTCAACTTTTGAAGAGAATTTATTAAATAAAAAAGTTGATGAAATGAAACTTGAAATTGAAGAAGAATAAAAAAAAAATTCTGATTTTTATTTAAACTTTAAATAAACAAAAACAATCCCGGTTAAATAAAAACTTAAGTTTGTATTATTGGAAGGTTATTTTTAACAGAATAAGTAGATAGACTTAAGTATTTTTAATTCTTTTTTTTTAAATTTAATTTTATTTTTTATAAATATTTAACAATAAAAATGACCAGATAATTATTTGAATGGCACCGAAATAAACGAATATTATATTATTTTAAGATATGTATAAAGTCAAAGTGCTATTAGAGTCTAGAATAGAATATTCTAGTTAACAACCATTAGAGTCTCGCACACTTTTAATTAAAGGGTCATTAGAGTCTTGGTTTGGTTTATTGTTGTTTTGTCTCCTTTCCTCTTCTAATACTTTAAAAAATGGATTTAGGGCCATTTGAGTATTAGAAGACCAATTCGGAAGTAAACGAAGATTTATTGAAGAAAGCATTGAAAATGGAGAGGGGCGAAAAGGGGAAGAAGATACATAGGGGGGTGTTGGAGGGAATAAATGTTTTTGTATTGTATTTTTTGAAGTTATTAAATTTGTATTTTGTTTATTAATTATTGAATGTTCTACCAAGAATGTAGACCTTTAAAAATAAGAGAACATTAGAGTCTTAACTAATTAATTAATTTTAACCTTTCTTCAGCCAAATCTTCATGTTTTTGATCTCTAAAACCTTTAGCAAAAGGATTTAATTCAATTTTCTTTTGTGTGACCTAGAAAATATTTTTTTAAAATATACAATTAAAACGTCAATCAAACTAACTAATTGGTTTTGGTAAGCTGTTACTGCTACAAAAGTTGTTCCCTTTAAAAATAATATGGTATTATAAAAGAAGAGGGAAATAAAAAGTAAAAAGAGAATATTTAAATAATTTTAACATTTCTTTTTTCGTTTTTAACATTTAAAGGAATGGTCGGATCAGTTCACTTCTGTGAAGAAAAATATTCTTCAAACACCAAATTTGTTCAAAAAAAAATAAAAATTATCAAAGTTAAGGGCCAAGAAAGAAAGCACTCTTTAATACTTTATTAAACCTTTCCCCAACAGACTAAACAAGAAAACAGTCTACTAGAGTCTCAGAATTAAAACTTTTTTAAAACTTTTTCTTTACCTCAAATAAAAAAGTTTTATAATCAAATGGTCCATTTGCAAGCTTTTTTAATCCTTCAGCATTTTTAATTTCTTTATTAAAAATTTGTTGTTGTTTTTTAATAACATTTAACTGTCCTTTAGGTATACAAAATACATGTACTCTAGGACGGTATTTATGCATTGAATTTAATTGAAGCTTTTTAAATATTTATTTATTATTAAATAAATATTTTATTTTTTAAATTTACTTGGTCTGTGCTCTTACTTTCTGCTAAAAAAAAATAAAAAAATTAATTTTTAACTTTTCTCTAATAATTTATGTCTCTCTTAAATTTTAGTACTCTCTATTTTTCTCTAACATAAAAATTAATTTACCATTATTAGTTAATTTAACTTTATCAAAACTAATTATTTGTCCATTTTGTGCTAACTAAAAAAATTAAAATTAAATTTAAAAAAAAAAATATTTTAATTACTTGTTCTCCACATATTGGATTATCTGGGTGAGAGAATAAACGCCCAAATTGTGCTCTTTCTGCTTTACCAGCACTTTGCCACTGTGATTTATTATCTTTTTTAAAAAATAAATAAACTTGAATTAAATATTAAAACATACAAGCATAACGAAAACGATGTTCTTTTTCAACCTAAAATTCAAGTTGTTTAAAATAAACTTTATTTAAATAAATAAAACTTACCGGAATTAAATCAAGATATATAAAGTAAAGAAAACCGGGAAGAGTTCCAAACAGGCGGCAACGAAGAACCGGAAACATTCTTCTAAAAAATTATTAAAGTTTTAATTTTTATTTAAAAAATAAACTTGTTAGAGAAAAAAAGAAAAAAAAAATTCTGAAAATGTTTTAATTTATCAGAATATTATTTTTTTTAATTATTTTTTATTTTTCTTTTAATTTTCTTTTATTATTTTCTCTCATTACCAATATTTTGGTAAAAAGCAATTTTATTGCTTTACGACAAAGTGGTTGCTCTCCCCTATTTTTTCCTTTCTTATTTTTAACCAAAATCTAATTTCGTTAATTGCTGCCTTGTATTAATATTTTTATTTTTTAGAAATATTTAAAGGGGACATTAGAGTCTGATAATTAAATTAAATAAATAAAGGAATGGAGAGACTCAAAAGGTATAAAAATATATTTTTTTTAAAATAATAATAAAATATAAATTTCTTTACTGAGACTCTACTGTCACTTGTTTGTTTTATTTTCCACTAAATACTTGCAATTTTTGTCCTTGTAAAAAGAAAATTTTATTTCTCTGGGGGGTAATCGTAGGTTGGGGGGAAATAAATATTTAGAGATTATGTTTAATAAAAAAAGAAAGAGAAGAATAACTGTAATAAAAATTTTCAAAAGAAAAAGGTTAATTTCTAATGGTTTTATTTTTATTTGCATTTTTAAAGGGATAATAGAAAAGAAAGAATAAAATAGAGAAAAAGAGAAAACAATTGTTTTTTAATCTATTCTCTAATCCGGAAAACTTTATTTTAGAATCAGGAATTTTTATTTTTGAGTAAAAGGGAACGATCCGGAAAACTTAATATTTCAATTCTACATGAACAAGTAACCGTGTTTATTTACTTTCCGGAAAAACACAATTTCTGATAAACTTTACGGAAAAACACAATTTCTGGTAAACTTTACGGAAAAATACAATTCCTGATATAGTTTCCGGAAAATAAACAATTTCTGATAAACTTTCCGGAAAATTAACTTTTTTTCTCTATTAAATACTATTTTCTAATATTTCTCTTTTCTTTTTTTAACACTAAATACAGTAAATCCACCTTTTTCTCTTTCCCCTCTTCTTTTATATTTGTTTATTCGCGCGAACATATAAAATATTTTTTTTTTCTATTATTTGTTGGGTGTTTCAACAATTTATTGAAAGAATCTCCCATTCATCGTATTAAAATATTTTTTTAATTTATTTCAATTCATTTATTTTTTATAACTTTAAATTAAAATAAAAAAAAAATATTTTTTTTCCCCTAAATTTTCAGTTTGCCGCCTTTGAGTAAATTGTTTTGTGTGTGTTGACTTGATGGACAATTGAATTTTAAGGAAAAAAATACGAAAAAAAAAAAAATTAAGAAAAGTGGTAGTAAATTTGAAAGAAAAAGGAAAAAATTTTAAAAGGGGATATTGCGGCGCAGCAAAGTTTTGGCGTGCGTTTAAAATAAAGTTTGAAAAAGTTCTGAAACTTAAATAAAAAAGTTTAATTATTTTATAAACTTTAAAGTTTTGTATTTTTCTTTAGAAAGTATTTTTTATTAAAATACAACAAAAACAAAAAAGTTTGCGCAAATTTTGAGCATTTTTTAACCATAAATTCTGAAATATCAGAACAAAAATTCTGAAATTTTTAGACAAAGTAACTAACCCTATTCCCTACTTTATTACAAAATTTTAAGAATTTTACTCTCTTTTAAGCAAAGTTATTAACCCCGCGACTTAACGTCCTTTTTTACGTCTAAATGTCTCACCGTTTATTGTTTTCACCAATTTAACGAATTGATTACTTACTCTCTTAATATTTTCTTTTTCTTAACTAATAAACTAAAATAATTTAAGTAAAGTAATAGTAAATTTTTGTTATTTTCTTCTTTTTTGACTCATTGGTGGTGGTAATGTCAATTTGGAAATTGGTTGGTTAGTATTTTTATTAGTTTTTTTTAAATATTTTTATACTTACCTCCCTGACTTGGTGATTATCTGTAAATTGAAAAGAAAAAAAATTAAATTAAAATTTAAATTAAATTAAAAAACAAATAAAAATTAATTAATTTCTGATTATCTAAAAGAAAATTCTGAAATTTTTTCAGAAAAAGTTTGTCAAAACCAAAACAGAATATATTTAAACTTAAGTTTTATTTTCTTAATTATTTCCCCGCACCAAAATGGCCCATTTTATTAAAAAATATTTTTACCATTTCTGTGCCAAGTTGATCAAATTGTTGCCTAAAAATAATTGTATTTTAATTAATTAAAATTAATTAATTAATTTTAATTAAATTAATTAATTACCAAATTTCTTTATTTTCCAATTCACATTTTAAATTGTTTAAAGTTGAATTATTATTTGTTAGTCTAGCAGGTAACCAATTATAGTCGTGTAAAGGTGGAGACTCTAATTTTAAAACTTTCCGGTCAGTTTCCGGAAAGTTTTCTAAAAAATAAAATAAAAAAACTTTTAAATTAAAAATATATTTTCTCTTATAGACATTAGAGTCTAGAAAATGTTTTTATTTATTTTTTTAATTTTATTCTAATAAAAAGGACATTTTTAAATAAATTAAAATTATTTTTACCTTTAATTCTTCCTTCTTTCTTTCCATTATTATTTTTTAAATTAATAGAAGAATTAATTACTTTATTATCTTCAAGTAATAATTGATCAATCCAAAATCCCCGTTTTTTTAAAGAAGGTAAAGGAGAAGAATTATTATTTTGTCTTGTTCTTTTTCTTAAATAATTATTGCCAAAGGAGGAAGAATTTAAATTATTAATTAAATTATTTGTTGAATTATTCATTTATTTTAAAATAATATTTTTAAATTAAAAAAAAATTAATTTTTTTTTTTTAAAAACATTAAATAACTTAAAAGGTGCTAGAGGGATATATTTTACTGTTTCCCCCAATATATATATATATAAATGTTTAGCACTTAACTAGAGAAGAAAAGAAGAAGTGAAGAAAAAATAACCAACTTTGTTTAAATCACGCCTACTTTTATAATATTATTTTATTGCTTGTTTGGTTGTGTGTCTAACCTTTTTTTCTCTCTTTTCTTTTATTATTTTTCTTCCGTTCTCTTTTGTTTATTTCTCTTTCTTTGTTATCTCTTTTTAACTTTTCAACGCCTTTCTTTTGTCACCTTTTCTTTTCCCTTAAGGGAGAATTGACACAACAACCAATGACTGACAATGAGAGAAAAAAGAAAAAGTAATAAAGGGACGGTAAAAAGGTAATTAAAATTATTTTTTTTTTTTTGCGTGTATGACGAAACAAATAAAATATTTTAATTATATATTTATTCCAATTGATCAATTTTTTAATTAAAAAATTTTTTCCTGTTTGAATATATTTTATTTTTTTTTTCAGACTCTAATAGACCCGGCTAAAACTTTATTCAACTTGAATATTTTATTGAAGGTCTATTAGAGTCTGAAAAAATAAATTAAAATAAAAATATTTTGGTGATCAATTGGGTCAAATAATTAAAAATAAAAAATGTAAATTAAATAAAATAAAATAAAAATTTTGGCAAAAATGGCCCACTTTTTAATAAAAAATTTAAAATATACATTTCCCCAATAAAATACCCAAAAAGCATCAAAAAATGAGTTTTTAATGCAAAATAAAAAAAAAAGATTTTTATCTTCTTTACACAATTTGTCATTTTATTCGCTCCCTAAGGCGAGGATTTGTTTGGGAAAAATCTTTTCCTTCCTTATAATCTTTTCTTTTTTTGGCGGCTGTCAGGAAAAAAAATAAAATTTAAAGCTTTCGCCAAATGAGAAGAAAAAAGAAAATTTGATGAGAGGGAGGATTACGGTCACGGATTTTTTTGAATTTTTTGAGTATTTTAAAGGGGGGGGAGGTATTATTTGTTTAGAAGGGAATGATAATTTTAAAATAAAATTAAAAGAATTTATTTAAATATATTTTAATAATAAGAAAAAATAAAATTAATTTAAAAACTATTTATTAATTATATTATATGTATATATAAGCATAGACTCTAATAAACCTTAAATAATAAATTAATTTTAAAACTTAAGTTTATAATAGTAAATATTTAAATATAAATAAATATTTATTTATTTATTGTGTTATATATTCTTTACTCCCCCCCCCCCTAACCCCTACTTTTACATAATCGGTCATTTTGGTGACAAAAAATTCTTGAGAGATTTTTGGAAAGATAAAAGTGACAAAATGTCCAATTCCCCTTTTTGTCATTTATTCACACTTTAGAATATAAAATAAAAGAAAACTAAAAATTAGTTCCCTGAGGGGATATATATATATTGAATAGAAGAACAAGTAATCTAAATATATACTTTGTTAAATAAAATATTTTTTAAATATTTTATAAAAAGTTTTGTCAACTCAATGAAATTTTGTTAATAATAATAATTATTTATTTATTTATTTTAAATTATTTAAAATTTAATTTTATATTTAAAAGACAAAGAGAATAAAAATTTAATTTAATTATTTTTTTAATTTAATTTTTAATTAAAGTAGAACAGTGATAAATCATTTTAAATAAAAATATTTTTCGTTGTAATTTATTGAATAAAAAAATTAAATATTTATTTAAAAGTAAACTAAAAAAAAGAATTAATTAAAGTTATAAAATTCTGCGATTAAGTGGCATTGCGTTTTATTGGACACTCCTATGTCTGCGCCGAAGTGGGATACCTTTATATACTTTTTTAAACGATTAACCTTTATTTTGTATTTAATTTCTAGATTATCAATATACTTTAAAAAATGACTGATTATAATAGTGATAACGAAGATGATCACACAATTGACTGTGAGGATGAAGAAGACGTTGAGGATGATGAAGGTTTTTTTTTCTTTTAATTTTTTAAATTTTAAAGTCTTTTTTTTAAGCTACATTGGACGAAGAAGATGCTTTAAATGATGAAGAAGATTATGGAAATGAACTAAAAGAATTACAGGAAGATGGGGAACTATCATTAGAAGAATTAAGAAGAAAATATTGTGTAAATGAAGAGAAAGAAGAAATTGCAAAAACTTCAAAAGATGAAGACGAAAATGAAGTTAAAAATGTTCAAACTAGTTCTTTATCTTCTACTCGTGGTTGTAATGCTGTGAGAGGTAAAATACTTACTGCAATTGCAAGTACATGTGATGTAGCAGTTAATAATTATTTCAAATCTGATGATTTAGAAGAAGACGAATCTGAAGATTATTTACCTCCTGAACTTTGGAAAAAGGAAGTTCGTATAGGACAGGATTATCAGGTTTAATAATATTTAAAGAATTATTTGAAAATTAGTGAAATTTTGCATTTTCTTCCCCGTTTTGGATGTTTTAAAACAACAACAAATAATGTAAAAATATAAGAGCTATTTCTTAAAGAATTTTATAATGAGTATTTAAATGTGAAAAGAATTTTTAGATTATTTAATTATTCTTTTTTATTTCACTATTTTCATGAAAACATCTTTTTGCTGTATACTTTTTAAATTAAAAAAAATTTTTTTTTAAGGTCTCAAATATTCCAAAAGTTGAAAAAATGACTGAAAATTATAAACAAAATACTAATGAAAATTGTAAACCTCTTTGGATTGCTTCACCAGAATGTTGTCCAGAATCATTAATAACTGAATATTTAATTGAATGCGAACATTTACGTGCTGGAGAAAATACAAAAAACTTTAAAAAACAAAATTTTTCTTCAGAGACTGTGACAACAGAGGAAGAAATTGTTCCAGATGATGAAAATGCACTTTATGCACTTTATTTAGTATTTTTTTTAATAGTTTTTATTATTAAACTTTAATTTTAAAAAATCCGCAAATTCTGTCCGCAAATTTATTAAAAAAAGAGTTTTTAATTTTCCCTTATTTTATTTATTATTTTAATCTATTTTTTAATTTCTAGGCAAATTATAACGTCAAAATAGCTAAATTAAAAGCTCCATTTGAATGGCCTGCTATTTGTTCAATAAATGGACCTCAATTAACACAGCCACCAGGTCCTCTGAGAACATGGTCTGAAGAAGAATGTGAAAGTTTTGAAAAAGGAATGTCAGAGTATGGAAAACAATTCTTAAAAATTCAACGAGATTATGTTTGTTTTTAAATATTTTTTTTCTTTCTTCTGAAAAGTCCACAAAAATTTTTTTTTTTAAATTATTTTTTGGAATTTAAATAATTTTTATATTTCCAAAAATTATTTTTTTTAATTTTTAAAGTTACCAAAAAGAACAATTGGTGAACTTGTCAGTTTCTACTATAGTTGGAAAAAATCAGAACGTTACACTATTTGGCAACAAAATCGACGAGAAATTCAACATGTAGATGTAAAATGTGTAGATTTAATGGGACAAATAGCAGAATCAATATTACGTCAAACACAGGTTGAAAATGATGAACAAATAATTGAAAAAGAATTAAATAGAGGAGAAGAAAAAAATTTGGAAAATAATTCAAATAATAATTTAAAAATTGAAAATTCTCCTTCTTCATCAGGATAATATTTAAAAAAGGTTTTCTTTTATTTTTATATTTTAATTTTTGGCATTTAATTTAAAAAAAAATATCTAAAAAATTTATTTTCGATCAGATTTTCTTTTTAAAATTTATTAAAAGGTTTTTAGTAATTATGAGGTGATTAATTGTTTGTTACCTTTTAAAAAAATTTTTTTTTAAAGTTTAAATTAATTTTTAGAATTATCTGATCGTAAATTACTTGTGTTATTTGTCCAAATTAAAAATTCTAAGTAATTACAATTTTTAAATTTTTAAAATTTTTTTGATGACATTTTGTCCATAAAAATAAAAAAAAATTTTTTTGTTTTAATTAAAAATAAAATCTTTTAATTTGGACTTGTGCACATATTTTTGACCTATTTTCTAGATATTATTTAATCATTTTAAATCTCAATTGTCAGTCATTTCTTCCAATTTTTATTTTTTTAAATTTATTTCCCTTTCTCTCTAAATATATTTCCTCCTTCTCCTCCTCCTTATTTAAATATTTAAAAAATAAAAAAAAGAATTTCTTTTGGAATTTTAAAAAATTTAATTAAATTAATATTTTGAGCTTTTATAATTATTTAAATATATTTTTTTTTTACTTCTCCACTTCATTGTTTTATTTTTTAAAAAACTGAATTTTCTTTCAAAAAAAAAAATTTTTTTTTTTCAAATATTAATTGAATTAATAAAAAAAATTCAGTTTAAATAAACGATTTTTTAAGGCCCAGAACAGAAGAAAAAAAACTTTTCTTTCCTGCCTATCTAATTAAAATTTAATTTTACTACTACTATAATATATTCGATATTATGTAGAATTTACAATTTTTTTTGTATTTAATAAAGTTTAAAAAAATTAAATTTTTTAAAAAGGTTTATTAGAGTCTCAAAATTATTTTTTTAAAATTAATTCTTATTTTGTTTTAGTTAAATTCCCATTAATTTTTATTTTTGAGTCAGGATTTTTCATTACTTTCATTCGAAATATGCAATACACAGGTTTATGGTCACTACAGTAAACCTCCCATATACAATCATACCGTATTGCAATTAAACATTCAGGTTCAGGATTGGTCCAATAGAGTACGCGATCCTTTATTGAAAAAAAATTATTTGGGGTCAGTAGAGTCTAAGAATTCTTTTTTAATTTTCAGGTCAATTAGAGTCTCAGAATATTACAAACCGTATAGGAAGGCATTCTATTTTGTGCATAAAGATTACTGTCTATTTTAAATTTATGAGTTGGGGGGAATTTAATAATTGCTTCACGAAATCCTTTGAATAGACCTTACAATTAATTTAATTAAAAATTAATTAATTAATTAATTAAAAACCATTTTCTCTTTCCAAACTAAGTTCATCATGAGCTAAAATTCTTTGAAAATCTGCCTGTCTTCGAAAAAGCCTTTTTTGCATATTTTCAGCAACATCAGACAATTCTTCCCTTTTATAAACACGAAAATTTAAATCTCCAAACCAAAATATATTTACAAGGTTTTTACCTAATTAGTAATTAAAAAATTAAAATTAATTTTTTACCGCTTTGTTTTTGTAAAGTTTCAAAGTCAAATTGTGCAGAAATTCTTCTATAGTCAAGGATTCTACGTTCTAATTTTCCATCTAAAAAATGAGAAAAATCTGAAATATTTTTAGGAAAATTCCATTAAAATGTTTCCAGACTCAAATGTCCAAGTATTAAACAATAAAAGTCTGGAGACTCTAATGAACTTTTTTAAAAGAGTTAATTGCCTTTCTATTAGAATAACTAAAAATTCACTAACGAGCCAAATGGCAGGCTACAAAAATGCATTGGCACTGAAACAGCCGGAAACGAATACTAATTGCTCCTTTAGTTCTGAAAGGACTTGCTAAATTAATACCTGCAACAAAACGATATTCTGGTTCTAAAAAAGAATAAAAAAGTATTTTTTATTAAATATAAAATACAAACCAGAAGTAAATAAACTGAGAGAATGTTTAATAAAAAGCACCAACATTTGTGACCATTTACGTACCCAACAAAAAACACGATGTGTTAAAGCTAAAGATTTTCCAAGTGATTGAAGCACGGTAGAATGAAATTTTCTAGTTTAAGAAAAAATTAAAAAAAGAAAAATAATTATTAAATTAATTTACATTGTTGAAGTAGGTAATTCTTGTAAGGCTAAAGCTATTAATGATGGACGTTCTAATGGAGGCATTTTAGAAAATAAATTATTTAATTGAAATAATGAACGATTAGCCTTAGATAAATAAAATAAAAATACATAAAAATACAAAAATAACCTTTCCAGCAATATTCCATGTAAAACACATAACAGTAATTGAATCAGAATCTAATAATTTATTTATTTCTGAATTAGTTGGTAGAATAACACCACCACCTACAACTCTTGGTCTATTTAAAAAGAAAATAAACTTTTTATAAAACACAAATTAATTCTGATTATTTTTAGCTTGAAAATACAATAATTCTGATTATATCTTTTATTCAAAAAATAAACTTAAAATACAAAAATAAACTTAAAAAACACAAATAAACCCGAATAAAAAATTGAAAACACAATAATTCTTTACTACCTTTTTAATTAAAAATACATAAACTTTGCTTAATTCTGATTTTTAATTTTAAATATAAAAATAATCAGAATTAATTTGTGTTTTATATTTATTCTCTCTTTACCCAACAGCATCTAATTGTTTCTGAAATTCTTGTTCATTAAATTGACTATGAAATTCTCCTTGTTGTTCTTCACTATGTGAATTATGGTGGTGATGATGTTTTCTTGAAGTTGATGGAGTTGGGTTATTATTTATTTGTTCAGAAAAGTCCATAAGACGTAAATATTTAAACATTAAATGACCAATTAAAATGTTTTTAAAAAGGCGGGGGTATTTTTATATATTTTTGGTCATTTCCCCCATTTTTTTATTCAATATTTTTCCGTTTCCATAACAACAACGATTGTTCATAAATAATTGAATTTTAAAACATTCTAAAAATTATAATTAAAAATAATTATTTAATTTTTTATAATAAAAAAAAAATATAAATTTGAAAATACAAAAATAAACTTGAAATACCTAAGAAAACAAACCTAAAAACACAAAAAATATAAACATGTATTTTCTTCTATTAATTCTGATTTCAAAATACAAATCCCTCAAAAAATACAAAACTTGGAAAAAAAATAATTTATTTGTGTTTTATTTATTAAATTAAAATACAAATTTGTTTAATATTTTTTTCCGTTTATGCAAATAAAATACACATTTTACTTGTGTTATTTTAATTCTTTAATATAGAAATGTAAGTAAGCAATTTTCTCACAAGTTTGAAGCAAGTCAATTAAGTAAGAGAAAATATATATAATTTTTTGGAAAACTCTAAAAATTAAGAAAATAAATATAAAAGGAATAAAAATATTATAATAGTATGGAATTACAATTTTTCTTAAATTTTTTATAAAATTTTAAATAAAATGGTGGTAAATATTTACCATTTTTTAAAGGTAAAAAGGTAAAACATTTCCCCCTAATGTCCATTAAATAAAATAATTATTTATTTATTTTTTATGTCAACTAAATTTAGTATTAATTCCCTTTTAACTAAAAATAATAATTATTGTTTTAATTCCCCACTTATTTTTGATTCAATAATAAAAAATCAAATAATTAAAAATCAAGAAACAATACAAATAATTACACCAACATTAGCAGAATTACAAATATTTTTTGGTTTAAATAGTAAGAATAAATAAATAAATATATTATTTAAATATTTATTTATATTTAAAAGTAAAGAAACATGAATATAATAGATCTAGAAGAAGAAATGTTGAAAGAAAACCAAGACAGGTAATTTTCTTTAATTAAAAAAGAGAAAAGAGAATGTGTTTTTGGAGAGAGAGAGATAAGGAAAGAAAGAGAGAGAGAGAGAAATAAAAGAATGAACTTAAAAATACAAAAATAAACTTAAAAATACAAAAATAAACTTAAAAATACAAAAATAAACTTAAAAATACAAAAATGAACTTAAAAATACAAAATATTAAAAATAAAACAAAAAATTCTGATTTTTTTAAAAGGCATATACAGAACAACAATTAAATACATTAGAAAAAGCTTTTCTGGTAAATTATTATTGTATACATAAACTTATTAAAATATTTAATTTTAAAGGAAGACAAATATTTATCAGTAAATAAAAGAATTCAATTAGCTTCAGATCTAATGCTAAGCGAAACACAAATAAAAACTTGGTTTCAGAATAGAAGGTATATAAACTTTTAAATAAAATTATTATTATTTTTTAGAACAAAATGGAAGAAGCAATTAACTAATTCATTAAAACAATTATGTCAACAACAAAAACAAATTTAATTTAATAAAAATTAAAAACCTTTAAATTATTCCTTTAATTTACTATCCAAAGTAATAGTTACAGGGCCATCATTTTCAATATTTACAAACATTAATGAACCAAATTTTCCATCCTAAAATATTTTTTAAAAAATTTAAAAAAAAAAACCTTTATTCTATCTGGAATATATTTAACTTTTAATTTTTCTAAATATTTTGAATAGAAGAGAGGAGCATCCTCAGGATTCATTGAACGATGAAAGTCTAATTTATTTCCTTTAATTTGGGCGTGAAGCGTAAACTGAAAAATATAATTAATTAAATAATTTTATTAAAAAGAATTTGTTTCTAAAAATTACAAACCTGACTAACACTAAGCACTTCCAACCCTAAATCAACAATTGATTTGTCCCATCTCTTCCCATTTTCAGGATTTTCAAAAAGTCTTAAATTAAGTATTTTCCTCACAATATATTCAATATCCTCATCCACATCTTCTCTGCAAATTCCAATTAAAACACAAATACCTCTACCAATTGAAGAAATCTAAATTTTTTTAAAAATAATTTAATGAAATTATTTTTTAAATTAAACCGTTTGTTGATCAACAATAACACTAGCTTGTTTTACTCGTTGAATTATTGCCTTCATAATTGGTAGATAACTTTTAATAATATTTTAAAAATTAAAAAAAAAAAATTCAAGAATTTTTGCGGACAATACTTGCGGACAAAATCTTCAAGAGATAAAAAATAAATCCTCCACCTTATAAAGAATATTTTTACGCATCAATAACTATTAAGAATTAAAATATTGATTAATTTATAAAAAATTAATTTATTAATAATATTTACAAAATAAACTTTATATTTAACGCTTTCCACTCCCTAAAGAGTGGGGTTTATTTCTAAGTCGATCACGAAGTGAAAACTCCTCCTCTTCTTCCTCATCACCAAAATTATTATTTTCCTCTTCTTCCCTTTTCTCCTCTTCTATAAAATTTAAATTATTAACTTTTTCTGAAAAATTGTTTTGATTATTTATTTTAGTAGCAGAACGAAGTGTTGAAGAACGTGTTGTTCTGACAACGCTACTGCTTGTTGTAGTCACTTCATAAGTTGAGGTTAAATTGGTACGACGTCGAACTCTAAGAATTGAAGGGTTAAAAAGGATAAAAGGTTCAAAGCAATTTTTAAGAGAAAATTTTTAATATTTTTTGCTGATCTTTAAATATACAACAAGTCCGCAAATAATTCTAAAACTTGCACAATTGTCTGAAGACAGATAATAGATTAATTTATTACTAATTTAATACCACAACTCTTTCCCAAAATTTAAATTAATAAAAAACCTTGTATTCCTTCCAATTCCAATACACTTTTCCAAATGTGGAGCAAATCTAGTAGCTGCAATCATTCTTAATTTAATAAAATAATACACAATTTAGATTAACCAAACCTGTTACAAACAAAACATCTACATTGCATACTTCTATGATTCAAAAGGGGAACAGAAACTGAAGTTGATTTTCTTGTATTATGCTTTCCTTCATTGGTTTTATCGTCTTCATCATCTCCAAAATCTTTAAATCCAATTAGTTTATTAATTGTTAATTCACGATGTATTCGAAAAATTTCACCAACAAAAACACTTTCAAGAACTGAATTGACCAGCTGTTCAATAACTTTAAAAGAAATAATTAATAATTTGTCAAAAGAAAAAAATGTTTTAAATTACATGAATCGTTGTCACAGCTTATCATGATTAATTCCATTTTTTAAAAGTATAAAGAATTAGTGATATTATTAAATATAAATGTTCTCAAAACTTTAAATAAAAAATTAACTAGAAAATAATCATTTATGTAAATTAGTAAAAAAATTTTTTTTTTATTTTAAAAAATATACATTTAAATTAAAATTTAAAACAAAAATTCTGCAACTCCACTACAATGCCAATTTTTTAAAGAAGAATTTAGATGGAAATGAAATTGACCTCGCTTAGAAAACAACTCAATTTTGGCGACGATTATAAGATTCCTGAAAATAAAAAAGAATAAAAAGGAAAAATTTTTTTCTAGATTACTAATTCAAATCTTCTATGTACACTTTTAGGTTAAAAATATCTAAACATATAGACAAACCATTTGAGATGTTGACTGATTAGGGTCATGATCTTGTTGCTGATCATCAAATTCATAAAAATCATGCTGAGCACTGATTCCTTGTTGTGACGATGCAAGAACGCCTGTATTCAACGGCTAAAAAAATAAAAGTTGAACACCGACAAGTTAAAAACAAACCGGCAAGTCCAATGGCTGATTGCCAGAAAATTGGTTGTTTAAATTGTGAAGTCCCTGAGCATCCTAAAAAATAAAAAGTTAACTGGACTGAATTATAAATCCAACAAACCAGTAAATTTAGAGTAGGCTGAGTACGCAAAATAATAGGTGAAGTACGTAAATCTTGTGTTGGAAAATTTTGATGAGTAAACGGAACTGGAGCTGACTTTAAAATATAGAATATATAAAATAAAAATCAAAATTCTAGTTATAAAAAATTTTATAAAATGTTACACTAGCAAAGTTCGGTGCTTGAGGAGGCCGATTATGCTTAACTCCTGTTGATTGTATAAAAAAATCTATTATTTTGCGGTTGTCTGAAATCTGCTGCTTGAAACTCTCCTGCAGCTCTTTAATACGTTGGTCTTTCTCAGCAACTAATTCTCGTAAACCTCTGACTTCTTGCTTCAATTGAATATTTTCTTCTTTTAATTGCTTATGTGTAGGTCCTTTTGGAGGTCCCCTTTTTCGTTGTTCGACGTTCAATTCCTTAACACCAGGATCTTGCTGAGCTTTCGACATTTTTATATTCTAAAAAAAAAACTTAAAATGCATCGAAAAAACAAAAAGGATTTCAAAAAATAAATAATCAATTTAAGTTAAATCAAAACTTAGAATAAATAAATTAAGAAAGGATTAAACACACGTGCTGATTAGAATTATAAATTAAAACTTAGACATTTGTTTTTATAACAAGGACCTAAAAGTATTTCAAAAATTTTTTAAATATTCATTAAGCGTTAGTATTCGCAATATTAATTCAAATAGACGGATATTATAAACACAAATTAAGAAAGACTAATGTCCATAAAAAATCATATAAACACAATAAAAAAGCCATAAAAGAATTAATATTTGGAAGTGCGTTCTAATATGCACTCACTTTTCAAGTAATCGATATTAAAAAAGGTCTAAGGTGATCAAAATGTTAACTTAACACAAAAGTTCTTTGTGGTCAATAAAAGAAAAAAACACAAACATTCCAGAATATCAACTAATTCAAATCTACAAAATCCGCTACTTAGTTTAAATTTAAGGTTATTTTAGTCATTTGACAAAATACCCAAAAAATTTTTAACAAACCTCAGTTCCATCAAGCGAATTTTTTTTCCTCTTTTTAAACAACTTCAAATCTCCAGTTAATTTCAAAGCGCCATGTTTATTAGCAAAATTTCCATTAATGGACTTTTCTTCACCAAAAACATCGCGTAAATTAGCAAGTCCACAAACATCAGAAAAAGTCAAGCAACGCTAAAATTTTAAACATTTTATTTGTTAAAAAGTTCAAAAAATAATTACTGGTTTAACCAATGCTTCCCATCTTAAAACAGACAAAATCTTCTCATCAGCCGTTTCAGTTTTGATAGAATGGCCAATAAAATAAAAATACATAATAACTGGATCATTTGAAATTTGTGTAGATCCAATCCAAAAACTTTAAAAAATTTTGATCTAAAATAAGTAAAAAATACCCATCTTTATCCTTCTTCAATTTGAGAGCTTTACGAGCATCCCATGATCCAAGTTCCTTGCTTGAACCTGTCAGAAAAACACGTTGTCCACCCAAAATGTGAAAAGGAACAAAAACGGAGAAATTAACAGTACTCATTTAACTTCGTAATAAATTGATACAGTTTGTCTTCAAACGGCACGTCGAAAATTTAATATAAAATCCTAGAAAATAGAAAGTTTAAGAAACAAATTTCACAAAAAATTCGCCATAGAAAAAAGTAGAGAAAATCTAGAAAATCGCCGATTAATCGCTGTTTCGCTGTGGTTAGAGAAATAATTCAAATTAGAGACCGGTGAAAAAATGCCTGCACGGGATTTTATCACTCCTATGCAAGCATAGTGTCTTTTTCTTGACCACTTTGACCCTCACTTTTGACCATTATCTTTTTTTTGTCACGTTCTGTGCCTGACAAAAATTCCGTGTGGTGGAACAGAGAACGAAGTGCGGTAAAATACGCACCATTCTTAGCTATACGGGATTGTGGTTAGACACGATCCGAGATTGAATGAGATAGTACGTATCATTGTATACATAAATAAGAGACAAAAAATCCCGGAAGACACTTTTTCAGCGGTCACTAATTCAAATAATTCGTATGCGATTAGTTGGGTTAAATTATCAAAATGTAAAATTTCCAAAATGTAAGGACACGTTGGATAATCATAGATTATTACAAATCTTTTCTTTTAACCTCTATTTTGAATTTTTCTATTTAGATATATTTTATAATGACAGACCCTTATGGTGGCTATTTTTATGAAAATGAAAAAAATTCGCCAACAAATAGTAATTGGTACACTAGTCCACAGCCACCTCCTCCACAAAATGTTGGTCAACCAGTAAATGTTATTGGTTGGGAGTCTTCAAATCAAAACGGTTTGTTATTTATCTATCTTGATTAGTTAAGTTCACGTAAAGATTTCAAAGTTAACAAGCTTTATGAAGCCAAATTTTGTAGGTTTTTTATTACCAGCGTTTCTTCTTGGGTCTGACTTTCTATAAGGTCAAGCCCATAATCTAACTCAAGTTTTTAAAAACGGTAATTCAATGTCTTTAGATTTTTAAAAGTCTTGATTCTGACTTTCTTAATTTTGTGAGCGAACATTCGGTCCTTAAATTCTTTTACCTTTTACTTTGTGCAATAATTTAACTTTTCAGATTTTTTATCAGAACCTTGGAGAGGCTCTCCTTCTCCTCCAAATGCTTACCCATACCCTAACTATTCAAATCAAGGTCAACAAATACCAAATATGTTTATTCCCTCAATACCAACTGGACAAGGTTTTTTTAACGTTATAAAACTAAAAAAAAAATTTTAAGCCTCCTTTACCGCTGAAGAAAATTTTGATAATGAGCCACCTTTGTTGGAAGAATTAGGTATTAATTTTGAACATATAAGACTGAAAACACTTGCTGTGTTGAATCCTTTGGGAACTGCAAAGGAAGAAGTAATAACCTTTCAGGAATTTTTTTCAATATTTTTTGAAGGTGATAGAGGATCAGGATCTTGCGGGACCACTCGTTTTTTGTCTTCTATTTGGCGCCTCTCTGCTTTTACATGGAAAGGTTTGAATAAAATTTACATGGAGACGTTCGAAAATTTTTTTTTATAATTTTCTTTTTTCTAAAATCTAATTAGATTAAAGTAATCTCACCCATTTTTAAGTTACATTTTGGACATATTTATGGAATTGGATTAGTTGGATGTACAGGAATGTATGCTCTTTTAAATTTAATGGCACAAGAAGATAGGTCTATAACCTTTACAAATACTGCAAGTGTTCTAGGCTATTGCCTTTTGCCTATGTCATTGTTGTCTCTCCTTGCTGCTGTTCTTTCTTTACAAGTTTATATAATTTTTAATTAATAAAAAAAGAAAATGTTAGGAATTTTTATGATTTTTAGAATATATTTTTCGAGAATTTTTTCAATGAGTTTATTAAAGTCTGAAAATTCCTTAAAGTTTGTTAGTTGAGTCTGAGGTACATTAGAGTCTGATAAGAATTTTAAATATAAAATTAAAAAATTTACTTAAATTTTAGGGTTTAATAGGCTACATATTCGTTACATTAGCAATATTATGGAGTGGTTCTTCGTCTTCAAAACTTTTTTCAATTGCTCTATCATTGAATGGTTTTCTTTTTAATTAAAATTTAATTTAATTTTTTAGGTCAAAGATTATTAATTGCTTATCCTTGTATTTTGCTTTATTCAGTCTTTGCTCTTTTAGCGATTTTTTAAAAGGAAAAGGAAATTTTATTTTTATTTATTTTCTTGTTTAAATTGTTAAAATTTTTGTAATAATAAAAATGACTTATTTTTTGACGAAATGTCTAATTTTGTATTATTTACCATTTTGAAATATTTTTTTATTCTTGTTTTTTCTTAAATTTTAGTTTTATTTTTAATAATGTTGAATAAAGATAAAGTAAAAATAGTTGATAGAAAGGAGGAAGTGGATGGTGAGACTTGGACAATACATCCAACACCTGGAATTTGTATCAAGTTTAAAGAGGTTTTTAATATTTAATTAAATAAAGAGGTGATTAATACAAGGAGGTTGGGGATTTTATCAGGGGAAATTGACCTTAGAAAAAGATCAATTCCGGTCAACTACTCTTTAAATCGTTAATTTGTTTGGAGGACCATTCATTAAACATTTTATGCACTTTTAGAAAAAAAAATAAATTTTTGGGAATTTTTTTTTACCTTTGTTTGTACTTCAATTTTAATTAAATATTTTTAAGGCTAAATATCCCTCAACTTCAATAGAAAAACCTCAATCAGACAAATTTTTTATTAATTTGGCCCATTGTATAGAACTTCCATTTCCGCCAAAAGAATTATGGAAAGATGAAGAATTAATTGCTAAAATGATGGAAACTGACAGAAATTCCTTTAAAATTCCTTTATCTGTTGGGGAATTGGAAAAAGTAGAGGACAATAAAGGAATTATTTCTTCAAAGGTTTTTTTTAAATTTTTTTTAATGGTTTTAATTTTAAGGTTGATGTAATTGTAAATTCTGAATTCTTTGATAAGTGTATTGATAGATCTGAATTCTTTAGGCAAATAACGCTTGCGGCAATCTGTGAGAAAATTAAGGTTTTTTTGATTTTTTTAATTGGATTGTGAATTTGAATCTTTTTTTTCAATAGTACAGAGGATTTTTAATATTTTATAAAATTTTTAATTTAAAATCCTGAGATTAAAAAAAAAAATAAAATTTGTGGACAAATTGAAACTTTTTTTAAATAATTAAAAAATTCTTTTATTTATTTAAAGGAGAATTATTCAATTCATCTAGATCTTTCCAAACAAATTATTTTAAAAAATAAAAAATATATTGGAGAATTAAATATTCGTCAAATACGTAAAAGACCATTAAATTCAGTACTTGATAATAATAAAATATTAATTAGAGAAGAAGAAGAAAATATTAATTTAATGGATATTGATGATATTGAGGAGACTAAACCTTTGAAACCGAGGAATTTTAAAGTACAAATTTTAAATGGAGAAATTATGGAAATTAAAATAAAGGTGAAGGATAACGATGGAGAACTTGTAAAGAAAAGGGAAAGGTTAGTAGCTTTTTATTTTTAGACCTTTTGAGTTTGGAATATTTTTAACCATTTTTCTCGGATTTTTTAACCAATTGAGTCCAAGGAATTTTTTTTTCAGACTCGCCTTAAAAATGAATGATGACAGAGTTGTTGTCTTACTTGACTCATCCAGCACAGTTGCCGACTTTTTCCTGCCTTTTCGAATTATAATTGACGAATCTACAAACTGCGAATTTGACTCAAATTCTTCTACAATATTTATTAAATGCAAAGTTGATTTTGAATAAATTTATTTTAATTTTAATATTTGGTTGGGACTTGGAATATACCTTTGGTTATTTGAGTCTCAGAAAATAAACCTAAAATTATGCCACTATTTTTAAATTTATTCATAGAAAAGGCTAAATAAATTCAACAAACTTAATTATTCACTATTCACCTCCTCTACATTCTCCTTTTTATTAATACTTTCCAACTTTTTCTTAATAAATTGAAACAATTTCTGTCTATTAAATTCAGCATCTTCCACATTTTTGTATTTTTCATTTCCAATTAATTCGTGAATATCAGGGCTGATTGGATTTAAATATTTTTTAGAAATTTTTAAATGAAATATAATGTAGAGTAGAGCAAAGTTTATTCCATCAACAGCTAAAACAATTAGAAGAATTAAAATTTATTTTTATTTGCGGAATGTCCGCAATTTTTGATTATAAAGTTATTTGCGGACAAAGTTTCTGTCCGCAAAAATGTTGCAGACAAAATTTTTCTCTAAAATAATTAATCTTACCTCCTTGAAATCTCTTCCAATACCAACCAATACCTCCAAATATAAGGGTCATTCTATCCTTTAAATTAAATTAAAAATTAATTTTAAAAATTAAAAACAAACATAAGCTAAAATGTCTTTATCTGTGCGAATTTCATAACATCTAAAAAATAAAAATAAATAAAAATATAATTTAATTAACCTGTTTATGAGCTTTTCTTTTGTGTAATTATTATAAACTAATGAAGCAGCCATTAAAAGGGGTGAAGAAATTATTCCACCGATTAGAATCCTTCCCTGAAAGAAATAGAAAGAATGAGCTTTTATTTTAAAAAATTTTTTAAAATTAAGTTTAAAATTAAATTTAATAATAAAAAAAACCTGTAAACGCCTGCAAGCAGCAGTTATTATTTTGTCTGTATTATTTGTATAATCTGAAGGTTTCAACTTTTTATATAAATAACTGCTATAGAATGGACGAACAGCATAACCTAAAATCAAACAGTTTATTTTATTAAAAAAGGAAAGGAAATTATCCTAATATCCTTCATTTTATTCTAAAGACAAACGTCAATGAACGTTATAAAGAAAAATTTAAGTCTTTAGTGGTGAAGTGTTTTAGGGTTAGGATGTCACATTAGGAGATGCGGGTTCTTAGAAATTTTTTTACAGTATTTTTAACTAAAAAACATTCCTTAATTCTTATTATATATACAAAAAAACATTTTAATTTAAAAAAATATATAAATTACAAACCTACAAGAGACGAAATTTGTAAGCTTTTAATTACTGAGAAAATAAAATATTCAGTATACGGGCACCTTAAAATTTAAATAAATTTAAAGTAAAAATTAATAAAAACCTAATAGTAGCAAGGTCTACAGTTGTGTAATGTTCAGCACCGCTATAAACAAAATTATTAAACCAGGCTTTAAAAAATGAAATAAATTTAAAAATAAATAAATAAATAAAAACAAACTTCCAAATCCTAACGACCATTCTGGATTAGGCCAAAAAGTGGGCCAACTCATTTTCCTTTTTTTTTTGATTAATTTAAAAATATTTTAAAAAATTTAAAATATTTAAAAAATTAATTAATTAATGAAAGTAAAAAAGTGAAAAAAAAATTAAATAAATTTATCACTGGGGGAGTTTTATTTTGCAAAAATGTACAATAAATATAATTTTAAAAAAATATTTTTTTTTATTAAAGTTTTAGCTAAGTTCAAAACCAGTTTCTGCATGTATTGCATATCTAAGCTTTTCCAATAAAATTTGTTTTCTTGTATAATTTGGAAGCTAAAAGAAAATAAAATACACAAAGAGCAACCAGTGGCGTAGTGGTTTAGGGTTGTGTTAATTCTTTAATGTAGGTTTGGTTCGAACCAGGCTCGGGGAAATTAATTTTGAATTTATAAAAACAATCAGATAGAACATTATCCTTGCTTAAATTTTTTTTATCCCCATAAGGTAATTTTTAAGAGACCCAAAAAATATATAAAATTAAACCTTTAATAAATTAAAACAAGTTGAAGCAGTCGGAAGTCGTTCATTTACTGGTTGTTTTCTTTTATTTATTGCTAAAAATCCTCTAATGACAGAACCAAAAGTATCTCCATGATCCAAATCATCACAAGTCTCTACACAACGAATAGAGAATGGTGGCTCTAAAAAAGCAAAGCCAAGAATTGGTGGACGTGAACAACTTGTGACAAACTTACAATTAAAAATAAATTAATTATTAAATTAAAATAAAAAAAAACCTTTAAAAATAAATGTCTTTCCTCACAAGTAAAATCATTTTGCATAATAGACCAAAACCATCTTATAAGTCTGTGATTGCTATGAAAACCACCATAATATTGGACATGTTTTTTAAGGTCATCTAAGTCAATATCACTTAAAAATTTAATTAAATAAAGATTTATTTAATTTAAAAAAAACCTTAATTGCCCAGAAATTAAAAATTGTAGTTCATGTGTATTAAATAAAGATAACCATTTATCTTTAATTATTGAACGAAAACCATTAACAAAACTAATAGTTTGATTTTTAACTTGTTTAATAACGCGATAATGTGAATAAAGATGAAGATAGGAAATTCTAAAAAAGAAAAATATTTTTTTTTAAATTAATTAAATAAAGGGTTTTTATTTATTAAATAAATAAATTAAAAAAATATTTTAATTAAAATTTAAATTAATTTACCTATTTTCATTGCTTACTTTTAATTCACGTCCACCAGGTAATAATTCATGAGTGTAGATCTAAAATAATAATAATAATAATATTTAAGAAAAAACCTTTCCCAAAAATTTTTCTTGAAAAGAAAAAGTTAAAGCCAAATCTTCAACATTATCTTTATAATGCTTAACAAACATTAAATTTTTATAAAGTAAAGGGTCCAGATTAGCTAATTCATCAAATGGATATAATTGTTTATTTAATATTGAAGCTAATAAAACTGGAGCTAATTCAACATCTATACAAATACCTGAAATATTTTAATTACTCGCACAAAAGTGTCCGCAAGTTCTGTCCGCAAATAAAAAAATTAAATTTATTTCAAAGAAATATATTTAAAAAATCTAAATAAGTCGTATGATTTTAATAATAATTATAAAGAGAATATTTTAAATAAATTACACTATAAAATAATTAATAAAATGAAAAAGAGTTGCGGACAACATTTGCGGACATTATGTAAAAATAAAAAATACAATAAATGCATAAAATATTTTCTAAATTCATAAAAATCTTTTTATTTAGTTTCACTAAATTTATTATTCTTAACCTAATATTTGTAAAAACAACTTATAAAATAATAATTAAAAAAAAAACCTTCATAAATAGCCTTGCCTAACAATGACCCAATAAATTTAAATAATTCCAAATGATTATCTTGAATATTAGAAGTAGGTGAAGGGTATAACATTTTATTATTTGAATACTTTAATTAATTAATTAATTAAATTTAAAAAAAACCTTAAATAAATTAAGTTCTGGGACAAAAACTTTTTTCAAAATTTGTTCCAAAAATTCTTTAAAAACCTTAAACAATTTTAAAAATTAATTAAATTAAAAAATTAACTCCATCCTGGTCAATTCCTGCTTCATCTAAACCTTGTTGATTAATAAATTTAACTCTAATTGTTCCTTTTAATGTTTGAGTAGATACTCCTCCAAGTTGACGATAACCTTTATTTTTTGGTTAAATTAGATTTTATAAGTTTTTAAAGTCTTTTTTTTTTAACTAATTTTTAATCAACAAAAATACATTTTTTAAATAATTGTTAAAATTTGCGGACAAATTTTTTTTTATTTAAAAAAAAAAATACCATCTTCAATTATTCTAGATCTTTCGATTGTAATTATTGTATTAGAATTGGAGAAGGATTCTTTATCCCTTTGAATAAATTTTCGAAAAAGAAATATTCGTTCGCGAAGCTGAAAAAAAATTAAATTAAAATAAATTTGCGGACGCTTTTTTTTGCGGACAAAATTTACAGGGTTAAATTAATTTTAAAAAAAAACCGTGATTATATGAGGCATTTTTTCCATTAAAATCTTTGCTCGTTTAGAAGTTTCATTTTTCTCAAATTCTGAAATAAAAGCTTTTGAATTTACATCAGAAATTGTCCAAAAATTTTTTGAAGGAGTAAATTGTCTTCTACAGTCACGATTAAATAAAATATTTAATAATTGATAAATGCTGGTAAATAATTGTGTAGACCTTCGATTGTTGAAGTCTGTAAAGAAATAAAAACATTTTGAAAAGTAGAAATTTTTAAAGAGCTAAGGTTGATTCTTTATTTTAAAAAATCCGCAATTCTTGTCTGTAACAAGATAATATTCAAATTGACAAAAAAATGGAAGCAAAAGGTAAAACAGAAAAAATAATAAGAACATAATTTTATAAGGGGAAAAATAGGATGTTGATGTATAGTCTAGCAGGAATAAAGATAAAATAATTTTAAAAATTTGCGGACATTTTCCTTTAAAATAAATAAAGAATTCCAAATTTTTAATAGAATTAATTAAAAATTTCTAACAAATTAAAATAAAACCTATTAACGAATCCCAAATTGCATGAAAGCAGAAACGATTAGAAAAAGTAGCAATTTGACAAAGTTGTGAAAGGGTAAAAGGTTTTTCATTTTCATACATTTCCTTCTCGTCCAGAATTCTTTAAAAAAAATAAAATTAAAAATAATTTAAGAAAAAAAAACAAACGATATTAGCGAATATAAAATTTCCCCAAAAAGTTGAAGAGGAGCAAAATGGGGAGAACTGACATTTGGGTCAGTGACTAAATAACCCAAACATATTCGATAACCTTCAGAATTGCTAACATTTGAATTTATATGATGCCAAAGTTTGGTTAAAACAAGAGAATCATTACGAGAAAGACCTTTAAAAATATAAAAAAATATCAACGTTAAAATTTTAAAAAAACGGAGAAAAGGTGATATTCCTGGCTAAAACTATATTGGACGTTTAAAATTAAAGGAAGCGGATATATTGACCATATTCTTTAAAAAAATTAAAAAAAAAAGAACTTGAAAGTATTTCAATTCTCGAATTATAAAAAGCAAATAATGCATTTTGATAAAGTTGACAAAAAATAATTGGTGGAGTAAATTCAGGTAAAGCAACAGCCTTTATATTCCCAATATTTTCTTGAGTTCTTTTTGACCCAAATTTTCCAATAAATTCTTTAAGAATTAATTTTAAAAAAAAATTTAAAAAAAAACTTTGTAAAAATTCTGTAGGTAATTTGTCCAGAGGAAAAGTCTGCTGAGATTCCAAATTTTTTGAATTTTTTCTTTTTAAATTTTGTTCAATTTTGGAGTCTTCAAAATTGGTGAAAAAATTGTTTGAAAGAAATTCGACCATTTCTGTGCTCCAAAGAAGTGAAATTTGTTTAATTATTTGGCAAAATGTCCATTGAAAACTTTAATGAAAAATTTTAAAACCCAAAATTCGGATTGAGAATTTTAACCAATTTTTATTCAAAGAAAACAAAAAAATTAAATTTAAAAAAATTAACCTTGAATCAATTCTTTCTGACGTCCATCCCAACAATGGATGATGCCAACAATTACTTTTTTTATTATCAGTAACAATTGTACAATGTTGAAGAATTTTATTTACCAAATAAGCCCAATCGAGTAAGCAATTTAATAAAGACTTAAAAAATTAAATGTACAAATGGTCAATGGACATAATGGTTAGAAAGTTATAAATTAAGGAAAAATTCCAATATAAATTTAAAAAAAAGTTATGGCTTTGAAATAGGTTTCTTTTTTGATAAAAATTGATACTTTTAATTTACTATTTGACTATATGTCAAAATGACCATTTGTAAGTGTTGGGAAAATAACAAAGAATTAACGAATTTTTTAATAAAAAAAATAAATAAAAAATAAACCTGTTTAAATGAATTTCCCAAAAAAATTAAATTTGCAACCAAATTTAGCGTTTCATTCGTTGATAAGGGAGAAACAAAATTCTCCTGGGAAGAAAGCCATTTTACAGAATTTTCAAATAAATGAATTGATTCAATTAAATTTAAAGTCTTAAATTAATTAAAAATTAAATAAATAACCAAATAAATTAATTAACAGATTTAGAAAGCATTTGGGTAACTGTAGGAAGGGTAATTAATTCAATAAATATTTTTTGTAAAATTGAACTGTTGAGAGAAGAGATTTCAATAAATCTGAAAGAAAAAGAAGCGTGTAGTTTGGTGTAGTGGGTAAAGATTTAGAATTAATTTAAAGTTCGAGTCTCATTGGAAGAAATTTGTTTATTACACAGGGGGAATGCTAGAATTTTATTTTTAATTTAAAAATAAAGCATAAAACAATTCTTCAATTTTTTGTTTAATATTTTACCAAAAATTTTATTAAATATTAAAATTAAAAAAATAAAATTTAAAACCTGATACAAATAAAAAATAATTGGTCAATGGTTTTGTCATCCATCAGTCTTCTATCACCTTTAAGCCCATCATAAATTATTTTCTAAAAATTCTCTTTTTTATTTTTTAAATTAAAAAATTAAACCTTTAATATATTTAACGTATCTTGTGTTGCTATAGGAGAAAGTATTTTTGCAAAAAGTGAATTTATTATGGAAATTATTTGTTCTTTTCCTTTCAGAATTACCCAATTATCTTCTGTACAATGGCAGAAAATATAAAGTAGAGGAGTTTGCGATGAAATCTTGCGAAAATCAGAAATCTTTGAGACCTTAAAAAAAGAAAATTTTAAATAAGAAGAAAAGTTAACAATATATTCTAATAAAAAAAATAAAAGTAAACAAACCTCGCACTTTCCAAAGTCATCAATTATTCTTTTAAAAAGTCTAAAAGTAACTTTACATGCAGAATCCATAAGATTAGTAGAAAGATAAAGGGAAGCAAAAGATTTATGAATTGAAGAAGACTTCATTGACGCAAATAAAACATCACAAAATAAAGAAAATTCATTAGAACAATTTTTAGAATAAAAATTGTTTAATAAAATAGAACCAAGTTTTAACAATTTTATATTGTCACATAGAACATTGCCAAGATTTTTATGAGCACAAATTAATTCATTTCTTAATCAAATAAAATTAAATTATTTAAATTTAAATAAAAAGAAATTTTTGCGGACAAAATATTGTGAATTTATGCCTTTATATTATTGTTAAAATAAATTTTTTAAAAAATTGCTAAAAATTTAGAAAAATGGAAAATCAAATAGAAAATGTTGACCACAAAAAACTTCAAAAATTAAAACTAGTAAGAATTAACAGAACTAACTTTATTGATTCCTGCAAGTGCTTTCGGACTAGATATCCTTTCGCTAACCTCTGTAGATTAATCAGAACATCTTGATCCATTAAAAATGCGAAAAATGAAAAAATCGGAAAACAAAAAATATAAATTCTATTGCATCAAAATGTTCGCGACAAAGAGACTTTTTAATAAGGCGCCATTTTACTATTTGAAATTATTTTGTTTTTTTTTTTAATTTTCTTATCAAATTTAGTCAGACATTAATTTTAAAATTATAGGTTTGTAAAAATGAAGCAAATGAATTTATATACATTTTTAACCAAATTACCTTGCAAACCTCAAAAATCTAACAATAAAGAGGAAAGAAATGTTCGTCTTTCCCAGTCAAAATCTATGCGGCTTTCATCGGAAATTGAGAACAATAAAGAGAATAATATTCCATCTATAATCGCTAAACAACAAAAAAATGAAAAAAAGATTGTATTAAGGATTAATCCAATTGGATATTTTAATGAATGCAATAATGATGATACTGACACTGATTCAGAATTGGAAGTTATTAATGTATTAGACAAGAAGAAGTTGAATTCTGAAATGGATGAACAATCGATAATGAAAGCACACGTTAGTTTATTTTTTTTAATAATTGGGAAAAGGGGGGGGATTTGCTAATCAAAAGCTTTTTTTAAATATTAATTTGAATTTGTTGAGATTATTTTATGTTGGACCCCGTGTACATCCACACCGGTATTTTTCACCTTAACACTTGTTTAAATGTTATTTATGTTCAATTTATTTATTTAGGGGTTTCATTCAAACGCTGCTGTCTGTTTACCTTCTTGGGAAAAGTTCAATCAACAGACTATTCAAAAACTGGAAGCTGAAGAAATTGAATTTTTAATTGATGGAGAATCAAAGCTAAGGCGAGGTTAAATTTTTAAATTTAGAACTTCTTTTAAATTTCCTCTTTTAGGCAGTCAACATTGCGATAGCCGACATTCAAGAAAACGTAACTTAGCTCGTTTAATTTCTTCTGATGAAGATTCTGTTTCTGGTGATTTTTACAAGCCACAAACTGAGGTTTTATTTAACAAATTTTTTATTGTTTTTTTAAATTTATTTTAGGACAATCAATGGATAGTTGAAAAAGTGCTTGCTCGACGTGTTGTAATGGAAAAATCCAATGTTGGAAATATTCAGTATTTTTTAAAATGGAAAGGGTGGTCGTATAAACATTCTACATGGGAAATTCATTGCGAAGAAAATTGTATACAAGACTTGGTATGACAAAAAATTTATTTAATTAGGACAGTTTTCTTAAGATCAACAAAAAATTAAAAGAATTAATTTTTTTGAATAAATTTTTCGTTTTATCGATTCATAATTAAGATAAATATATTCAACGAACGCGAAACTTGGCGTGAAGCAATTTGTCGAAGAGTTCCATTAAATGAAAGGCTATATTTCCACAATAATTATATGATGCTTAATTCATTACTTAATTGTCATCAATGGGAAGACGAAATGAACAATTTAATTAAAATTAGTAATACTAAACAAGCCCCAATTTATGTTGAAAATTGGGTTGATGACGAGGCCAAACCAAAAAAATTTCAGGTTTTCTTTTTAGGTTTATTTTAAAGTTTGAAAAAAAAAATTAATTTCTTTATGCCTGTAAAAAATCCGCAAGTTTTGTCCGCAAGTTTTTTTATACATTTCTTAAAATTTTATTTTTTGTTTAAAGTTGAATAACCTATCAATAATAATTTATTATTTTAAAAATAAATAAAAATTAGACTTTTGAACAAAACTTTTGGATTTTTGGGAGTCAACACTGAAAAATGCCCTCACTTAAAAAATAACAAAATTCTTCTCTTTTTTTTTGCTTTTAATTATTTTTTAGTTTATCCTAGAAAATCGTTTCTCAAAAGAAACAGAGAAGGCATTGAAAGGTATTCCAAATATTGAACATTGCAAATGTAGTACTGAAAATGAAATATGTGGGTCAAAACATGATTGCTGTCCTTATGTTTATTTTTTTTTAAATTTTTTAAATTAAAATGTTTAGAATTTTAACCAAAATTATTGTTATTTGGAAGATGGACGAATTGATTCAAAACAAACATCTTCTAATAAATATTGGATTGTTGAATGTACAGATGCTTGGTTAGTTGAAATTTAATTTTAAAATAAAAGTCTTTTTGAATATTTTTAGAAAATTCTTTATTTTAATTTTCTTTAATGTCTATTATTTTTTGGAACAAATTTTTAAATTATTTTTTGAATGATTTTTTTTATTAATTTAATTTTAACCTTTCCTATTAATTATTTAAATAATTTAAAAAATTTTTTTAAAGTAAATGTGACTCAACTTGCCCGACTCGTGTAGTTCAACGAGGACGTCAAATACCTGTAGTAATATTCCGTACATTAGATAGAGGTTGGGCAGTTAGAACTTGTGTTGATATAAAAAGGAAGTCCTTTGTTTGTGAATATGTTGGAGAGGTTTTTCTTTTAATTATTTAAATTTAATTAATTTATTTAAAGGTTTTAACAGACAAAGAATCTCTTGAATCAAAAAAGCCAAGTACATATCAATTTCAAATGGACGGGTGTGGACCTAAATATTTTTTTATTGTAGATGCTGCAAATTATGGAAATGTATTTTTAATTTTTTAAAATTTAAAATTAATTTTTAAAAAAAAAGGAAGCAAGATTTGTTAATCATTCGTGTAGTCCTAATCTTTCTGTTTATCCTGTATTTGCTGATAGATTAGATGAAAGGTATCACAGAATTGCTTTTTTTGCTAAAAGGGATATTCGTAAAGGTTAAATTTTTAAAGGAAATTATTTTTTTAAATAAATAATTTTAATTCTTTTCCAAAAAAGAAAAAATTTTTTTTAAATTTTAAATTAATTTTTTTTTAAATTTTTAAGGTGATGAATTAACTATAGGTAAATTTTTAAATAATTTTTTAAAATTATTAATAAAATTTATTTTTAATTAGATTATTGTGCCATTGATCAGTTCGCAAATGGACGTCGACAGAAGCAATGCAAGTATGTAAAAATAATTTTTTTTAATTTTTTGAGAATATTTAAATAAAAGACTTTATTAATTAAATAAAAAAAATTATTTTTAAGGTGTAGAAAATTTTAAAAAAATAATTATTTATTTTTAGCTGTAAATCAAAAAAATGCCGTGGTTATTTTTATTATTAAAAAAAAAATTAACAAAAATATATTTTAAAATTTTGTTTTGTTTGATCTCTTTTTTTAACAATTTTTTGTTGTTTTTTTCCTTAAAATTCTCATGCCATTCTTTGTTTGTTTTAACTTTTACTTGGTGCTTATTTTATTTTTTTTATTTTTTTATTTGATAAATTATTTTAGAAAAGTTTTTTCTTTTTAAATTAAAATTTTATATATTTTTTTGTCAATAACAGCCTAAAATTTTTAAATTTTCTTTTAATTAATTTTTAAAAATTTCTTATAACCTTTTTAACCACAAGGAAAAGGGCATTTTTCGATTTGAAATTTTCTTTGATGGCTGACAGTCTGTCTGGTTAATTTCTTTGTTTAAAGTCTTAAGGTAAAGGTTAATTAAATTAAAACAAGGCAATAAAATGTAATTAATTATTTATTATTTAAATAATTAAATATGTACATATTTCCCCCCATTTTAAAAATTTTTACCTTTCATTATGATCTTTTAATATTCCTCAAAAAGAGCCTTTGTTGTGTGTGGTGTAGTGGTAGTGTTCTAGTTTAAGTCCTTAAAGAGTGTTTGGTTCGATTCCTTCCCCTGTCCAAACATTTTCCCTTAATTTTCCTTTAATTTAAGGCTTTAAATATTTTTTAAATTTAATTTTTTATCTCAGATAAATATTTTTATATGAAGAGGAAACCTTTAATTTTTATTTTAATTGTTTTATTAATCGTTTTTGATAAAACTGAGGCAGAAGAACCTAAAAGAGTTGAATATCAAATAATTAAATTAATTGAAGAATTTAAAAGTTTATTAGAAAATGAAGATTGGGAGAGAGTAAAAATAAATAAAATAAAATTAGAGGAAGATTATAAAAATTGGAAAAATGAAATTAAAGAAAAAGAAAAAGAAATTATATTTTTAAATTGGAGTAATTGGATTGAAGAAAATTTAAAAAAATTAAAATTAATTTTCCCAAAATGGAATGATAAAATAATTAAAATAATTATAAAAATACCTAAAGAATTTCCTGAATGGAGTGATGCGGAAAATTATAGAAAACTTTTAAATTTATTTTCAAATTATATTGGGTAATTATTTTATTATTAAAAGAAAATAGTGTAGGAAATGAAGAGAGACAATGATGAAAACTTTTTTAACAAACGTTAAATGACAACTTTTTCTTTGAATTTATACTGGGTAGGAAGTTTTCCGGAAATTAAAAAATGGATTCCCCAGAAACCTTAAGCCTACTAAAAAAGTTGTTTCAGTACAGTCATTTCAGCAACCAACTTATTCTATCTTATTCCTTTATAATTAGTTTTTCTTTTAGAAAAATTATTTTTTAAATTAATTTAATTTTTAGAAAAAATGATGAAAATAAACAAGATGAATTTATTACTTATTTAAACCAACTTTATTATGGGCAGGAAAGGTTGAAAGAATTAAAGGAGTATTTAGATGAAATAGGGCAATATTCTAATAAAATTAGTCATAATGATAAATATAAATATAATGGACATTTGGGCAATTTAACAAATGGAATTTTAGATTTAATAAAATTTAGAAATAAAAGTGACCAAATTTTATCTAAAATTATTTTTTCGGTTAAGAATTACCCTTTAGAATATAATTATTTTGATAGCAAATTGGAAGAAACTAATAAAGAATTTAAATATTTAGCTGAAATTGGTAGTAAAAAATATAAGGGAATAATTAAAGAATTTAATGAATATAAAGAAGAAAGATTAATACCTTTTAAATATGAAAAATTAAATAAATTTATAGAATGCCAAAAATTAGTTAGAGAAAAAAATGAATTTTTAAAGAAAAAAGAATTTGAAGAAATTTTAAAATATTTTATTAAAAATTTAAATTTTTTGAATACAATAATTAATTTAATAGAAGAGAGAAAAGAATTAAAAGTTATAATAAGAAATATAGAAATAAAGATTGAAAACTTGAAGGAAGAGAAAGAGAGTAAAATGTTTATAGATGAAATGAATTTAATTAAAACAAGTTTAGAAAAACAAGAAAAACAAGTTGAAATGTTGGAAGGAAAAGAAAATAAAGTGAAAATATTAGGTAATAAGTTGGAAAAGAAAAAGAAAAAGTTGGAAGGAAAAAAGATAGGAAAAAAGTTGGAAAAAAAGTTGGTCAGGTTGCAAGAAAAAGAAAAAAAGTTGGAAGAGGAAAAGGTTGAATTAAAGTTGGAAATGGAAAAGTTGGAAGAGGAAAAGAAACAAAATGAAGAAATAATAAAGAAAAAGTTAGAATTAATAAAAGATAAATTAAAAAAGAGGGAAGGTTATAATTATTTAATTAAAAATTTGGGGGTAATGAAAAAATATTTTTTAACTAACAATGAAGAAGAAAATTTAAAAAATGAAGAAGAATTATTGGATAATTTATTTAATATAATTATTAAATTAAAAGAAAATGAAAATGATGAAAATATTTGGAAAAAATATAAAAAATGTAAAAAAAATTGGAAAATGCCAATAATTAAAGATTTTAATAGAAAAATATTAAAAGAGGAAGAATTAAATTTTTTAGAAAATTTAGAAAATTATAGGTTAAATTAAATAAATAAATTTAAAAATTATTTTTATTTGTCCTCTAAAAGATTTTTTTATAATAGGACGTTTCAGTACCAAAAATTAAAAAAAAAAATTATTTATTTTTATTTTTAGTTTCAATTTACTTGATCGTTTTATTATTTTTGAAACTTTAACATTTAAAGAAAATATAATTAAAAATTGGGAAAATACAAAAACAAGTTTAGAAAAAGATAAATACAAAAATACATTAAATAAACTTAAGTTTTTAATTAAAAAATTGAAAAGATGGAGCGGACGTCAAAAAATAATGTTAAATTATTTAATTAATTTTGAAAAATTATTTAAAACAACTGTTGATGTTTTGGGAAGGTTTATTGAAGGAAATATTATTGTTAAGTATTTTTTATTTTAATTTTTTTTTCTTAACTAAATAAATAATAAAAAAAATAAATTAATTCCCCTTAAATTTAATATATAATATTTAAAGGTCATTAGAGTCTGAGAATTAAAATAAAAAACAAAATAATTAATTTACCAATTTTTTCAGATAAAAATGGAGGATTTAGTTATTGTCTACAAACAAATGTGTTTATATTCAAATTCAAATAAATCAGCTTTAGAATTACATCAAAGGACAAGAAATTTAATTTTAGCCTCAAAAAGTATGGTTAAAAAAATTAATCAAAATGATTATTTGGAAGACTCTAATGACCCTCAGAAAAATAAAATACTCAAAAAAGAGTTGGAAATAGCCCAAAAATTGACAGAAAATATTTTATTTGAATACATTGAAAAGTTAAAAGAATTAAAAGAAAATAAAGAAATTTATTTAGAAAAATCTAATTCTTATATTAAAACAATTTATTGGGATATGGAAGTGCCTGAAATTGAAGACCTTTCATTGATGGATATTATGTCAATGAGATCAGATATGACAGATACTTTTTCTTTGAGACATTCTTTTTCATCAGATTCACTCAGTTCAATGATGAGTGGATACTCTAATGGTTGGGAATCGCCAGACTCAAATGTCATTATATATTCTCCCTCAACATTATCAATTGAGTCTCTGGACAGTTTGAGTCCAGAATCGCCTAAAATTCATCATTCTTCGTTCTCTTTCTCGCCAGACTCAAATATCCAGTCAGGGTCATTTGAGTCTTTGGATAGTTTAAGTCCAGAAACTAGTAATTCGTTGTCTTCCTCATCTTCAATGTCACCAATTGATTCAATTGAAAGATCAACTCCAAAATCATTATCACAAGTATCTCTAAACAATTCCCAACAATTTACTTGGCGTCCTCCACGGTCCCCTTCAAGTCCTTCACTTTCAACATTAACAGACACTACAAAATTATTAAACAATCAAAGAGAAAAAATAATAAAAGAAAATAAACAACATTGGTTATTTCATTCAAATTCAACTCCTTCATTAACTAATTTAAAACCTCCATTAGACTCTAAAAGTAAAAATATAATTAAGAAAAAGACTAAAAATGAAAAAATACGAGAAGAGGATAAAGAACAAATAGGTTAGTAAATATTAAAGGATTTCCGTTCCGGATCCGGTTATATTTTGTATTTTAAATTACCTACTAACTTAGAAGGATATAAGTATTAGAGATATCCTTAAGAAAAGGGCTATTAGCATTTCTTTGAGTAAGGGAGGGTATATTAAAGACTACATATTTAATTAATAGAAATAATTAATTTTTAGTAAAAGAAATAGAAGAAAATGACAAAAAATGGAATGAATGGAAAGCAGAAATTTTATTTATGCAAAGAAAGACTGAAGAAAATGTTAATTGGCTTTATGGAATATTTTTTGATTTTCTAGAAAATGTTAAAATTAAAGAAAATAATGAAGAAATAATTGAAATATTCAGTCAACCAATTTCAGAATTACCAGAAAAGGTTGAGGATATTTTAAGCGATTTATTTTTTGCTACTATTTGAGTTGAGAAATGTTCTAGACTCTAATGTCCAAATTTTTAGACTTTTTAAATTTTGGAATCCCAGACTCTAAAGGACCGGTAGATCTTAGAAGTGAATTTTTTAAAATTTTTTATAATTTTTTCAAAAGGTCTATTAGAGTCTGAGATTTTTTAAATATAATTATTTGTATTATTGTATAATTTAATTGTATTGTTTAAATTTATTTATTTTTAAAGTAAACTCTATTTAATTATAATTATTAAAAATATGTCCTGAGGCTAAATTAAGGAATAAAAATTTCTTTTTTCAAAATTATAAAGTAAAATAAAAAAAAAACCTTAAAGGAAAGGAGAACTTAAAACTTTAATTAAAATTATTTTAAAAGATTTGTTTAAATAAAATAAATATATTTATTCTGATTTAAAATTAATATTGAGAATATTTATTTAAAGTTTCTGGTTCTAATAAATCATTTAAGTTTGCGAAAACTAGACCAGAATAATTAAAACTTGGAAAAGGTTTTATCGCAAACTTTATTAAATAAAACTTAAGTTTAAAAACTTAAAAAAATAAATACTTAAATAAATATAAAATGAAATAATATAACGAACGGTTTTAATAAGACAATTTTACTTGTACGAAATACTTATTAACAAAATATTTTTCAATTGTAACAAGTGAATGAAAGTTGAGAATTAAAACATTTAAGTAGATAAAACATTAGAAAAACTTGCTTTGATAATTAATAGAAAAAAAATAAAAATTTAATTAATTAATTTTGTCAATTATAAATATATTCGGGCGAATTAAATTTTGAAAAATGAACACAAGAACGAAATATTAGAATATCCAAAAACGAGAAGTACGAGGCACGAGCTATACACTTGTTTTACCCTTTTTTTTTAAAGAGTTTTGCGTTAGAAAATTTATTTTAATTGTAATATAATTAAAAGTAAAGGGAATTGATAAATTAATTAAAAGGAAATAAATGGTAAATATCATCTATTAAAAAAATTATTTATATTAATAAATTAGCTACTATTAAGGAAATATAATTAAAATAAAAATTAAAGTAAATAAATTATTTATATAATATTTTTAATAAATAAAATACTTTTAAGAATTGTAATTTCTCTAAACATTGTCTAAGTTTCTGGTCAAGTTTGCGATTAAGTTTACAAACGATTATTCTATTCTGATTAAAAGTTTGTGCTATAAAAAATTGGAATAATCGGTAAAAACCCTTTGTCTGTACTTTTTCTTTTTTAAAACTTTACAATACTTTTTTTATAACTTTTTATATAGAATATATTAATTAATAAAAAAAAATTTTTTTAAATTTAATTTTTCAATCAATTTTTTCATTTTTATTCAATGCACTTTAAAAAAAAATTTTCTTTGTTTAAAAAAAAAAAAAAGACAATAATAAAAGAGAAAAAGACAATAGATTTAAAAAAAAAAATTTTATTAAAAGGGTAAGCATGTGAGGGGAGTAAAGATTTTTTCTCCTTAATTTTTCTTCCTTTATATTAATTAAAGTTTATTTAATTTTAAATCAAGTAAAAAAATGTTTAATTCTTTTTTAAATAGAATTTTTGATTGGGAAGGATTCGTTTAAATAACAATTATAATACCAGTACTTAGTTAAATGTTCCAAAATCATTCCTTTATTAAATGGGAATGAAAACTTATAAGAACACACCCTTAGGGTATTATTTAAGAATTTCCTTGTATAAACAAATTTTACTGTATTTTTAATTATAGAAAAAAAATAAAAATTTGTTAATTTTAAACAAACAGAAGGAGAGAATTTTTAAAAAAAATTAAATGAAACCAAAAATTTATATTTTAATAATATTGCTATCCTTTATAAAAAATAATGAAGCATTAAACTCTACTGAAATACTTGAAAGTAAAGAACAAAATGAAATAATTGGATTAATTGAAGAATTTAGACAAGTGTTAGAAAGTGGAGAGTGGCAGGCAGTAAAACAATATAAAAATGAAATACAAGAATTTTATATAAAAAAAATAAAAACAATTAATTTAACCTTATCAACTTGGGATGATAAAATATTAAAACATTTTAATCATTTAGAAAAAGAAATAAATGAATGGATTAATGAAACTAAAAAAGAGGAAAAAACTAAAGAAAAAATAGAAAAACAATTTATTAATTTAAATAAATTATTTACTGAATGGAGTGTTAAATTAATAGAACAATTACCTAATGATGTTAAATTAAAGCAAATAAAAAGAATAAATGAAATTAAAAATTGGTTAAATAAAATTAAAAATAAAATCATTTTAGAAAATAATTATTATGAATTATTTAAAAATAATATTTTAATAAATGGAATTTGGAAAAGAATAAAAATAAATTTTAAAGAATGGGATAAATGGGCAGAAGAAAATTTTGAACAAATGAAAAAATTATTTCCGGAATTGAATGATCAACTAATAAAAATAATGTTAGAAATACCTAAAGAATTTCCTGAATGGAATGATGAAAGAAATATTTATTTAAAATTGTCTAATAAATTTATAAAAAATGTAACTAATAAACAGAACACTAATGGTACATATTTTTAAATTAATTTTTGAGTTTAAGATTTCAAGTTTGTAATAAATTTTTACAAAAGTTATTTCTCTAACTGATAGATTATATATTTTACAAACTTGAACTCTTAAGTTTGTAATCAAAAAAAGAATTGATTTAACAAACAATGGCTTAGTTTTTTATATTATTTTGTTAATATATATATGTTGATATAATTCTAATAAGTTCTTAAGCCTAAAATAAAGCCAAAAATAATCAATTTATAATTTTTAAAATTTAGTGTTTTATTAAATCATTAATAAACGGAGGAAATAAAATTATTTTAATATAATAATTATTATTTTTAATTTTTATTAATTACAAAAATTTTCAGGTTTAAATAAATTTATTGATTACATAAATAAAAACTTTCTTTATGGACAACAAAGATTGGAAGAATTAAAACAATTACCTAACAAAATAATTGAATTTTATGAAAATATGAAGTATAATAAACAACAATTTGACCAATATTTTGGTAAATATTTAAAAGGGATAAAATTATTAATTAAATTAATTACCAAAACTGACCCAATCTTTATTAAAATAATTTTAAAAATAAAAAATTATCCTTCTTATTTTGATGATATTGAAAAATTGGAAAATTCAAAGAAGAAATTTGAAAAGTTTGCCGAAATTGGGAGTACAAAATTAAGAGCAATTAATAAAGATTTTGAACGATTTAAAAATCTTTGGATAGAAAATATTTTAAATAAATTTAATAAATTTATTAAATGTCAAGAAATATTTAAAAAGAGTGGATTTAATGAAAATGCAAATGAAAATGAAAGAAAATTAAAAAGAGAACATTTTACAAGTAAAGAGAATGAAATTTATAAAAATTGTAGAAAACAATTTAGAAAATTACCTAATGATATTTCTGATAAAACTTTAAAGGAATATAAATTAACTAGAGAAGGAATGAATAAATTAATTCAATTTAGGTTAATTTATTGTTGTTTTAAGTGTCTCTTAAAAAATTCTGAAATGAAAACAGAATTTTAAAAAATTACAATTGTGGAAATCAGAATTTTGATATCAGAATTTAAAAAATTACAATTGTGGAAATCAGAATTTTGATATCAGAATTTAAAAAATTACAATTGTGGAAATCAGAATTTTGATATCAGAATTTAAAAAATTACAATTGTGGAAATCAGAATTTTGATATCAGAATTTAAAAAATTACAATTGTGGAAATCAGAATTTTGATATCAGAATTTAAAAAATTACAATTGTGGAAATCAGAATTTTGATATCAGAATTTAAAAATACAATTGTGGAAATCAGAATTTTGATATCAGAATTTAAAAAATTACAATTGTGGAAATCAGAATTTTGATATCAGAATTTAAAAAATTACAATTGTGGAAATCAGAATTTTGATATCAGAATTTAAAAAATAAATAAACTTTTTAACTTTATAGTTATGAATTAACAGATTTATTTGAAGTATTAAAGAATAGTCAATTTAAAAATTTTGAAGTAAAAAAGTTTGAAAATTTTGATGAGGAAATAATTAAAACAGCTCAACAAATGTATAATAAAAAGTACAAAACAATGAATTGGTTAAAAATTGTAATCGAATTTGGTAAAAAATTAAAAACAGCTGAAAATCAAATAAATAAATTTATCAACGAAAATATTAAAGTAAGCAATTAATTTAAATATTAATCTTTTTTTTAGATTTTCCATCTATTAAGAATTATAAAAAATTAAAATTAACTAAATTTCCCCTTAACTTTTTAGATTAGATTTAACGATTTAATTCAAGTTTACAAACAAATGCGTATATATTCTGGTTTAAATAAATCAAGTTTACAACTTATTAAAAAAACACAAACTTTAGTTTTATCTTCTGATAATAAAATTATTAATTCTTTAAATAAATCAGAAGACCTAAATGATGAAATTAATAAAATTAAATATCAATTTAATTTTGCTTGGAAAGTGAATAAACAAATTATTAAGGATTATTTAAGGGAAATAAATAAATTAAAAAATATCGGTAAACTTGAAATTAATTTCCAAGAGATTGCACCTGAAAATTGCGAAGAATTATCGTTATTTGGTGAAATGTCATTAAAATCAGAAATGTCAGAATCTTCACTCTCATCATCTCTCACAAAATCAGAATCAACACATTCAATGTCAAATTCATCAAATGAGTCATTTAAGTCTGTAGATGGGACATTAGAGTCTTCGCCCAAACACTCAGTAACTTGGTCATTTGGGTCTGAAAATAGTGAAAGTTCATCAGATGGAAGTTCAATACCAAAAATACCTTCAAATAATAAATTAGAAACACCTCCTGTCTATCCTAAAAAAATAAATTCAAAACAAAAAATTAAGGCAGATAAACAACAAAAACTAGAAAATGGTTTAGAATTTTTATTTTAAAATTAAAATTAAATATTTTAGCATCTGAAATTGAAAAGGAATACAAAGAATGGGAAGAATGGAAAAACAATGTTTTTAAGACTCAAAAGGACCTAAAATCGACAGTCAATAAAATTTCTAAAATTTTCACAAAAATTATTAATTTAGTAGAAATTAAAGCAAATAAAGGGTTTAATGAAGTAAAAATTGAAGAAGAAGAAAAAGGATGTATCCCTGTAGAGAAAATTAATTCAGGGAGTTTGGAAACCCTAATGTCTGATTTATTTTTCTCAAAAATTTAAATATCTTTTTTAAAAATTGCTCGTTTATTTTTAACACAATTTTTTTTGTTGTAAATATTCCCTAAACATTTAGATAATTCAAAACAAAAAAACTGAAAGTATTAGAAAAAAAGACATAAGAGTCTGATAAATTTTTTATGTCAAAAGGCTTTGTTTATTTTTACCCTATTTACCCTGTTTAGTTTATTTCCATTATAAATTATTTAAATAGTTATATACCCTTAATTCTTTAAAAAGTCTTCTATTTTACCTACAATATTGTGACCAAATTTTAAATTTATTGTTTTATGTATGTATAACATTTTTAGTTTAACAGTATAAATTGTATATATTTTTTATTTATTAAATTTATTTAAAAATGTGAAAAATTAAATGAAAAAAAAAATATATAAAAATAAAAAAATTAACTATTTAAAATTATATCTAAATTTTCTTAATAAATTTTGGTCAACTGTTTTAAATAATTAATTTTTAAATAAAACTAATTTTATTATTTATTTTTAAATTTTTAGTTTATATTTTTATTTAAATTTTAAAAAAAGTTATGTTAAAAAAACGAATTAATATTAGAAACAAAGGCAGAGAACATAGAGGATGTTATTCTTCTCTCTCTCCCTCACTCTCTCTCTTCTTTACAACAAAACATTCAATTCTTATTTAAATATTAAATTTAATACTTTGTTCCTTTAAATTACATAACTTAAAATAATTTAAAACTATTTTTAATTATATTAATTGCCCACTTGAAACAAAACACAAAAATATAGAAAAAAACACAAATATTTATGTATTTTATTTAAAACTTAAACCTAACAAATGTATTTTTCTTAAACTTTTTTGTTTAGAAAAATTAAAATAAACTTGCTAGTCTTATGTTTGTAACTATTTAAACATTTAAAATGTTTTATAAGTTTAATAAAAATAAACTCTTTCCACGATTTAACAATTATTCCTTTGTTTTAAAGAAAAATTTATTTTAAGAATTTTAGAGAGGGAATAAAGAAAAATTTAAATAGAGACAATAAAAGGGCAAAATGAGAGGAGTGAATAGGGGACAAAAAAAAAAAATTAAATTAGCCAACATTAATTTTCACGAGAAAAGCATTTTTCTCGATAAAAGAATTTTTTCTTCTCTCTAGTGATTTTTAAAATTAAATTTAAAAAGTAATTTAAAATTTATTATTAAAAATCTAAAAAATATTATTAGGTTAAGTTTAGCTTGGATAATTAAACTGATAAATTTTCTTTTCACAAGTCCTTTTATTGCAAAATAAAATTCTAAAAAATTTCCATTTTTCTTATAAAATAAAAATAAATTAATTAATTAAACCTTTTTTTTTATTAATTAATTTTAGAATATTAATGAATATAAAATTAATTTTTTATATTGCTATAACTTTAATATATTTTAATGCATTAAATGGAGATGAAGAGGAGAGTATTGAAGAATTAATAAATAAATTTGAAAATTTATTTAATCATAAAAATGATAATAATCCTTTAAATATTGTTATTGAAATGATTAATGAAATTAAAAATGATTATTGGAAAATTAAAAATAATAAAAATAAAGATACACAATTACAAGAAGAAAAACAATTGAATGAAATGAAAACACAAATTTTATTTTTATTAAATAAAACCCCAAAAATGAAAGAATTTTTATATGAAAAAGTTCCAAGTTATAATTCTTTTGAATGGAAATTAAATATATGGAATAAAGAAATAATTGTTAAAGAACTTAAATATTATATGGGAGACTCTAATGGTTTAGATAACTTTATTGTTTATTTAAATAAACTTGTTTATGCGAACAAGTTGGAAAACTTAAAACTTGAAAAAGATAGATTAAACAAAGTTTTAAAAAATGCTGGAATTTATAAACATTTATACAATAATTTTACAATAAAAAGTTTACATGTGATAGATATTTTAAGCAACTTTTGTAGTAATGCTGATGAAATATTAATTAAAATTATTTTAACAGTAAAAGGATTTCCTCAAAATTATTTTATTTTTGAAAATAAAATGGAAGAGTCTAGAAGAGAATTTAAAGAGTTGGCAATATTTGGACAAGAAAAATATGACGAAATTAATAAAGAATTTCAGCAATTAAGAAATAATAATATTAATAAAATTAAATATAAATTAAAAGAATTTATAGAATGTCAAGAAATATTGAAAAAAGAAAATGAAAGAATAAAAGAATTAAATGAAAATGAATTAATTGAATATAAATTTTTTATTTATCAAAATAATATAAAAATTATAAATAAATTAGAATTAATTAAAAAATATTTTAAAAAAGGAGAAAAATCAAAAGAAATAATTTTAGACAAATTGGAAGAAATAAAAATAATTTCAGAGGGAACATTTTATGGAAATTTTGTAAACAATTTGGAAGAGATTATAACAATTTTTAACAAAAAGAAAGTTTAATTAATGATATAAAGAAAATAGAAGAGATTGTAAGAGATAAAAAGGAAGAAAAAAAGTTGAATAAAATTAAAAATAAACTTGAACCAATAAAAATAAGTTTATTAAATGATAATGTAATGGAAAGAGAAAATAATAGAATAAAAAATTTAGAAGAAGAAAATAAATTAAATGAAATGTTTAAAAAATTAGATGAAAATTTAGATAAAGAGAAAATAAATAAAACAATTTTTAAGAATTTAAAGGAAATTAAAATATTTATAATAAACAAAAAAAGCGAAAAATTAATAAACAATTTAGAAAAAATAAAGAAAATGTTAAATATAAATGAAAATCTTAAAAAATTTGCTGAAGATTTGAATTTGATTGTAACAAAAAAATTAAATTGTGAAAAAGATATAATAAAAACTTTAGAAAAATTGAAAAAAATAAAAATAAAATTATTTTATAAAATACAACGAGAAAAGTTGTTAACTTTAGTAGAGAAAATTGAAAAAGGAATAGAAGAAGGGAAAAGTAAAGACGAATTATTAAGAAACTTGAAGGAAATAGAACAAAATTTAGAAAAAAATAAAGTTCAACACATTTATTTAAACTTGATTGAACAATTAAAATTAAGTTTGTTAGATAAACATCGTCAGGAATTTATAAATAAGTTGGAACTTTTTAAAATACGCCTAGAAAACGAATTAAACAATATAAATTTGCTAAACAAATTGGATGTATTTATACAAAACTGGGAAGAAAACAAGTTGGAAAACAAGTTTGAAGAATTAGAAAAAATGAAACAAATTTTTACAGAAAAACAAAGTTATAAAATGTTTTTCGATAAGTTAAAAGAAATTAAAACAAGTTTTGAAATTGAAAAAAGTTTATTAGATGAGGAAGGTTTGATAGATGAAAATTTATTTAATGAAATATCTAATATGTTTTCACAAAAACCTAAAATAAATCAACCTAATTATAATGAACTTGATAAACATGAAAAATGTGCGAATAAATGGGAACTACCAAAATCTAATGATTTTGGAAAAAGTTTTTATGAAATTCAAGAATATAGGTTAGTTAAGTTTATTAAAGGAATAAAACTTATTGTTTGTGGTCATTTGGGTGTAGGCAATTTAATCAAAACATTTTAATTTATAACGAAAAAGTTTCAGTCTAAACAAAACTTAACTATAAAAACAAAAACATTTTCTCCCTTTGTTTAAAGTTGCAAATAAAAACAGGTCATTTTCCCCCTCTAAATCAATTAATTAATTATAAGGAAAACAAATAATATTTTTCATTAATTATTTTAAATATTTTTTAAATTTATTGAAAATTCACAAAAAACAAATAATTATATTTAATATTAATTTATTTTTAGTTTTAAACTTCTTGAACGGCTTAATTTTATTGAAAATTTATCATTAAATAAACACATTCTCTCAAATTGGGAGAATACAAAAGAAAAATTAATAAATTCTGAAATACAAGAATTAAATACATCAAAAACATTTTTATTAAAAACTTTAAAAAATTTTAAAGAAAAACAAAATAATGCTGTTAATGAAATTGTAGAATATATAGAAAATTGTGTTATAGTAAGCTTAATAAATTAAAAAAAAAAAGATTATTAGGAAAATAAATTTTATTTAATTGGATTGATTTTTAATTTTTTAAATAATTTTATAAATAAATATATTTATTTAATTAAAATAAATTTAAAAAAATTAATTAATTAAATTTAGATGAAAATTAAAGGATTAGAAAGTGTTTTTAAACAAATGAGGTTATACTTTGAAATGAATAATTCATCTATACAAATCTTTAATAAAACAAAAAACTTAGTTTTAGCTTCAAATATTACAATAATAAATTCTATAAAAGAAAGGAATGAATTATATAATGAAATTGAAATTGCTAATTATTTAATAAAAAATATTAAAGAATATTCTGATGTAATAAAGTCTAAAAATGTTTTAAAATTTGAATGGTTTGAAAAAGAATTATTGTTTAATAATAAAATAGAATTTGATATAATGTCAAATAATTCTTCAAATTCATCATTTTCAATATTTTCTGAAGGTGAAAATGAATTATCTTTAGATTCGTTATCGTCAAATGGATCTAGTAACTCTAATTCACCTAATAATAATTTTAAAAATTCTCCAATTAAATCAAAAAATAAATCAAAAAAACAAAAATTGTTAGAAGAGGAACAAAGGAAAAAATTAGGTTTAAAAATTAAATAAATATTTTTAGGATATAATGATAAATACATACATTCTTCTAATTATTTCTAAAAGGAATAAATGTATTGTGTATAAAATAATTTTTTTAAAAACAATAAATACTGAAAAACATTGCTTTTAACTCTTTTATTTATTTTAAAAACATTTTTACATAAACAAAAATATTTATAAAATTAAAACTTTTTTAATTTTAAGATTCTAAAATTAATTCTTTAAAAATATGGAAATCTAATGCTTTGGATTTACAAACAAAAACATATGAAAATATTAACAAATTATTAAATGTTTGTTCGCAAATTGTAAAATTAGATAAAACATTATTAGTAAATAATGAATATAATGTTTGTAAAGAACTTGAATGTATTCCGGTTACAGAAATTCCGGAAAAGTTTGATGAATTAATTTACGGTTTTTAAGTTTGTAATTGAACTTAAATGTTTAAAGTAAAAAGAAAAGAAAAAAGTTTATTAATTTATTTAATTCCCCATATATTTAAATTATTTAAAAAAATATTTTTTATTAGATTGTACAATTTACATATATCCTTTTAAAATTTATTTTTTAAACAAAATGTTTTATTGCCTTTTTCTTTTGTATAAAAGTTGTAAATAATTTAAAGAATTTTATAATTTATTTAAAACTTTTTTTTTTTTATTGGGATATTTAAATGTTTAGAGTTTTATTAATACAAATATTTAAATGTTTCAGTGCAACATTACTTGTTAAATATTTAATTTAGATAAATGAATAATTAAAAGTTAAAATAATTTTTAGAATAAATATATTTGTGTCTAAAACATAAAGATTTATAAAAATCTTGCAAAACAATGGATCCTATTGACAATGAGAAGAATATATGTATGTTGAGGGAGCACTTCTAGAGAAGGGAATTTTAAATTCTAATATTAAGAGTTCGGAAAGATTTTAGTAAAAAGTTAAAACAATAAAAAATACTATTAAATCATCCTCAAAATATTAAATTATCTTTTCTCTCACTTTTTCGAACATCAAAGTTGTTTTATTTTTAAATACTAGAGTTGTGTGAAACTCTTGGGTATTAACTCAAGAATTTTCTTTGTTTTTTTCCTTCCTGATATTAAGTCTTGGTAAAATTTGCGTTTAGCATAGCTCTATTATTTACGTTATTTTCTTTTATTTTTATTAAAAAAAAACTTTTTTATTTTTTTTTAGATCTTTTTTACTTGAGGAAAGGAAAGTTAAGAAAGAAAAAAATTTAAAGGACAAAGAAATTTAAATTCTATTGTTTTCTAAATTTTAAAAAATTTAAAAGTGCATTGACGTAAAATGGTAGTAGAGAGAATAATGGAAGAAATGGGGCTATAATAAATTAATTAAATGTAAGGGAAGGGAAGCATTTTTAATTTTAATTTTTATTTTAATTTTCTTACTATTTAATTTTTTTTTCTTTTAATTTAATAAGAGTGGACTAGAAGAATGTAAATTTAAAAAATATTGTTTGAATTTAATTATTAAAAAAAGTCTACAGTTTCCATACAGTAATCTAATTTTTATCTAAAAGTAAAGTATATGTTATATCCCTCCCAGAGAGTTATTAAATTAAAAATGGCCGTTTAAATATAGAGAAAAATGATTAAAACTACCTTCTAATGTATAAAATTAGGAAAGATAAAATTAATTTTAATTTTATAGAAAAATAATTTTTAAAGAAAAAAAGAATTTTTTAAAAATAATTAATTAATTTTTAGTGACCAAAAAAAAAATGAAAAAACGTTTAATTTATTTATTAATATTATTACTAGCAGTTGTTATTGTTAATACTGTTAGAGAGGATGAAGAAGAAGGAGAAGAAGAACAACTTCTGGAATATTCTATTTATGCAAAAGAAATGTTAATAATTAGCAATAAATTTAAAATTTTAAAGAAGGAATGTTATGAAAAATATAATAAAATTAAAGAAGAATTAATAAAAAATAAAGAAGAATTATTTAAAAATTTATTAAATGAAAAAGAATTTAATGAATTTTTAAAATATGAAAAAATAGAGGATGATAAAATAAAAAAAAGATTAATTAAAGAGATTGAAAATATTATAGAAAAAATAAATATTAAAATGAAAGAAGAAGAAAAAGAAAATGGGTTAAGTATAAAAGAAAAAATAAAAGTTGTAAAACAAGGAGTATTAAATAATTTTAATTTAATTAAAAATAATTTGGGAAATGAATTAAATAGGAAAGAAAAATTAGTTAAAGAATTAGAAGCAAATTTAAATGAATTAAACAATTTAATAAAAGAAAGAGAAACAGAAGAAAATATTAAGGAAAAAGTGGAGACGATAAAGAAAAGTTTGAAAAATGCGCCAAGTTTTAAAGATTTAATAAACTTGGAAAAGGTTGAAATAAGTTTGAAAGATAAAAGTGAAAAAGTTTTAAAAAATATAAAAACAAGTTTTGTAAAAAAAGCTGAAAAATTAATGAAGAAAGAAAATGAAAAATTTAAGAAAAATATAGAAAAATTGCTAGCAACGGAAGATAGTTTATTAAAAATTTTAACATTATTGGAACAAATTTTGGAAAAAAAGAAAAGTCATCAAAATGTTGTAAAAATGTTTGAAAAAGCAGAAAAAGGTTTTAAAAGTGAAATTGAATTATTAAAAAAATATTTTAACAAAAATGATGAAATTCAAAATGCTTTACAATACAATATTCAAACACTAACAAATATAATATATGAAATAAAAATAGAGATAAAAGAATATGAAGAGATTATAGTAAAATTGGAGACGGTAGAAAATAAATTAAAAAACATGTCAGGTTTTCATGATGTTTTACAAAACTTGGAAACATTAAGAAATAGTTTAATAAATGGAGAGAGCAAAAAACAAGTTGTAATAAAGTTGGAAAGTTTAAAAACAAGTTTTGAGAAAAATAAAGAAATGTTTATGGAAGTGATCCGGAAAAACATGGGAATATTTAATAGAATTAATTATTATTTAAACAATGTTGAAAAGGAAAAATATAAAAAATATCAAAATAAATGGAAAATTCCTGTTCTTGAAGATTTTGATTTGAAACTTTTGGAAAATGAAAATCTTAAAGATTTTGTTATAAATTTAAAACAATATAGGTTAGCTAATTATTATTTATATTTAATCAAATAACATAAAACAATTATAAATAATTAAAAATTAATTAAAAACCAAATAATTTTAATTTAGTTTTGATTTGATTCTCTCTTTTGAAAAATTTCCTGAAATATTTATCAAAAAAGTTTACAAAAATGAGTTTCTTAACGTTGAGAAAGATAAACTTGAAAAATTGTTTAAAAAAGTGAGTAAAAAAGGAAGAAAAGGAGAATTAATAAAATATTTAATTAAACTTGAAGAAATAAAAAATAGTATTATTAAAACAGAATTTATTGAAGCAAATATTATGGTTGGTCTAATAAAATTAAATTTATTTAAAACTTTTTATATGTTTTTATAATGTTTGGGGAAGAGAATAAAATGTTTTTTATAGTAAAGAAAATAAAACATTAAATTAAACTTGAAATTAAACTAAAAAACACAAGTTTATTAAAACCTGAAATAAAACATTAAATTAAACTTGAAATTAAACAAGTTTATTAATCCTAATAGTTTCGAAGCCTATAAAAGGGGAGATTCTCTTATTTAATAAAATTAAAAATATTTATAGGAAAAACTTGGAGAATTGCTAATGATTTATAAACAAATGAATTTATATTTAAATTTAAATAAAATAGGTTTAGAATTAATAAAATTAATTAAAAAACAAAATAAAAAAGAAGAAGGGGAAGAAGAAGGATATTTTAAAATTAAAGAAAATACAAATTTAATAGAAGAAAAAAATTTAAATAAAACAAAAAATATGTCAGAATATATTAAATTTAATTTAGAAAAAATTAAAAAAGAAACAAAAGAAATACAATTATTAAGAGAAATAAATGAATATTTGGGTAAAATTGAATATTTAAAATTAAATGAAAAAATTTATTTGGAAAATGAAAAAGGAAAGAGAGGAGAATTTAAAGAAATTGTATGGCCAAATAATTTAAATAAATATTCAAATTATTTAAATAAAATAACAATAAATTCTGAAATATTTAATTATAATAGAATTGATTCCCCTTTGTCAGATTCTGAATTTTCTGGTTTTGATTCTGATACTGAAGAACTGTCGTCGTCACCCTCATCCTCAACAGATTCTCTTACAAGTTTTAGGGAATCAGTAAATAATTTAAATGGTAAATTAAATAAAATTTAAATAAAATAAAAATTCTTTTGAGTAATAAATAATATAAAAATTTATTTTAATTTTATTAAAATTATTAAACATTTATTTAATAAATTAAGGTGAAAAAGAATGGAAAATAAAAATATTAAATATTGAAAATAAAACAAAAAATACTATAGAACAATTATATTTAAAAATAAAAAAACAATTTTATAAAAAAGAAAATATTTTTGAAGTTGAATATATTAATATATGTAAAATAAATAGTTTAAATTGTGTTTCAGCAAAAGAATTAAATGAAAAATTTGATCAAGTATTAAATAAGTTAATTGAAGAAAATAAATAAAAGAAAATATTAAGAAAAAAAAAAGAAGAAGAAAAAGAAGAATTTTTTTTTGAAAAATTATTTTATATAAATATATTATTTATTTTTTTTTTTAAAGGAAGTGAAATTATCTAAATATATTAAAATAATTAAAAAATTGATATAATATATTTTTTAATTTTTTTTTTAAATTTAATTTCACTTCTACTCTACACAATTATTAAATTTATTTTATTTTTTTATATCAAATTTAGTAACAATCTACCAATTCCACACTTTTTGAACAATTAAAAATTATATATATATTTTTTTTTAAATTGTATAAAATTAAATTTAAATTATTTATTTACAAGAAATTAATAAATAAAGTTTAAAATAAATAATTTATGAGAAAATAAGAAGGATTTAAACTTTAAATTTACGCTAAAATAAAAAAGACATTTTATCCCATTTAAATAAATAGTGTAGTAAAAAAAGACAGAGAAAGAGAGATTTAATGATGAGAATTATTTTTTGTTGTTTAGAATAAATTTTATTAAAAGTTTATTAGATTTTTAGAGCATTTTACAGAAAATGGAAGTTGATACAAGTTTTGGAAATGTAAATGGTCAATTTGCTGTTGATACGGGGTTGGCTGATGTTTGGTTAGTTTAAAATATTTTGACCTGGAAAAGTTTAGTATTTTATTATGTTTATAAAAGATTATTGGGGGATTAGGTTAAACACAACCAATAAATTTCTAAAGTTTAGACTAATATCAAATTTAATTTTTTAAAGTGAAATAAATGACGAATTAATCAAAGCTAAAACAAAAAAAGATTCAAAAGGAAAAGCTATTGCAGCAATCAAAATTTTGAGATCTTTTATAATTTCAAACAATTATGAATCTGCAGAAAGTTTTGTTTCTTCTGTCAAAACTTTACCAGAAAATGCAACAAATAATGACTGGGCTCGTTGGTATTATTATTTGGGTTTAATTGAAGCAATGAAGGGAATTAGTGTAAATAATTATAAAACAGCTAAAAAATATTTCGAAATTGCTTTACGTAAAGCTCCAACAAATGGAGCTATTGGATTTAAACAAGAAGTTAATAAGGTTTGAAAATTTTTATTTTTTTTTAATTTAGTTTTCGATAACAAATTAAGCTAAAAATTTTATTTAAATTTTTCTTCTTTTTTTTTAGTGGTTAGTTCTTGTAATGCTTTTAATTGGTGAAATACCTGAAAGAAACCTTTTTCGTGTTAAAGAATTTGAAAAGGTTTTGCTTCCTTATATGCGTTTAACCAAAGGTTAATTTTTATTTTAGTAATAGTTTTTTTTTTTACATAAAAAATTAAATTGTTATTTTATTTTTATTGTTTTTGTAAGTTTCTATTTTTTAAGTTGTAAAGTTGGGAGATGTTGAAGGTTATAATAAAGTAAAAGAAGAATTTGGGTCTCTTTTTACTGAACATAAAACAATGACTTTAGTTGGAAGAATTCATAAAAGTGTAATTCGAACAGCAATTCGTCAAATTGCTACAACTTATTCTCGTATTTTTATTTCTGATATGGCTGTAAAATTGCAGGTTTATTTTAATTATTTTTCTAAAAATTGTCCAAAAAAAATGTTCTTTGTTGTTAACTAGGTTTTATTTTCCACATTTTTAGTCTCCATCTGTTGAAGATGCTCATGACACAGTAATGAAAGTATTTAAAGAAGGTCTTCTTCGTGGTATGGTAGTCACCAATGATCCAGAATTTAAACAGCCTTATGTTAAATTTGGTGAAGCAGCTGATCATTATAGAGGAACTGAACCACAAACTGAATTTGACAAAAGAATTAATGAATTATTGGATTTACATAGTCACGCAGTTAAGGCATTACGTTATCCAGATAGTTGCAGTTCAGAAGTGGAAACTATTGCGGAACAACGTAAACGTGAACAAGAGGTTTTTTTAATTTTTAAAAGAATTTTATTTTGGGTATTTTTTTTTGTTTACCGTTTAAAGTTCACAAATTTTATTTGTTTAATTAATTAATTTTGTGACATAAGTTTGTCAATTTTTTATGAACAATTTAAAAATTGAAATTATTTTCACTTACTTTTTTGTTTAACTTTGCGGATTCTTTAGGCAAAAAAATTATTTTTTGATTAAATTTTTTTCTTAAGGCACTAGAAGCAGCAGCTGAGGAAGACGATGATGACATGATTGCTTAAATTGTTTTTAATTTTGTAATGTCATTTGTCTTTATTTAAAGAAAAATAAATGTTTAATTAATTTAATTATTTTTTTAAAGTATTTTATTAAACAATTAATTTATTTTTATTTTTTAAAATGTATTTTTCAATTAAAATTAAGTAAAAATGTCTGAATGGATTGAATATAAAAATCAACTTTTAAAAGCTTATTTCTTTTCAAGCGGTGGAGTAGCAAATAAAGATTCTTATTTTTACAAAGAATTTGTTTCTTTTCTTTCTCGTTTTGAGACAAAATTGGCTAATGTGTAAGTATTTTTTAAAATAAGAATTTTGTAAAAGAATTAATTCAGGTTTGCATTTTAATTTTAATAATTTTTTTGTGGTTGACGAAAAAAAATTTTTGTCGTTCATGGAAATTCCAATCCCAGAAATTAGAAAAGTTTTCATAATTTATTAAATCCCCTATTTAAATCTCAAACTGGTTATCTTTTCTGGAGGTTATTCGATTCTTTACATTAATATTTTTTGTGTGCAAAATAAAAAACATTTTTTAATCTAATTATATATTTTAATTAATTTTTAGACCTTCAAAAAAAATTATTAAATCATTTAAAATTGATGAAGATATTCCTTGTAATTCCTGTGGTGTTCCACAAACTGAATACAATAAATTTTTGACAGCAAATATATTTATTGCTGAAAATGTTGCTGACAAATTGGCATTGAGAAATGTTTAATAATACAATTTTTAAAAATTAATTTAATTTTTTTTTTAAATTTTTAGTTACCCTCTTTAGTAATTAAACAATTCGAATTTATAATTTCACTCTTTTACAAATTTAAAAATTCAAAAAATTTTAAAAAACTGAAGAAATTGAAAAGTGGGCAAATTAATTTACCGATATGTCAAAGTAAAGATGAACTGCTTGAAAAACTGGAAAATGTTGAATTTTTATATTTTTATTTTAAAATTTATTTTTAGAATCAAATATTGTTAATTGCAGGAGACACTGGATGTGGAAAGAGTACACAGGTTAATTTATTTTTTATTTTTAATGGAAATGTCCGCAAGTTTTGTCCGCAAATTGAAAAAATTTATTTTTTTAAAAAATTTATAAGGAAAAAAAATAATTATTTTAGAACAGTATATTTTTTTAGAAAATACATTTTTTCTAAACTAATTAACAAAAATAAAAGTAATTAATTTGTTTGTACTTATTGAAGTTTTAACTTTCGGATTATAATTATTAAAATTTATTTTCTAGTTACCTCAATATTTACTCAATGCTGGTTATAGTAAAATAGCCTGTACACAACCAAGAAGAATTGCTTGTACAGGTTTTTTAAAAATATTAGAATTTATAAGCCTTATCTATATATTTTCAGCACTATCCCAAAGAGTTGCGCTCGAAATGCTTAAACAATTTGATTCAGAAATTGCTTATCAAACAAGGTTTATTTTAAATAATTAAAATTAGACTTTTATTTCTAAAGATTTGATAAAACAAAAACAAGTACTACTCGAATGCTTTTTTTAACTGAGGGAGTTTTATTACGTCAATTAGTAGATGATCCAAGTCTTCAACGTTATAATGTAGTTATTCTTGATGAGGTTTAATTTATTTTATTTATTTTTTTATTAAATTTTATTTAAGGTTCACGAACGTAATATAACAGGAGATTTGTTAGTTGCTTTGCTTAAAAGTGCATGTCAACGAAGAGAAGATTTAAAATTAATTTTAATGTCAGCAACTATTAACATTGAACTTTTTCGTTCTTATTTTCCACATGTACCAGAAATTTGTGTTCCTGGACGTCTTTTTCTTATAGAATTAAGGTTTAAAATAATAATATTAAAAATAAATTAACCTCCTCTCTACTATTTGTGTAGATATATGCCCCCATTAATAAGAGAAGTTGATATTTCTCGTAAAAGAGCAACTAAAATAGATTCAGGTCCATACGTAAATATTCTTCAATTAATTGATAAAAAATATAAAAATACTGAAAGAGGAGATGTTCTAATATTTTTAAATGGAATTTCTGAAATTTCAATAGTTGCTGAAGCTTGTAAAGAATATGCTGAATTTACAAAGAAATGGATTATTTTAATTTTACATAGTACACTTTCTGTTGAAGAACAACAAAAGGTTTTTTAATTTTTGGGTAAAAGGACAAAATGGTCAGGAAGTGTTAAAATTAAATTTTTTATAAAAATTTAAAAATTAATGCATTCAAATACTCGTAATTGCTTTGTTTAAAAAAGATACTATAATTTCTTTTACTTTTCTAATGACTTTTTCTGACCTTTTTGTCCTTATAAATAAAAGGAATAAATTTTTCTAAATTTATATAGGTCTTTGACCTTGCACCAGTAGGTATTCGTAAATGTATTTTATCAACTAATATAGCAGAAACATCTGTTACAATAGATGAAGTTAGGTTTGTTATTGACTCGGGAAAAGAAAATTTAATGGTTTATGACCCAGCAATAAGAACACATAAATTGACTGAAACTTGGATTTCTAAAGCTAGTGCAAATCAAAGAAAAGGTTTATTTTTTAAAAGGGGAATTTTTATTTATTATTTTGAAATTTAATTTTTTAAGCCTCTTTATTTTCTCTTCCCTATTTTTTTTTTATTAATTGGAAAGAATTTTTGTCAAAATATTTTTAAAAGAAAATTTTTCAAAATTTTTTGTTAATTAATTTTTTCTTTAAAGGAAGAGCAGGAAGGACAGGTCCAGGTGTCTGTTTTCGTCTTTACTCTGAAGAAGAATTTTCTAAAATGGAAGATTTTACCTTACCAGAAATTAAACGAGTCTCTTTAGATTCTCTAATTTTACAAATTTTGGATATGAATTTGCAAAGTACGGTAATTTTCGCTTTAAAATTAATTTTTATTTAAAGTTGATGTTCGTGACTTTCCTTTTCTTGAAAGACCAGAAATTGGTCCTTTAAATCAAACACTTGAATCACTCAAAAGTCAAGGAGTAGTAAATGCTGTAAATGAAAAAATGCTTACTCCATTAGGAATTATTTTGGCAAGATTACCTGTTGATATTCCTATTAGCAAGGTTTTTATTTAAATTTTAAAGATTTTCTTTTATTTTTTAGATGCTTATTTATGCTTGTGTACTTAATAAATTAGATATTGCATTAACTATAGCTGCTGGTCTATCAGTACAATCACCTTTTACTAATCGTTCATTTCGTGATTCTGACTGTGTAAATAATCGACAACATTTACTTTCTGATATAGGAGATCCTTTTACTCTTTTACGTGTTTACAGAGAATGGCTTAAATTAAGAATAGAAGGGGGACAAGATACTCGCCGTTGGGCTAGACAATTGGGAGTTGAAGAAACTAGACTTTTTGAAATAACAAAATTAAGAAGGCAATTTAAACAAATATTGGAACAAGCAGAACTTATTCCAAAACAGGAAGCTAAGGAATGGTCAGAATTAAGTTCAAAAGAGCGTAGATTACTTGTTGGGGAAAAAAGAAAACTTTTTGATTTGAAAAGAAAAGTTGGTTATGAAGGAAAGAAAACTAAAATTCTTAGAGAAGGACAACATTTTGATACAATTTTGGAAAGAAGTGGGGGAATTGGATTGGAAGAAGATGAAGAAAAACAAGGTTTTTTAAAAAGATTTTTTAGTTGTGTTTTTGCGGACAAATTTTGCGGACTTATTTAATCATACTTTTTTTTTAAAGTAAAACCTTAAATTTTGTTTTTCTGAAAATTTTGATTTTAAAATTTTTATCCGCAAATTTTGTCCGCAAAATTATTTTTTAGTTTTTAGGCCCTCAATTATTGGAAAATCCCCAAGAGCAAATTCAACACTTGGAATTTTCTCTTTTGTCTTCTGGTCGTGGATTAGAAAGAGAATTAGCATTACATAAATTTGATGATATTTTGGCAATTCAATTAAAGTTAATTCTTGCAATGGGTATTTACCCTCAATATGCAGTTATTGATCCAGCAAATAATTATAAAGTTATATTTTTTATTTAAAAAGTTATTCCATATACAGTTATAATCATCACTAATTAAAAGTTTTTTTAATTAATATTTTAAATTTTTATAGGAAGGATTTGATCAATTTGCACATACTCCTTCTAAACCTTTTGTAGTAATTCACCCAAACAGTTCATTTGGCCAACGACCTGAAGCACTTAAAATCGAAATAGATCATAATGGATGTTCATCTCAACACCAATTTATTTTCTATGGTCTTTTATTGGAAACAACAAAACCTTATTTGTGCAATACTGTTCGTATTCCAGCTACTTTTTTGTTAATTTTTGCTAGAAATGTAAATAAATATTTTTTTAATTTATATTTTTGGGTATATTCCATTAGACATAACGGCCATAGACATAATGGTCAGTAATAATTTTTTGCCTGTTTTTAATGCTATGATTTTTATGTTGTTTTCAATAGCTTGAAACTTTGCTTTTTTTTAATAGTTCCTTTTGGTTAATATAAATTTAATTATTTTTTAATTAAAAGATAACTTTTGTTAACCAAAATGTTCTCTGTTGTGATGGTTTTATTGAATTTCATTTTATTGAAGAAGAAGAATTAAAACAATTATTAAATAAAGCAATTGAATTAAAAAATTTATTATTAAATTCTGTTGAACTTAAACTTAATAATGATGAATATTCTGATTGTAAAGAACTTTGTAAAAAAATTATTAAATTTTCGAGAATACAATATTTGTTTAGGTAATTTTTATTTTATTTTTTAGGATTTTTAATATTATTAAAGGGAATTATTTAATTCTAAATAAAGAGTTTTAAAAAAACCTTTTTTCAGCCTTCGAAGAAGAATTGATTCTCCCAAACATATGCGTTACGGTATTTTTACTACTAATGGAGAAGAATATCAATTAGATAATAAAGGAAATGAATTAATTATTAATGAATTAGTAGAGGTATTTTTTAATTAAAAATTAATTATTTTTAATTATTTTTTAAAGGAAGAAATTATTTTAGAAAATGAATTAATTGAAAAAAAGAAAATTAAAGGAAGGGAATATTACTGTAATAAATGTAAAAAGAAATTATGGTTTGAAGATAATATACAAATATTAAAACATAAAAGAGAAGAACATTAATTAATTAATTAAATATATTTTATTACTAATATACATATAAACAAAATGCCCAATTTCCTTTTTGTAATTTTATTTAAATTTTAAAATAATGTAATTATTCATAAAAAGAAATATCTGCAAAAGTATGTCCTCGAGGGGTTATTTTGTCATCTTCAAGTGTTTTTAATTTTAAAGAATATTTAATCAAAAATAATGGTAAAGGTTCTTTTCCGTTATGCCAGCAATTTTCTGCAATATTTTTCCTACATGTATAAATATTTTTTAGCAAAAGGATTATTTTTTTAATAAAGGGATATTGAGGCATAAATTCACCATTTTTTCTTTTCTACAGACTTCAGTTTTATACCACAACAAGACCGTTCATTGTGAATAATTCCAACTTTTTGAAGGAATTTTGCTGCATTGGTTTCAGTGGGAATTTCAAGGAGTACTTTTTTGAAAATATATTTGATGCTTAAAAATTCTAACTTCCAGAAAGAAATTTAATATTTATATATATTACTAAAATATCCTATATACCTCCAAAATAACCCTTCTTTAAAACTTAATCCTTTTAATAAAAAAATATTAATACATGCAGAAAAAAACTTGCAGAAAATTGCCGGCATAACGGAAAAGAACCAGGAGGAGAAATATTAGTTAAGTTTATCAATAATTAATCGGTCTCAAGAAAAAAATTCTTACTCATTGTTTTTTTATTCTTTACATTTGAACCAAAATTTGCAGTAAAAGTCTACATGTTGATCAAGGTTTTCAGATGAGTGCATGAAAGCCTTTAATTGGTTTACCATTGTATCAACATTTCTGTTGCAAGTAACTGAATTACCACACGCATTGTTTAATATTTCAATAATATTTGCGAAGCGATGAGTAATCTATAAATTATTTTTATAAAAAAGGAACGAATTTTTCTTTTTTTTTTATATTAAAAAATGTTTAAATTTTACAAGATGAACATAAAATAAATACCGTATTTCCGGAAATAGTACTGCCGGCAGTACTATTTTTCAACCCTCCTCCAAAAGGCAGTACTATTTCAGGGGCAATTCTAATTCAGGGGAAGTACTATTTCCGGAAATATGGTATGTATTTTATAAATTTTTATTTATTAACAGCAACCTTTATTTAATTAAATATTTAATTTTATTTCCAATAATTGGAATAATCCAAAGGGGATTCTTTATTGAATTACAAAAATTAAATAAAAAGTAAAAATTTGTTTGCTTATTCTTTTAAATAATAAAAAATTAAAAAAAAATTTTATAGGATCATTGTGCTCAGTAAAGAAAATGTCAGAAATTTTGTAAAATACCTGGACGGTTTTATATAACATCTGTTTACACATTGGACAAGTTAGTCCAGTAGAACCAGGCATGTTTAAATTATGTAAACTAAAAATAAAAATGTTTAAATTAAAATTTTTTTTTTAATTTTGAAAATTTTATTTAAAAAAAAAAGTTTAAAAGTATAACTAATTTGAAAAATTAGTTAGTCTATTTTAAAATAATTTTTTACTTGTTTTAGGAATTTAATAAAATTAAAATTTTTTTAGTTTAACTTTCTAGGGTTGAGGCATGTAAAAAAACGTGCAAATAAAAAAATTTTTTTTTAAATAAATTTTACTTTGAAAATGAAAATATTTAAATAATTAAATTATATTTTACCTGTTATTACAACTATTAGTTATCACTTGGCAAAGAAGAGAATTAGTTGTTAAATCACGTCCCATATTTATCAAATTTTTAATAACAGTTTTTATAAATATTGTACAGACCTTCGAGCTCTCTCCTGTTTTTATGCATAAAAGTCGTAACAAATGGTCTGAACTAATATACAACTGGTCCCAACTCTAAATAAAAATATTAATTTGATTAAAATATAATTATGGAAGGACTTTTCTTTAATTTAACATTGTATAAAAAATTGTATATTTTATTAAATAATAAAAGACAAATTCTTATTAATTTCTTTTTAAATATTTTTTTAAAAATTAATTAGAAAAAACACAAATTAATTAAAAAAATATTTTTAATTTAACAAACGAGTTCGATAATTTTTGACATATTTTCGCATACTTCACAATCATTAGAAGTATTATTATAGTGATTGCATGTTTCATTTTTAATCTCAGTTCTATAATAATTTTTATTAAATTCTAAATTTTTTATTTTGTTGTTATAATTTCTTTCAATAGGTTCATTATTGCTTTAAAAAATATTATTAATATTATAAATATAAAATTAATTTTTGGGGGAAAAAAGCATTGAAATTTTAATGTTCATTTTAGTATGTTTTAATTTTGTGAGAAAAAAATAATTAATCTATCAAAAAAAAAACTTTGTTCGGATTGGTAATGAATTTTAATTTATTAAAATAATTAAATGTTCTATTTTCTAAAATAGTACGACGCTACTTTCCCATTATACTAACAATGTCCGTAACTTTTTATCCGCAAGGTTACAATATTTATTTTCTCATAAGCTTTATGGATAAAAAGTTGCGGACATTGTCGACATAATGGGAAAGTACCGCATTATTAAATTGGAGCCTATTTTAGGATACCGTAAAATTATAATGTTTTCAAATATTTTTAATTAGTTAAATAAAAATATAATTAAACATACTTTTTAATTAATGCATTAAATAATTTATTTATTTTAGACATAATTTCTTTTTGAGTTTCTAGTGCAAATTTAATGTCTTTTTTTAAGAGATTTGAATATTTATTATTATCAAGTTGTTTTTTATCTAACGCTGAGTACGATTCTTACATAAATATTAAAAATTATTTTAATTTAAAATATATTTAACTTTTGGGAGTAAAATAAATATATATTAACTTTATATATCGGTTACTTTATAGAAATTATATTAAAATTTATTTTATAAATTTTAATATAATTTTTAAAATTAAATTTTAATATTAATTTATTACCCCATTCCATAACCAAAGCGTTGGAAAATACAAAATAAATAAATAAATTTAAAATTCTCATTTTATATTAAAAATTATTACACAAATAATTATAAAAGGAAGAAAATAAAAATAATGCTTTATATTTAACCTTTTTATATAAATATTTTAAAAAATTATTCATTACTTAATAAGTAATACATATAATTCCAACGTTAAAATAAAGGACAAAAAATTTATATTAAAATAAAATTTTGCTTTAATTTTTGATTCTAAATAATTTATAAAAGGAAATAAATATAAAAGTCAATAAATTAATTAGTTAGTTAAAATATATTTGGACCGAGATTCCAATCAGAAAATATAATAATTTTACTTTTATAATAAAAATAATTTCTTGAGAAAATCATAAAATATGGAAATAACTATTTGACCTTTCAATAATAAATCCATTAATAAACACATCAAAATATCATTTAAAGGTCATCAATTTCCACAATACTCTTAAAATTATTTTTTAATAATTTTAATAAAGAAAAAAATATTTAATTTTATTAACAAAAAATAAAAAATAAGGTTATGATTAGAGTTTCGCCGGAACAGTATTTTTTGACCTGGATCCGAATCCAAATTTTAGTTCAAACTTCCGGAGGAGTCAATAAATCTCGGAAAGTAAAACTGTAGTTCTTGCGGTAAAAACTAAAAATAATAGAACGAAGAAAGAACTAAAAAATATTTTAAATAAGAGACACATTTAGAAAAATCTTCAAAGTTTAAGCACTGAAAAGGTTAAATTAAACTAAACTTTCTTTTTTACTTCTTTTCTAAAAAACTTATTTCAATAAAGATTGGGAAGAGAATAAATTGTAATTAATAATTAAATTGAAATTTTTATTTAAATCTTTTAAAAATAGATATAAATAAATTAAATCCTAATGTGAAATAAGGTAAATTAAAATATTTTTTTTTTATGCAAAATAAATGAAAATATAAAAATTAAATTTTTAAAAAAACCCTAACGTTATGTCTAAATATTATTTTAAAAAATAATAAAAAAATTCTCTTTTTGAAGAAAATAAAAAAACTGTCCCGCATATTAATTAAAGTCTTAAAGAAAATTTTTGTTTAAAATAAGAGTGATTTGAATAAATTGCAAAGCTCATTAACATGTGATTCATGACGAAAAGAGACACGAATATCTGGTACATTTGTTCTTTAAATTGAATTAAAAATAAAAATTAATTAATTAAAAACCTTGCAACATCATTACCCAAAACACCTTCTTCTCGATAATTAGGGCCTAACCAATACAATTTTATACGATCCTTAAAACAAAATTTAATTTTTAAATTTAATTTGATTTTTTTTTAAACCTCAAATCCAGATTGAAGAACACTTTAAAAATTAAAAAATAATTAAATTTAAATAAATAAATAAAAACCTATTCCTTGCAAGTTCACACATATCAGAAGAACTTAATTTCCAAACTTGGGCAGCAATACTTTAAGACAAATTAATTTAAAATTTTTTTTAAAAATTATTCTTTTAAATACCTGTACTCTTCCATTAAAGCTTCCTTTAAAAAAATATAATTTTTAAATAAATTAAAATAAAACCTTTGTAATATGAAATTGTAAAGGATCATCAGTTGATAAAGAAACATTTAAACCTTTCATAAGAAAATCGGGCATAGGGTTTCGATGATAAGTTAAGAAAAGGTGATTATTTGATAATGGAGACATTGCCTTTTTAAATATAAAATTTAAAAAAGAACTTTAAAAAATTCAAACAATTCCAATTTGTGCCAAATAAAATAAATATTGAAGTACTGGAACTTTACGAAGAAGTAGACCATGGGCAATACTTTCTGAGGTTAAATAACTTTAAAAAATTAAATAAATTAATTTAATTTAAAAAATAATATAAACTAACGTTACACTTAAATGGTTAACATGTCCAGCCTCCCCACAGTGAGGACGTAATGCAAAAGTATTTAAACCACGTAATTTACGGAAACCATTTAAAGCTGCCAAATTCTTTAAAAATAAATTTAATTAATTAATTTAATTAAAAATTAAACCATATACATATAGAAGAGATAATAAGAGTAAGATGGATTCTAAAAATTAAAAATATTTAAATTAAAAAACAATTTTTTAATTAAAAAATTAAACAACCAAATATTTTTTTTTTTAATAAATTTAATTTAATTAAATAAACCTCCTCAAAATTATAATCTGCAGGTTCAGGAGTGTCTTTCGTAAATTGAACGTGTTCATGTTTAGACTCATCGTCTACCGAATCTAAACCGGATACATGCTTTAAAAAATATTTTTTAAAAAATTCTAATAGATTAAAAAAACCTGCAAAAATCTAAAAAGTTCAGGATGTGAAGTTGGATCATTTGTCACTTCAAAAAGTGGTGTAAATACATTAGACAAAAAGGAATCAAAATTTTCAAGTAAATTCTTTGAACGATAAACATCATAAAGACGAGGAATTTGAATCATCCAACGAACATTTTGTGACCAAACCTTTAAAAAAAAAATTAAATAATAAAAATCTTTAATAAATATTTACATCGTGAGTAATTGCCCAATTAGCAAGTTTATCCCATTCATCTTTATCGCGACCATAAATTGATAGACGAGGTTCCATATTTTGATATTTATTTTCCTTTAAAATTAATTAAAATCTTTAAAAAAAATTAAAAATAAAACCTCAACATCATTAAAAACTTCTTTTAAAACTTCAGCAAAATATCTACCATTAACATAATTATCTGTTTTAATAAATATTTCTCTCAAATCATTTTGACCAACTAAAAATATTAAATAAAAAATATTATTTATTTTTACTTGGATTGTATTTTGCATTAAATTTGTCAAAACGATGGAAACTAAAAGAATTTTTTTAAATTAAAAAACAAAAAAAAAACAAACGTATTTCTATCAGCATGTACATCCAACATGTCAACAGAAAGATCATAAGGACTAATACCCATTTTCTCAAACATTTCACGCATTGTAATTCCTTTACCATTCTATTTATTTAAAAAAATATTTATGTTAAATAAACTTTAAAAAATCTTACTTTAACTTGAACAACTTCGTCTGCATCTGTTCGCATTCTTTTCTTAATAAATCGAAGCAAATGCCTTTAAATAATTGAAAATATTTAAATATTTATTCTTACTTGTGGTTCATTGAGCTGGCCGCTGAAAAATTAAAAAATTAATTCCAAAAGATCGACTTATTTTAAATAAATAAACTAACCGTGTATGTGTGTATCTACTTTTCGAATATTATAAAAATCTCTATGTGGAACACTTCGCTGTTCTGCACTTTCCAATTGTTCATTTAAGAGAACATGAAGTTGAAAATGTGTTTGAAGGAAAGTTAGACGACGATAACAAAATGTCTTTAAAGGTCCTTCATTGCATATACGATTAAGCCAATTAAAATCTCTTAAATTAAAATATTTTTTAATGCTTTAATCTAAGCTAAAAAATGATAAAATAATTATTAAAAGATTAAACCTTAAATATTTTTCACGTGAAACATAAGACTTCTTTAAAGGAGCAAAAATCTCTCCTGTTGATTTGTCCAAGACTGCTACCTTAAATTAAGTATTAACAAAATAATTAGTTATTTATTACTGTTCCACGTTGTCTTTCTAACGTAAATATTTGTTCATATATGGGCAAAGGCTGATCTAATCCCCAATGATCTTTTGGAGGTTCAGGGGGATTATAGGACATACTGGCAGCTGAAGAAAAAAATTTAAAAAAGTAAACGATAAATGAATTGTGCAAAAAGTATAAAAAAGTTGTAAAGTAATAAAGATAAATTAGAAAGTAATGCTAGAAAAAGGACAAAAATCCTAAAAACAATAAAGTTTAAATAAATAGAAAGATAATTGGCAAAAAGAAAAATGTTAAAGAAGCACAGACATTAACAAAATGAGAGAGCGTGCAAATATTCGTCAGAGAAAAAAAGACCTACAAAGATAATCTGCCAAAAGAGAGATGAGTATTAGACATTAGAGTATTCCCATCCATTTAATTAAAAAATCATAAAAGATTTTCTCATTTTTAAAATTTTCTTCCAAAAAAACTTACAAGTCTCAGTATTTTTGCGTCTACATTTGGGTAAATTAGACGGATATTTTCCAATCAAAAAATTTCTTGTGGTGCTAGGAAAAGCTCCACCTATTAATTCCATATATTCACTACGTAAACGTAATGCTTCAACTAATTGACGTGCAGCACTACGCAAATCTTCTAAAGGAACCTTAAAAAAAAATTAAAGTTATAAGATAAAGTTAATCACCCCAGAAAGTTCTTCGCCAGTTAAACCCTGAAAAAAATAAAAAAAATTAATTTTATTTTTTAAATAAAACCATTCGTTGATAATTAACATCAATTGCATCCCTAAATGTATGCATTTCTACATGTTGTGGTAAACTTAATTCTCTGTCAATGTCATCAAGCTATAACAAAAAAGGGTAACATTTTTATCGATTTTTAATATTACCACCATTACAATATTGAAAGGTAAACTTTAATACCTTATCATGTCCAAAAGCAAATGCTGAAGGAGAAATAACAGAAATTCTTCCTACACTTGGAGATGTTGGAGATATTCCAATACTATTATTACTACATTGACTAAGCATTATTCTTTCCTCTGGACTAACAATTCCTCCAATTCCTTGTTGTTGTTCTCTAATTGATTCAAGTTTGGACCTTAAAAATTAAATTTACTAAAAAGATTAAAAAATATTAAAAGAACAATTAAAGAAAAGACCAAACTTAAAAGAAAATATTTAAAAAAATAATAAATTAATCAGTGGGATTTAAACAACGAAAACCGAAGTGATTATGAACTATTTATATTTAAAAACAATTTCAGCATTTTTATAAAAATAAGAAAAATAGTCTCAAATCTAATAATAATAATAATAATTATTCATTTAAGTAATAACAAAAACAATATATAAAATGATTCATATTCCGACAAGGTTTTATAAAAATTGCAACAACTCCTATCTTTTAAAGAAAGAAAAAATAATAAATATTCAAAAAAAGAAAATAGAAAAAATTTTTAATTTTTATAAACTGGGAAAAGTTTTTTTTTAATTGTAAAATTTTTTTTTCTGGTAAATCTGCTGATTTTTTAGTGTAAACTTGTTTACAAAAAAGTTATAACATTTTGAAATGAGAAAACATTTTTTTATTTAAATATATGTGATCATAGATGGATTTTTTTTTAATGTTTTTTAAGTTAAAAAAAAATGAAAAGTGCAAGGAAAGAGAAAAAAAAGTTGAGAATTTTTCAGCTAAAAAAGGTGCGCGTTGAAATGGCCGAGCAATCAAAAGAAAAAACGCCAAAATTTCCGCTTATAAAATTAATAATTTGCGCACCCCCGAAAAGAATTATTCCAAAAATAAATTTTTTTTATCTATTTTCCTAAAAAAATTAAAAAATATTAAAAAAAAAAAGAAAAAGATAAAGATAAAAAAAAGGTGCAATAAATAAAATAATTTAAACTAAACTGTTTAGTATATGGCTGTAAAGATAAGCGTCTATTTTGTATTCCTCCAGAAATATTATTACCATTATTATTCTCTAAAATTAAAGATTGATGTCCAAGTGAAGAAGAAGCTCTGTCCATTAAACTTGGAATTATTCGATTAATTGAGGGAATTGTTGTAGATTTGATTGAGGAGGGATTATTTGTTGAAATTGCTGCTTCTGATAGTCTTTAGATTTTTTTGTTAAAAATAAAAAAGAGTTAGGAAATTAATGTTAATTGTGAATTAAAGCAATTTTAATTTAGGTGAAGATTATATGAATTTAAAATCGTTTAAAAAATTGAAGGAAAATTAAGTCAAAAAAGTTCAGACTCTAATAGTCCTTTCAAATTATTTTTTAATTAATTTCAAACCTATTGGAAATTTGTTTTTGCAATGCATTTTTACTTTCCAAAATTTCAATTGGATAGTGAGAAAGTTCATAAGGTGAACTTATAACATGTCCAGAAGGTCCAAAGGATAAACCCTGAAACCCATCACTTGAATCGGTAGATTCTCCTAAAAAGTATTTTAAATAATTTATTAAAATAAAACCCCAATTATCTTTATTTAATTTAAATTTTTATTCAAAAAAACTAACTTTTATTTCTCAATTCTCCACCTCTTAACCCATCATCCATTTCTCTTACACAATGTTTTTGCATTTGTCTAGCCAATTCTATTTCAACTTTCTTTGCTTCTTCATCCATTATAGGGTCAGTTAAAGGGTCTAAATATTTATTTATTTATTTAAAAAAATTTTTTTATTTAATTTCATCCAACCATCGTCAGCAGAAGCAAAATCTGAATATGGACCCGCCTTACGGAACTCCATTTTTTAATGAATAGTTTGATGATTAAAAATGGGGTGTTGCTTTATGTGTGTTTTGTTGTACTCTATTTTAACTAAAAAAAAAAAAATTACTTAAAAAACATGTTAAAGAATTGTAAAAAAAAAATTTTTTATTTATCGCGTGCAAGACGTTTAGGAAATAATCAAATGTGTATTTAGAGACTACCCAAAAGATCAACATAATGTTTTGATATAATTCTGATTTTCTAATTCTGATAATTTTGTTCTGAATTGTATTCTGGTTTTTTAAATTGTTCTGAAAAATTCTGTTTTCTTCTGATTTTATTTTGACTTTCATTCTGATTTTCTATTTACTCTATTTTAATAAATTCTTGTGATCTTTAGGGTATTAAACATAAAAGGCTTTATTAGCATAAAAAGGAAGAAGAGCTGTCATTTAGTAAAAGAAAATCGTCGCTTTGGGAACGCAAAGAAAAAAAAAAGGAGACGAACAAGAAAATTAAGGTGTGCTTGTGCTTAAAATTATTAAATAAAAAATATTTTTAAAATTAATTACACAAAGTAATTTTCTTAATTGATAAGGTTTCTTTAAAAGAAAGTCTTTCTTTCCAACAATTACTTTTTAATGTATTTATTTATAGAATTAAAATATTAAAAATTTTCAAAAAATTATTTACTAAACGTAAAAAACAAATAAAGCATTGAATGTGTAAATAGTCCAAAAATAAAAAATATGTAAATCCCTTAACGCTTTCAGAAAAAATAAAAGAAAAAATATAAAATTAACTAATAAAAAGGATAAAAAAAAAAGTTCAAAAAATTATTTTAAAACAAAAAGAGCAAAGAAAATCAGAGAAAATTTAAACATGAGACAAACGTAAAACGAATTTTTTTTTAGGAAAAAATGCTTAAAATAAACTAATTTTTAATAGGAATTACTTTTTATTTTAGCAGTTGCTCTTTTAATAAAAAATCGATTAAATATCGAAAAAGAAATTCTGTGCAAATAAAGCAATGAATTTGTCATTTTTAAACGCTAAAAATTGTCTAATTTTTTGTCCTTTAAATAGCCTATCGATTTTTCAATTAAAAATAATTAAAAAACCTGCTCTTTTATTTCTTCTCTTTTAGCCAATAAAAATATAAATTAAGGTCAAGTAGAAAGTTCTTCAATAATTTAGTTTAAAGGAAAGCCTTTTTATATTAAAATGCTCTAAAATTAGTAGATTAAATATTTAAAAGAAATAAATAAAAAATAAGCAAATTTTAAATAAAAAATAAAATTAATAAAAATAATGTATTTTTATCATTTTTTCTTCAAAGAAATATTATATTGTGCCTAACATTATTTCACTATCAAAAATTATAAATCGAGCAATATAGTTAATGGATCCTCTACATATTGCTTAATTTTTCTTAAAAAGGTAACTGCCTCCCTTCCATCTATCAATCTATGATCATAAGTGAGTGCAACATACATCATTGGACGAATTTCAACCTAACAAAATTTAAGAAAAAACAAACATTAATTTATTAAAAAGACTTATATTTGGCAAAAATCCCTAAAAAAAAAAATACCTTCCCATCAATGGCCACCGGACGATCAAAAATTCCATGCATTCCAAGAATAGCTGATTGAGGAGGATTTATTATTGGTGTTCCAAACATTGATCCAAAAACACCTCCATTACTAATTGTAAAAGTTCCACCTTCCATATCTTCTATTGCTAATTTATTATCACGAGCCTTAAAAATAAATTAAAAAATATAAGTATAAGAAAATGGATAAATCTAACGGGTTTAGAACTTAGCAACCTAAACCTATGACATCAATCACTACGCACTCCTTTTAATTTAAAAAAAAAATTCTATCAAAAATTTGAATCAAGTTACTACAAAATTAAATTTTCTTTTTAAAAATAAAAAAACCTTAGTCCCCAACTCTCCAAGATTTTTTTCAATGTCTGAATAACTCAAAGATTCTACATTTCGCAAAACAGGCACAACTAATCCTTTTGGAGTTGCAACAGCAATAGAAATGTCAACATAATTTCGATAAATTATTTCTTCTCCCTCAATTACTAAAATTTTAAAAAATAATTTTAAAAAAAATTATATAAAAACCAGCATTGACAACAGGTTGTTCTTGTAAAGTAATAGCTGAAGCACGGACAAATGGAGACATTAAACCAAGTTTGACACCATGTTTTTTAGTAAATGATTCTTGGTATTTTTTACGCATTTGCATGACATTACTTAAATAAATTTTAAATTAAAAATAATTGATCTGAAAAAAGCTAGAGCTTTCGAGTTAAAAAATTGACAAAAAAAGAAAGGAATTTTGAATGGTCAGACTAAAATTAAGCCACGTCTTATAGGCTTTTCTTGATTCCGGAAAATCAAAGTCTAGAATAATCTACAAAACCTCTTCTAACAATAATTTAAAAACAAACAGAAGATCAATCTCATTGAATGTAGTCAACATTGCATTCGTATTTTGCGCCTCTTTTAACCTTTCAGCTATTCGTTGTCTCATTCTGTTCATTTTTACACGAGTCTCTGAACGACTACCAGTTGAAGCTGCCGAAGCTCCAGACCTTTAAAAAATAAGAAATTAAATTAAAACTTTGTTGAAGTGCTTGCTGTTGTGAAATTGAAGGAGCAACTCTTGGCTTAAAGTCTGAAACAGATTTTGATTCCATTGGCTCCTTAGGCAATTCTGGAATTGGTGGAGGTTTTTTAGACTCGCCAGAAGGTTCTCAACAGTTAATAATTAACAAATATTTTAACTAATTCTTAAAAATACTCTGTCCGGTTGTTGCACCCTTTTCTGACTGTGCTGGCGGCCTCTCTTCTGGTTTTTCCTTCTCTGAATCTTTCGGCGACTTCTCTTCTGATTTTTCTTTCGCGGAAGTCTTTGAAGACTCTGCCGCGACTCCTTCAGCACCTTTTTCAAGTTTGTAAAGCTTCTGTTTAGCAATCACTTTTGCACCATCCTCAACCAAAAATTCAACAATTTTTCCAGCAAAAGGGGCAGGAACTTCCACAGATGTCTTAAGAAAATTAAACGAATCAATTTCTACAAACCTTATCTGTTTCAATTTCAGCTACAAGTTCATCTGCCTTGACAAAATCACCAATCTCTTAAAATTCAAATTAAAATAAATTTAAAAAAGAAAAACTTTTTTGCCAGCGAATATCCCCCTCAGATATTGACTCAGCAAAAGCGGGACCCTGAACTTCAATGATATCACCGCCTGAAGATTGAATAAATTAAAAATTATATGTAAATTAAAGACCCAAAATTGTAGTAAATCGATAATTTCTTAAAGAAATTTTTATCACGGGATTTGGAGAAAACTGGATAGAATTAGAAAATGATGCAGCACTAAAACATGGCGTTGATAAATGTTGCTAAATATATTGAAGTTTTAAATAATAGAAATAAAGAAAAATACCAAACGAGTTAATGATGAAAACCGCCGAACAACATTTCGACAAAAATACATTTTTTACTGAAAGTTTTTGTAGAATATAATATAAAAAATAAAATCACAAATATATTTTACAAACTAAAGCTAACTGAAAAAAAAACAAAGATTAGACTCAAAAAAATATTTTTTTTTTGATTGCCAATTCAGTGTCTCCAATTCAGAATATTTACTGTTGAATGACTAAAAATTAGTTCTTTTCCTAAACATCTTATAACTCTTTTAAATAAGGTTTATTTCTCTTTTTTTAGTTTAAGATGATTACAAATTATTTAATTAAATTTATGATCAAAAATAGTTAAAGTTAGGTCAATACTCGAGGAGGCATAGCTTGGCTAATTATAAATATTATTTTGTTAAAATTTGCTAAATTATAGCTTAAATGTAGGAAAGTTAAGAAATTCACGAAGTTTTTTACTGGTCAATTTGTAAATTTTCAGTTTGATCCTTTTGCAACTTTTTACATTGTTTACCATTTCTCTTTCTTCTTCTATTTTTTGATGATCTCGAAGGATAGTTCAATACTGATTTTTGCATCTGGCACTATAACGGCGAGATTAAATTGAGTTCGCTCAATGTCTAATGTCACTCTTTTTTAACCTCTCTATTTCTTCAAAGCTTAATTTTCCTTTCAACCAGCCGTGATTCGTCTCTTTTCCTGTTTTTTCCTTTTATTTCTTCCTCTTCTTTTGCTTTTGGCAAATGTAAGCGCCAATCAAAGAATAAATAAATTTTTGGTAAATAGAAAACTTGAGAGATGTTATATTTTTATTTAATTAATTAATAGGAATAATAACTTTAATTCTTCTGATCTATAAAACTATTTTAAAAGAGAATTATTTAGATAAGCATTGACTTCTTTGAAAAATAAACTAATCCATCTCCAGTTCAGTGCCAGCCTTTCTATTTTATTCTTCCTTTCCTTTATTAATTATTTTTAGAATTTATTATTTAAAATATTCAAAAACTAAATAAAAAATGCATCAACAACAGCTGAATACTCCTGAAGGACAGGTTAGAAAATTTTTAGATTATTTGTTTTCTTTAAAATATCTATATTTGATATTTTAAATATTAAAATTGTTCCATTTAAAAAACAATAGTTAAAAAATTATTTTGAACAGCTTAGGTTTTTTTGTGTTTTAAAGTTTAGTGAATTAAAAATGAATAAAGAATGTATTATATTTAATATATAAACAATGGTTATTGTTTATATTTATTTATTGTTTAGTTGAAGGGGTTTTTATAGGATAAATTATTTTCATTAATTTAATTAATTTAAATAAAATGTTAAACATTATTAAAATTAATTTACCAAATGAATTATTATTGGAAATAATTAATTCTATTCCTTTTAATATAAAATGGAATAATTTTAGAACAAGTAAATTGTTCGATTTGTTTATTATTAAACATCAAAGTAAATTGATAATTTGTTTAAAAATTGTAAAATATTTATTTTTAAATTTTAATTTTATTTTTTTATAGCGAAAACAATTTCTGGTCAACATGTTTACTAGAATTAGAGACTCTATCGGAGGATTTAATGCAGTGGCTTTACAAAATTTACATTTGAATCTTCTGGAATTAAGACTTATTTGTCGCGATCTAACCAGTATGTTATTAAAGTTTTATTAAAATGTGATAAAAATGAGATTTTTCTAACTTTAATATTATTTACAAAAGGAGTGTTCCCCATTATTTATATAAAGTATATCTTTTAATTTTTAGGTTGTTCATAACTAATAAAAATGAAAATTATTTTTAATTAATTATTTAGTCAATTAATTTTATCATTTAGAAATGTATCATTATTTTGATCAACAGGCTGGAGGAGATAATCCTATGTTACCTGGCTTGAATGTGGTAAACATAAAATAACTTTATTATTTTAATTAAATTTTAAAGATAATTGCTGACAATCCTTTACCATTGCAACAGCTTTTAGTTGGTAACTATCAAGAAGTTCGTTTAATATATATTTTAAATTAAAGATAAAAAAATAAAAAGTTTTTAAAAATACTATAATATATTAATTCACTCTTTATTACATTCCTTTTTACTGTTGTAATACAAAAAAATTTGAATTTAATTTTTCTTATTTATAATTTAATTTTTTTATATTTAAGCTCTGGAATGAATATACAATGAGACAAACTATTTTATTTGATTTATTTCATCATGTGTTACTTATGATTCAACAAACTGATCTGTTGTTATTCAACGAGACTTTATTTAATAACCTAAGCATAGCAGGACAGAGTATTGTTTTTTAAATTTTAATAAAAATATAAGGGCATTACCTTACAATAGGGTTTTTTTATTTTTAAGAATTTCAGTCTCTAACATGACGAAGTCCGCCCAAAACATCGAATCAAAAATATCAACTTTTTTAATGCTTTTTAATGATTTGTTGTTAATATTTTTGATTTAATGTAAAATGTTTCTAGGTTCAATGGCTAAGACAATATAAGTATTATATTCCTTAAAGATTTTTAATAAAATTCATTATTATAATTTATAATTAATACAGTAATACTTTTTTATTTTCCAGCTTTAGAAATTTTGATTGGGATTACTCGGAGTTATATAGATAATCTTCACATTGATTATCAGAATGTTGATAATGCTAATGATGTTGATATAAATTAAAATGTTTGAAAATATTATTGTTACAAAATATATATGATTTTTACCAACTTTTGATATTTGAGATGAAAAATTAAATTATTTTTGTTATCAATTTTAAAAACTTATTTTAAAAAATATTTTATCAATAAATTAATTTTGAAATATTTTTTTGTAAGTCTTTATTATATAAAGTATGGATAAAATGAAAAGATGGAGAATGGACATTTTATTTCATCCTTTCCCTATCCTCAATTTAGTTCATTTTAAATTTCAAAATCAAAACTATTAAATAAAACAAAGTAAAAAAATAAATTTAAATATTTATTTAATTAATGTTCTTCTCTTTTATGTTTTAATATTTGTATATTATCCTCAAACCATAATTTCTTTTTACATTTATTACAGTAATATTCCTTTCCTTTATTTTCTTTTTTTCAATTAATTCATTTTCTAAAATAATTTCTTCCTTTAATTAAATAATTAATTTTTATTTTTAATTAAAAAATACCTCTATATTACTAAAAACTAATTCATTAATAATTAATTCATTTCCTTTATTATCTAATTGATATTCTTCTCCATTAGCAGTAAAAATACCGTAACGCATATGTTTGGGAGAATCAATTCTTCTTCGAAGACTGAAAAAAAAATTTTTTTAAAGCTTTTTTTAGAATTAAATAATTCCCTTTAATAAGATTAAAAATCCTAAGAAATAAAGAATAATAAAATAAAAATAACCTAAACAAATATTGTATTCTCGAAAATTTAATAATTTTTTTGCAAAGTTCTTTACAATCAGAATATTCATCATTATTAAGTTTAAGTTCAACAGAATTTAATAATAAATTTTTTAATTCAATTGCTTTGTTTAATAATTGTTTTAATTCTTCTTCTTCAATAAAATGAAATTCAATAAAACCATCACAACAAAGAACATTTTGGTTAACAAAAGTTATCTTTTAATTTAATTAAATTTATAAATTTAAAATCAAGATTAATATTCTAATTTTTAAATTTATAATAACCAAAGGAATTATAAAAAAAAGCAAAGGTTCCATCTATTGAAAACAATATAAAAATTATCTCATTAAAAACAGGCAAAAAATTATTACTGACCATTATGTCTATGGCCGTTATGTCTAATGGAATATACCCAAAAATATAAATTAAAAAAATATTTATTTACATTTCTAGCAAAAATTAACAAAAAAGTAGCTGGAATACGAACAGTATTGCACAAATAAGGTTTTGTTGTTTCCAATAAAAGACCATAGAAAATAAATTGGTGTTGAGATGAACATCCATTATGATCTATTTCGATTTTAAGTGCTTCAGGTCGTTGGCCAAATGAACTGTTTGGGTGAATTACTACAAAGGGTTTAGAAGGAGTATGTGCAAGTAAATGAAAAACCCAAAATTGTAGTAAATCGATAATTTCTTAAAGAAATTTTTATCAAAGAATTAGCAGAAAACTGGATAGAATTCGAGAATGATGCAGCACTAAAACATGGCGTTGATAAATGTTGCTAAATAAATATACTGAAGTTTTAAATAATAGAAATAAAGAAAAATACCAAACGAGTTAATGATGAAAACCGCCGAACAACATTTCGACAAAAATACATTTTTTACTGAAAGTTTTTGTAGAATATAATATAAAAAATAAAATCACAAATATATTTTACAAACTAAAGCTAACTGAAAAAAATAAATTAAGACTCAAAAGAATATTTTTTTTATTTGCCAATTCAGTGTCGCCAATTTAGAATATTGTTGAATGACTAGAAATCAAAGTCATTAAGATTTTAAATATTTATTTTCATAATAAAATATATTAATCTTTTAAATAAGGTTGATTATCCTTTTCAATATTTTAAAGGCTGTATTTCAGCTTATTTCAGAAATTTATTTAATTAAATAAATATATTTAAATTTTTTTTTGGAATTCGAATTTTTTAAAATTAATTTTTAAATTATTCATTTAAATTAAAGATGAAATTCGATAGTTGTAACTTATTTTGCGTTTTATGCCTTTATAATAATTCTTTTCTTTAAAAAAAAATAATCTTTTTGAGGAAATAAATATTATTATTTGACGTAAATTACTGAATAAAATTATTTAGTTATCATTAATGTTTCCGATCTTAAAACAATAAAGATTCCGCAAATTATGAAATCATTAATTAAAAAAAAAAATATATTTTTAGTAAAAGGGAAAAAGAAAAGAAAATGTGTTTAGGCTAATAATATTTCCTTCAATCAAATTTAAATATTGTAAGGCATAATAAAATGAATAAATAAATAAAAATAAATATTTATATATTAAGATAAATAAAAGATTAATAAATAAATTTATTTATTTATTTATTATATATTGAATAAATTATAAAATAAACTTAACTATATGTACATACATATAGTCATTATTAACATTTCCAATATTTTATTTTTCTCTTTTTCTTATTTAGTTTAAAATTATTAGAAATTAATTTTAATTAAATTAATTATTTTTATAATCAAAAATAGGTCAAGTCAATATTCAAAAAAGCATAACTTGGACATAATTTATTTCTTAATATTTTCTCTTAACAAAAGGTAGTCCTTTCTTTTACTGGTCAATTTGTAAATTTTCACGTTGACCCTTTTGCAACTTTTTACATTTTTGACCATTTCTCTTTATTGCTTCTATTTTTTACTAATTTTTTCATCTGGCACTATAAAAACGAAATTAAATTGAGTCAGTTCAATGTCTAATATCCTTTCTCTACCTCTCTATTTATTCAAAACTTAATTTCCCTTCCTGTCGGCCGTGATTCTTCTTTCTCCCTCAGTTTTTTCCTTTTATTTCTTCTTCTTTTTACTTTTGTCAAAGGTAAGCCAATCAAAAAAAAAAAAGAATAAATTTTTAATAAATAAAAAAATTGAGAAATGTTATGTATATATTTTTAATTAATTAATTAATTAAATAACTTTAACTATTATAAAAATATTTTAAAAAACAATTAGCATTAATTTCTTTTTAAAATAAATTGGAAAATAGGCCAAGTTAAAATAATCAATTTTGTTGAACCTAATAATTATAATTAAAGAATTTATAAATATAAAATTAGTAAAAGGGTGATTAATTTTTAAATTAATTTTAAAAATAAATTCTGACCCTCCTAATTGGCAAAATTCAGTTTCCAACCCTAAAAATAAATTAATTGTACCTTTACCTTTTTGAATATTAAATAAAATATTTATTTTTAATAAAATTAGATATAATTTTAGGAAATTAATTAAATCTTCTTTTACTTATATATTTAACACACCAAATTTGGCATTAAAATTAAAGTTAAAATATTTAACTAACTTTTTATTCAAACACTTTTTTCTCAATATTATTTATTTTATTTTTATTTATTTAAATATATATATTAATGGATGATCTTCATAATACCCCTACTGAAAGTTCATCACAAGCTTCAAATCCCACACCAATTTTACCTGATGAAAACGAAGAGGTTAATAATTTTTTTTAAATTTATTTTTTGAAGATATCCATTTGTGATATTTTCTTTTATTATTTTAAAAATATTCCTATTAGAAAAGGTTCTATCCCTTTCTTTTGGTTTAATGAGGAAAAAGAATTATTTTAAATTTATGTACTTAAGTTTTCCATGTTTTAAAACTTAGTAGGGTGAAAAAGGTTGAAAAATTAATTTATGATTTAAGACAATGGTTATTGTTTTAGGTTTATTTATTTATTGTTTAAATAAAAAGGGGGGTTATTTATTGAATGTTTTATATAAATTATTATTTATTAATTTAAATAAAAATGTTTATTAAAATTAATTTATCTAATGAATTATTATTAGAAATAATTAATTTTATTCCATTTAATATAAAATGGAATAATATTAGAATTAATAAAATATTTGACTTATTTATTATTAAACATCTAAGTAAATGGATAATTTATTTAAAAATTGTAAATTAATTAATTAATTTAATTTTTAATTTAATTTTTATAGAGGAAAAATGTACTCATTAATTTGTTTTTTTTAAATGGCACAAGACTTGCTTTATTGCAGAACCGTTTCTACAGCATGAATACTCCCCACCTCCCTATTGTCTGTACTTTATTAACAAGTAAATTATTAAATAAAATTTAAAATAATTTATTTTCAAAAAATTAAATATTTTAATGAATAATTGCCTTAAGAAATATATTTAATTAAAGTTTAAATATAATTCAGAATAAAATAATTAATTAACTACAGTAACAACTCCTCTCTTTTATTAACTGATTTTATCCAATATATTCCCCTGTTTTTACTCGTCAATTTTAAAACAAATTAAAATAATAAATAAATGGCTCTATTATTGAATGATTTTTTAATTTAAAAATTAATTTTGTGATTAAAATATTTTTATATAAAACATATCATAAAGTAGAGTTAAATTAATAAATTTAAGTAATATTATGTTATATTAATTAAAATAAAATATAATAAAATTATTTCATTATTTATTAAGATATTTTTCATCAAATTTTTGATGCGAGGATGGGTCCTCTTGTGCTTGAGTTGGGCCAAGTATTTTTTATAACTTTTTCAATAAACCTTTTCAGGTTTTTCAAGGTATAGAATGGCCAGAGAATCAAGTACTTACTGGTCGAAATATTGTTAGTTTATTTTATTTTTTATTGATCTTTAGACCATTCACTAAAATTAATTTTTTATATTTAAATTCTTTTATTTTAGTTAATTGAAGATTACCGAAATAAGTATGAAATATTAATTATTGTCTTTAATAGATGTTTAAATGTAATAGAACAGACCCAATTAATTGATTTTAATATACATTTATTTTATAATTTTATGGGCTTCGGCAATGGTAATTAATTTATATTAATTAAAATCTTTTAAAATTTTACTTAAGTGTTTATTTAAAAAATTAAATAAATTTAAACAATAATGCTAAAATATTTTAAAAATTATTTAATTTTTCAATTTAAGCTATCAAAAATTTATTGAACCATATAAATTTATATATTAACAACAATTCTACAAGGCATGTACGAAATTAAATATCTTTTTATATATTTATACTATTTGAATTTTTAAATTATTTATTTTTGGGTATTTAAACTGTATTAATGTGTAAATTAGAGAGAAAGCATTGGATGTTATTTAAGATTTATTTTTATGTTTTAATTGTATGACAAATTAAATTTTAAATAAAAATATTTATTTTGTATTTAATTCAATTTAAAATAATTTAATTCCAAGAAAATATATTTTGATTTATACAATTTTATTAAGTATGCAAAGGTGACAAAATGGAAATTGTACATTTTGTCATTTATTTAAATATTAACATTTAAATACAAAGAAATATATAATTTAATTAATAAATATTAATTTAATTATTTTATTATTCTCAAATAAAATTCTTTTATTTATTACAGTAATAGATTCTTCCTTTAATTCTTCTCTTTTTCATTTAAATTTGTTTTCTTCTTTAAACAAAATTAATTTAAATAAAATCATAAAAAATAAGATTAAATAATTTGAATTTATTTTTGTAAAAATTATCAAAATAAATTGAAAAATTAAGTTGAATAAAATTTCAATATTTTTAACTAATTTTTGTTTAAAAATGAAAAAAAAATTAATTTTATTAATTTAAATTTTTAAAAAGATTAAATGACAAGAAGATGAATTTAAATAAATTCTTTGACTTGTATCACACAAAAGTCTTTTATTTTATATATTTTTTTAAATAAATTATAATTTAATAAAATAAATTTTAAAATATGTTTCCTTTATAATTTTTTCCAATTTAATTTCCAACCAATTATTTCCTTTTATTTCCCCCTCTTCTTTTGCTTTTGTTGACAAAGGGGTATAAGCCAATCAAAAAATAAATAAATAAATTTTTAGTAAATAAAAAACGTGAGAAATGTTATTTTTTACATATTTAATTAACTGGTCAAATTAAATTCCTAATTTATAGTTCAATTTATTTATTTTATTTATTTATTTATTCCAAACTTGTTCAATAAAAATTAATCTTTTTTTTTAAATTGACTTATATTTGCCATAAATAAAAGGTAGAAAGAGACTTGAGAAAATTAATAAAAATATATATTTAATTATTAATTTTTTAATCAAAAACTTTTTTTTAATTTTAATATATAATTTTAAAGACTAATACATTAAACAAAATTCAAAGAATTATTTAATTAATTAATTAATGTTCTTCTCTTTTATGTTTTAATATTTGTATATTATCCTCAAACCATAATTTCTTTTTACATTTATTACAGTAATATTCCCTTCCTTTAATTTTCTTTTTGTCAATTAATTCATTTTCTAAAATAATTTCTTCCTTTAAAAATAAATAATTAAATAAATTAATTTTTAATTAAAAAATACCTCTTTTAATTCATTAATAATTAATTCATTTCCTTTATTATCTAATTGATATTCTTCTCCATTTAAATAAAAAAAGAAAAAAATAGAAAAAAAAATTTAATTTTCAATTCTTTAAATTAATTAAAATTTATTGTATTTTTTAAATAAAAATGTTTTAAAATTCAAAGCCAGGAAATTCTAAAAATTCTCTCTATTATTATAAAAAGAAATTTAAAAAATGTCTACCTAAATAAACATTAAATAATCAAATTAATTTTTCTCGATTAAAAAGTGCAAATCCGTAAGAATTATTTAAATGCCTAATAAATATATTTAAATTTCTTTTTTGGAATTCAAAGTTTTTAAAATTTAAAATAATTAATTATTTAAATTTAAATTCATCAATTCTTTTTTATTTTATGTTTTATACCTTCTTTTCTTTAAAAAAATAATCTTTTTGAGAAAATAAATAAATATTATTACTTGCGCACAATTACTTTAATTTATTTAAGTAATTAATATTTCCGATTGTAAAACAATAATTAATATAAAAATATATATGTATTTAGTAAAAGGGAAAAAGAAAAGAAAAAATGTTTTAAGGCTAATATTAATTTCAATCAAATTTAAATATTGTGGGGTATAAATAAAGGAAGGAAATAAATAAATTAAAAATAAAAATAAATATATAAATTAAGCTAAATAAAAGATTAATAAATAAATTGATTTATTTATTATATTAAATAAATTATAAAATAAACTTAACTATATAGTCATTCATTTCTTTTTTATTTAGTTTAAGATTATTAGAAATTAATTTTAATTAATTAATTATATTTCTTTTAATTAAATTAATTTTAATTAAATATTATATCTCATTTATTTTTTTATAATTTAATATTGTTGTAAATCTAATATTTTATTTTCCTTTTTTAATTAATTATTAAATTATATTTATTTTAAAAATTAATTTTATTTTAATTTTATTTGTTAGAAAAACCTATTTAATTCTATGGATTATTTATCTAATACCGATAGTTTTGCTTCAACTCCAAATATAAATATTAATCAAGAAGTTAATAATTTTAAAAAAATAAGGCCCTTTCTTTAAATTTTAATGAGCAAAAAAATTGTTAGTTTTTACTTGGTTTTATTAATCCAATCAAAAAAGTTAAAACAGTTTCTAAGGATGGATATTGTAGATCAATTTTTGTTTTTTAATTTTTATAAATATTTAAATTTAATAAAAATTTATTGTTAAATTATATATATATTTAACTATAGGTTATTATTAAATATTTTTTAAATTTTATTTTAATAAAATTTAAATGACTGATAGAGAATTAAGATTGAATAAATAAAGTAAAAAAGAATAGTTTTTAGTTTAATTTAACCCTTTTATTGTTTAGAAACATAATAAATGGAGAAAAGAATTTATTTAATATATAAACAATGGTTATTGTTTATATTTATTTATTGTTAGGGGTTATTTATTGAATATTTTATATAAATTATTATTTATTAATTTAAATAAAAATTAAATTAATTAAATAATTTAATTAAATAAAAATGTTAAAAATTAATTTATCTAATGAATTATTATTAGAAATAATTAATTTTATTCCATTTAATATAAAATGGAATAATAGTAGAATTAATAAAATATTTGATCTATTTATAAGTAAATTATTTAGAAAATGGATAATTTATTTAAAAATTGTAAATTAATTAATTTTAATTTTTAATTTAATTTTTTTATAGAGGAAGCAAAATTTATTAAACCTGTATTATGGTATTTTTGGCATGATTGGTGAACTAGAACAACAAGATAAATTTTTAACTGTTGACCAATTAAAATTTTGCTGTGTTAACATGACTGGTAAGTTGACAAAATTAGCCTTTTTTTTTTTAACAGTTAATTAATTTTTAAAATTAATTTTTTAAATGCTAAACAAACGGATTTCATAAATTTTAAATTATCTCAAAAATAATTTTTTAAAATAATTTTATTAATTATTCTATTATTTAGGAGTGTTCCAATCTTTTGAACGAAATATGAGCGAGAGTGAAAGTTTCCCTGAACTTGATGAGGTATATTTTATAGAATATTATAATTATTAATTAAATTTAAAAGCTCATTTTTAACAATCCATTGCCTTTACAACAAGAGACTGGAACCAAAGAAAATGTTTGTTTAATAATTTATTTAAAATTAAAATTTTAAAAATTAATTTAATTACAAAAAAATAATTATTACAAAAAGAATGTTTTTAATTAATCCCATTGTTTATTTCTTCAAATTTTAAAATTAATTTTTTAAATAATAAAAATATATAATATATATATTTAACATTATTTTATGTTTTAAGGTTATTATGGGCTTTCTACAAAGATATGAGCATTTAAATAATTTATTTTCTGGTTTTATTAGTATGTTGCAAGTTGCGAATTCGAATATATTTACAGAAGATATTTATAATAAATTAAATATTAATGGAAAGGTATTTAATTTTAATTAAAATAAAATAAAGGGTAGAATAGTTTTAATTAATTAATTTTTAATTTAAAATAATTTATTTTATTTATCTAAAAGAATTTTAATAAATAATATTAATATAACAATTTATTTATTTTTAAGTTGCTGAACAAATTTTAATTACTACATTAGATTTTATTGAGCACCCAAATATTGTGTAAAGAATTCAAATATTGTTTAATTTGTTCTTTAAAATTTAAAAGTGTTATGAGTACTTATTTATTTAATTTATTTCTTCTTTTTACAAATATGTATGTATATTTTAATATTAATTATTTTTTAGATTATATGTAGATGTAAAAATAAAAATATTTAATATTATTTTTATTTTACAGCTTTATAAATAAAAAAATTTTAAAACATTTTTTAAATAAATAATTTTATTAAATTTATTTAATTTTTTGTTTTTCAGTTGTTCTAATGGTTTAACAATTATATTTATTGGGAATAAAATAATAAAGATTTTTTTTTGAAGAATTTCTTTTAATTTTATGTGGCTGATATATTTTTTTTTGAAGAGAATTAATTTTTTTAAATTTTATGTTTTTCTATTTTTAAAATAAAAAAATACTTTAATTTAATTATTTTTAAGTTAATATATGAAATACTCAATATTTCAGAATTACCATCTTTAAATTATTAAAGTATTTATTTATTTTAAAAAATATTTATTTTATTAAAATTTAAAATATTTTAACAATAAATTAATTTTGAAAATAAATATTTTGTTTTTATTTATTTAATTATATTAAAGTATGGATAAAAAGTTGGAGGAGGGTAATTAGATATTATTTATTATTTATATCCTTATATCTTTAATTTAGTTAATTTTAAATTTTAAAAATATTTAAATAAAATAAAAAATATATTAAATTTATTTAATTAATTAATTATATTCTTTTTTTATGTTTTAATATTTGTATAATTAAATTATTTCTTTCCACATTTATTACAGTAATAATATTCTTCTCTTCCTTTAATTTTCTATTAATTAATTAATTTTCTAAAATAATTTCTTTTTTTTAAAAATAAATAATTAAAAATAAATTATTTCTAAGGTTATCAAAGATTTTTGTTGGTTGTTAAATCAATTTTAAAAAATTAATATAATTATAAATATATAATTCAAAATATAATTTACATATTCCCTATAATAAAAAGAAAATATTTTTTATTTAATTTTACAACTTATTAATATTTATGTATAAAGCAAAAATAATAAAATTAAATAAACTTTAATAATATTTAAAAGTTTAATTAAATTGAATTAATTGTAAAGAAAAATAACTAAAAGAAAAGGAAAAGAGGAAAAGAAAGAAAATGAAATAGTAAATAAAAATATAAAAGAAAAAGAAAAAAAGAAAAGTAATGTGTTTATATTTTCTCTTTTTATTTAAACAGCGACACTTTTCTCTAATTTTATTTTTACTATATATATATATAAAATAAATTGTTTCTTATTTGTTCATTCCAAATGGACATATACTAAAATTGGAACAATACAGAGAAGATTAGCATGGCCCCTGCGCAAGGATGACACGCAAATTCGTGAAGCGTTCCAAATTTTTTAAAAAAATTAATTTAATTTAATTATTTTTATTAATATAAAAAAAACAATTTTAAAAAAATATTAAAGATTATAAGGAATATTTTTTAATTTTTTATTTATTTTTTCTTTAATTATTTCTTCTTCTTCATTATATTTATTTTTAAATTTATTTCTAGTTACTTTAATTTCAATATAAGTTATCCATGCAAATAAGGCTATTGCTATATGAATTATACTTGTTAATCCAAAACATTCTAAAATTAATTTAGATGGCAAAGTTGAAGGCAAAATGATTAAAACAAGAGTAAATACAAATATTGAAAAACTAAAAAATAAATAAAATTTATTTTAATGGGAAGGTAAATTAATATAAGAAATTTAGGTTAAAGTTTGTATTTTTGTTTAAATAATTTACCCAAAAATAATTGCTAAAACAACAGATAAAACATCAAAAAAAATCGAAGAAATAGCCAAATATTTAATTTCTAAATACAAAGCAAATAAAAATATAGCAGAACTAAAGCATTGAAATAAACACCAAAAATCTTTAAAAAAAATCATTTAAAAAATAATTTAATTAATTTTTACCTAATATTATTCTTGCATAACATTTGAATAAATTTAAAAATGTTTTTAACTGTTCAGGAAAATTTAAGGCGGAATTAATTATTGGAAAAGATTTTTCTTCTTTTTCTTCTTCTCTTGATTTTATTTCTTCAACTAAATAATTTAATTAATTTAAAGTTTATTTTTTTAATGAAGTAAGGAAGAATATGTTCATGTTCCTTCCAGCCTACTATGTAGTGTGAAAGGAACATTTTGCTCATTAGGTCAATTTTTAAGTTTTTGAAAAAACAAAAACATAAAACAGTTCTTGTTTATGTCTGAGAACTTACAACCCTTCTCCTCTATAGGGAATTCTCAATATTCAAAATTTTTTACTTTTTCTAATAACAGGTAAAGTTCTTTTATAAGCCATTCTCCTTTGTAATTTATTTTCTTCATTATTTATTTGTTTTAAAATAATTTTTGCTGTTTTTGTTTTTAAAGGTAATTCATTAATTTTATTATTATTATTATTTTCTTCATTAATTAAATATTCATTATTTTCAGACAATTTACGTAAAGGAACTATTTTCCATATTATACGCCGTACAGATTTTTCGTTGTTATTATCTTCCCTTTTTTGTTTAGAATTGTTGTTTTTGCTTTCTAAAAATTTAAAAATTAATAATATTAAAAAAGTTTTGTTATTTTATAAATTATTTAGGAATAAATTAATAAATATCCATTTTAATTAATGGGGTGATCTTATGGGTCTGTCAAGCAGAAAATGTCTCTCTCAAAAAATAGATACTATTTTTGATTTCTTTAAAATAAATTTTTTAATTAATTATAAAATTTGGGAAAGAATTTTTTCTATTAATTTTAGGGTTATTTTAGAACTAAAAAAATTTTTTTAATTTAAAAATTTTTTTTCTTACCTTTACTAACAACAAAATTTCCATTTCTATTGTTCAACAATCTTCTACGTATAATTATTTTTCTTCTTCGTTTAATTCCTGGTTTTTCACTAAATAAATAAATTATAATAAATTAATTTTAATTTAATTTTCTTTACCTTTCTTTATTTTCTTCTTCAATTTTTACTGGAATTGTTTTTAAAATTGCTGAAGATTTTAACACAAAATTATTTGAATTATTTTCCAAAATATTTTTTTCTTCATTTTTTAATGCAAAACAATTATTTTCATCAAAGCCACTTGCTATTTCTTTAAAAAAAATTTTTTTTAATTTAAATAAACTCTTCAATTAATTTAAAGGGCTTTAATTAAATATTTTAAAATTTTCTGATTTATTAGTCAATTCTGAAAATCAGAATTTTTTTTTCAGAATTTTTAAAAAAAAAATATCAGAACTCACCATATAAAAGCCAAGAACAAAACAAAAACATTTTAATAAAAACAAGGGCTATAACAAGTTTTTTACTTTTTGAAGATTTAATAAAATTAAATTTAATTTCTTCTTTTTTATTATTAAAACAATTTTCTTCCTCTTCATTTTCCTCATTTTTTTGATATTTTATTATACTAGTTCTTTGTTGATATATATTTGGTGATTTTTTTGTTGAAATTTTTGTATAAAGCCTTTTTTCTTTTAAAGGGGAATTATATAATGTTTTTGGTGAAGAATAATTAATATTATTATTTTCTTTTTGTAAAAAACGTTGAAATTGTTCATGTTCATAGGCCATAATGTTTTTTTTTATTAAATTTAAATTACTCTTAAAAATTTAATTTTTAAAAATTTTAATTAAAATATAAATAATTAAAAAGAGGAAATAAATTATTTTAATTTGGAAAATACAAAAATTATTTTAGTTTTTTGAGAAAACTAATTCTTATAAAAAAAATAACAAGTAAAACTTAATGACGTTTGGGCGCAAAACGCCTAGGCGCACAGAATTAAACCTTAATAATTATTAATTTTTGTTTAGGAAAGTCTGTATAAATATTCAAAATATGTTAACTAATTTCTCTAAAAATTTTAAAATAATTTTTGCTTTCATTATTCTTCAAGTTAAAAACGAAAATATTCACATTTGCATTGGAAAATGTCGATTTTCGGCATATTTTGCATAGTATTCTAGCGAGAATGAACCAAAAATTTTAAAATTCTTAAAAAAGGTAGCCAGAACTGTTCTTTATATTTTTACAAAATTTGGTACCAATCGGGTCATATCTGAATGTTTTATTAGTCCGCGCCCAACTGTCACACAAAACATGTTCCTTCTCCACCCTCATACAAAAATTGTATTAAAAAAAATAAAAAATAATTTAAATAAAAAGATTGAAATATTTTTTAATTCCCAAATTAATAAATACAAAAAGGAAATAAAAAAAAATAAATAAATCCATTTTTATCCAGTTTTTTTGAGTAAAAAGAAGATTAAAGTATTTTTAGAGAAAAGAGAGACGAAGAGAAAAAAAAAAGATTTTTTTTATTTTATTAAAATAAATAATTTAAAAATTTTAGTAAAAAAAATAAAAATAAATTTTACAATTAAATATTAATTGATAAAAAAAAATAAATTTAAAAAAAAAATAATTTATTTATTTATTTTTAAATTAATTAACATATTCATTAGGTACGTAAAAGAATTTTTTTTTCTAATGACTAAAAACTAGGAAAATACAAAACACAAAAATAAATACTTTTTTTTTAAATTTTAAATAAAACAAAATATAAAAACGTTAAAACAAAGAAATTTAATTTACTTAATTTTAAAATTGTTTTAAATTTTAATTCTTTAAGCTACCAAAGCTTTTAAAAATTGAGAAAATGAGTGTTTTATTTATTAAAAAATAAAAAATAAAATTTAAAATATTTTGGACTCTAATGGACCCAAAAAATTGAGAAAAGCCTTATTATTAGAGAGAAACTATTTTTACATTAAAAAAAAAACATTTTTAACACTCTATTTTTATTTAAATTTTTAAAGCAAAAAAAAAATATTTCCAGAAGAATAAACATTTTCTTGGAAAATAAAAATCAAAAAAAATATAAATAAATGTATGTATAAAGTAGGAAATTGAGAAATTAATATTTTTTTATATCTTTACACGTCATAAATTTAAATAAAAATATTAAAATTAATTTATTTAAATAAAATTAAGGTTTTCTTTATTTAAGTGTAAGTGACGCTTAGACGTGGAGTAACAACTTCTTTGACTAAAAAATTTAGAAAATGAAAGGTTAAAATTTTCAAATTTTTAGATATTGTAGAAGAACAGTTTTAGAGTATTTCTACAAATTTTCAGCTTTTTAGCAAAACTCTTTCATTAATTAAAGGCTCTCAAGTTTAATGGCTTTTGCGTCTAAACGTCCTATTTAAAAAGGGAATTTATTGACATTAAATAGGCGGAATTTAATTAAAAATAAATAAATAAAAATTTCTATATTTAGAACATTAAATAAATAAAAAAAATTGTTTTTTTTATTAAGTTTATGCCTTTATTAATTTAATAAATTTATTTATAAATTAAAAGGAAATTATTTAAATAATTAAATAAATATTAATAATTCCAAAAATAAGTAAAATTAAATTAAAAATTATAAATAATAAAAAATACAGTAAAAAGTACAGTTTTTGTCTTAAAAAATTCTAATAATAAAAAATAATTTAAAAAAAAAAAAAAAAAAAAAAAGAATTATTTTTAATTTTGTCAAAAAATAAAATATTTAATTTATTAAAAGCTCTAAAAATTAAACAATAATTTTAAAAAATTTTTTAACAATTAAAGGACATTTTGTCCAACTGGGATTTAAAAAAAATGTTTTTTACTTTTAAATAAAAGAAAAGCAATTATTCCACAAAATATAAAAATTATTAAAAATAAAGTTTTTTTAAAGTATTTATTTTTAAAAAATAAATTTAAGAAGATTAATTAAAAAATTTTTTAATTTAAAAATTAATTAAATAATAAAATTATTTTTTAAAATTTTTTGTTTTTCGATTATTTAAGGATTATTAAATTTTCTTAAAGAAAGGAATTTTTAAAGAAAAAATATTAAAATAAATTACAGCCTTAATAAATTAAAATAAACTTTAAGCGCCTTAAGAATTAATTGACCCTGTAGATCACCTATTTGAATATCAACCTTACAAAAATAATAGAAAACAATTAATTTAAATTAAATAAATAATTAAAATTGTTAACATAAAGAATATAAAAAATATTTAATTTAATTAATATTTTCTATATTTCCGTTCCTTTTTTAAATGTATTTTTGGCTTTTTAAACTTTTGCACCTGTCTGAAACAAAATAAAATTAAAAAGAATATATTAAATAATTCATCTAATAAATAAAAATGTAAGCAATTTCCTTCTTTATATTTTTTTTTAAATAAATAAAATGTCTACTAAAAAATTTATTAAATAGAAAAAAATAATAATATTAATTTTTCTTTATAAAAAAAAAGGAGAGGATTGGGGGGATAAAATGTCCTTTTTTTTAAGCAAAGAAAAATTAAATTCCTTTTTGCGCAAAAATCTTCCTTAGACAATAAATAAAATTATAAAATATTTGCATTTTTAAAGAAACCTTTATATAGCAAAAGAAAGAAAGTAAATAATTAATTTATACTTTAATGTTTTCTTTAAACGTGGAGGAAGTAATTTTTTTATATGTTTTTATTCTGATTTGTTCTGATTTTTATTTTTAAAATTCTGATTTTTCTAATTTTAATGTTTTCTGGTTTGCTCTGATTTTATTATTCAGAATTCTGATTTGTTCTGATTTTTATTCAAATACTTTTGAATTTTTTTTAATTAATTAGGACATTAGAGTCTGAACAACTTATAAACTAATTAAGGAACAAATAAAAGGAATTAACATTTCCCTCATCTTTGAAACAAATTAATAAAAGTGCTGAACAGTTTTTAAAGTAGGGAAAAATAATAAAGTAGTATTTTAAGGATAAAAGAAATATTCAAATGTTTTATCGTTTCCCTGGTTCCCATTTATTTTTTTTTTTTTTAAATTTTATTTTAAAAGTTG